>CM014272.1:43671488-43698946 GCA_004135705.1 Alloteropsis semialata | reverse complement strand
AATGTGGTACTAAACATGTGCACCTGCACTCATGGGCCACAACTGGGCCATATCCAAATTGGGCCGGGTGTCACATACACCCCCTCAAAGAACCTGACGTCCTCGTCGGACCAGCTCATCCACACTTGGGCAAATGTCCCAGCAGACCACCTCCTCTTAGCACACGACCGTACGTCCAGGGCCCGACATATGCCATGCCATGTGTCCTATCCCAGGCCCACACGCGCCCTGCGCCATACGCCTGCACACTGCGCCTGTACGCGCAACCGCGAGGGTTGGCTCTAATACCACTTGTAACACCCCACCCTCCAACACCGCACAGCGCCACCCTTCCATAGGGGTTCGCCCACTTACACATAGCACCCTACTTACACTTTCGTCCTCGCTTCATGTAAAAGGGTTAACCCAAAGGTGCTATGGCTGGAGGACAAAGGCTTATAAGCTGGTTCCACCCTTGCTCAACTAGCAATGTGGTACTAAACATGTGCACCTGCACTCATGGGCCACAACTGGGCCATATCCAAATTGGGCCGGGTGTCACAGTCACAAGTATACTTTGACCAAGGATACAACACAAGAAACCAGCCAAGCCAAGATAAGTGATCGACAAAAGACCAAGAATAAAATTGCTCGCATGTGTGGTTTGAGTTTTCCCCTTTCTTTTATTTATTTTCAGCGTGTGTGCAAGCTTGTGTGTGCGTAGCATTTTCTGTTTTAGTTATTTTCAGCATGTGTGTTAGTTGTTTTCTTTTTATTTCCGTCACCATGATCAATAATACATCACCTATGCATCATGATAGATAGTTTGTGCCATGTTGAAATATGATGATCGTTGTCGCTTTGTCTATTTTTGTGCTTGGCTTATGCATGATTAAACTAATGCTCTCCCTAACATGATCTGAAATTTATCTAAATACCGGCTCAATCTTTTGTAGAGGTTATGATAATTTATGACCCATATTTATTATTCTTGCTCTCTCTTTTAAACATGTCAAAGGATATTTAATTGTTGGATGTTATTGAGCTAACCTAGTCATTAATACCTTTTGCAATTGTTGTGCTTATCCAAAGCCTAAATGATATATCATGATGAACCATAGTGCAAGAATTATTTTCAAGTGAATTGATCCAGGATTTATCTTCTTTGGTACGAGACTAAGAAGCTAACCATTCCATTTTGTGTACCTTCTCTTTGCTAGCCTTTCTATCCATGCATTGTGAGTTTCTACATCGAAAACTTCACTGGATATCCACCTTAAACCCAAAATTATCTTTTTGTGAATACCTCCTTGACCATAACCCACATTTGAGTATGGATCATTATCTCAAGGAAATTCTGATGAATCAAGGGCTTAACACAAATAACTTGAATTTGGGAGGCATGGAAGAGTACTATAGCAGAAAAAGCAGAAGGAATGGAGGACCACAGAGAGTAGGCCAGCCGGCCGAAGCACCCTAAGCCGACCGACCTAGCCCCTATCCTCCTCTGATGGCTTCACAATTTGACGAGAAGATACTCCCTGAAGGTTCAAATCATTCTTCAGAAAATCAAGATGGATACTTACTCCAGCAATAGCCACCACTCCTATGCTCGAGGATGAGCAATCGTTTAAGCATGGGGGGAGGTGCTGAGTAAGTACTATGTTGCTAGAAGTTCTGAGGAGCAAAAAGAAAAAAATGATGGGGAAAGAAAGAAAAGAAGAAAAATATGAGAAAAATATGCTCCTCGATTCTTTCTGCTTCATTAAATTCCAGGTGCTTTGAAAACTATTCTATATTCAAATACTCCAACCATGTGCAATCCGATAACGAGGACTTCATTTGTGCCTCGGGATCAACCTTTGCCATTTGCACATGTCCACTATCTAAAAGCGCGTGTTCCATTTTCCCCCTCTCCACAAAATCATTATTTTCCATGGTCTTTTTGACGAGTCTCGGTAAACCCATGAGAAGTATTTCTTGTTTTGATAATATCTTGATTATAATATCTTTTGTTAGGACTAACCTTTCCCATAGCTCCAGATAAATAAAGCCGTACACTTACACGAGAGAAAGGAAGGTGAAAGTTCTAGCAAGTTCGAGAGACAAGATGAGCTGATAGTTTCCATGAGCAATTGCAATAAGGTTTAAATTATTGATCTTGGTTTAGCAATTCTATTTTAGCTTATTTTATAATTTTTGACATTTGTTTAAGTTAGAGAGCATGCGATTAAATTCTTTGTGGGGAGCACTTAATTCATATCTACCCTCCATATTAGAAAGAGCTGGTTACAACTTGAACCATTAACTGCAAAATATTTTGGGAGCATTATGTTTTCTCGTGCATGATCAAGTGCAGGGATTGGACACTGAAAGGGAACACTGATTTTTTATTGAAGACTTACTCAAGGACGAGCAAGGTTTAAGAATGGGGGGATTGTTGGCGCTCCTTAGCGACACCTTTTTACTCTTGTTTATTTTCAATAATGGCATGAATTTGACATCTAAACTATTGATCATACTCTATAATCGGGCTATTTTCGCATATGCATGTGTTTTTGGAGGATTTTTGTTTACGCGGGTTTTGAGCTATTTTGGAGTGTAAATGGACAAGGCTCGTGACCAAGAACAAGGCCGAGAAAGATGAAGGCCAGAGGCCCAAGGAGAGGGCCAGGCCGGCCAGCCCCACAAGGTGCCATTCTTCACGCATCATCTCATTTGACATTCGACGCTGAGGAGCAGAGAAGCTGCAGGGAAACCTTTCGGAGAGCCGAGGTCATGCTAGTTGTCTAGGGTTATGCCCTAGCCGACGTGGGAACCCTGTGAGGAAGACCACGTTGGTGTTCTAGAGCTAGGATCATCAAGATCAAGGTAGGATCCTGGTGGTGATCTTGTGATGTACAATCATTTATGGTGAAGTTATTTGTGTTTCCGAATCTTTAGCAATCAAGTGCCTCTTTCTATGATTTCGTTGTTTCTTGGTTGTGCTTCTTCCTCGATCTATTCTCGAGATAGATTGCTCGAGGTGTTATTGTAGCCATGGTGGCTAGGGGTTCATACCGGATCTACCAAGTGGTTCGACACATTCGTTATGGACATGCCCTTAAGTTACCCATGCCGATAGGGAGTGCCATGATAGGGTGTGATCCCGTGTAAGGTGGGGCTTTCGGGAGTTTGATCGGAGGTCCTGATTTAAAGATGCTTCTTATTAAGATTCACATCTATCTTACTTCACTTTATTTGGCTCGGAGCTACAAATTATGCGTGATCTAGGTTATCTAGATTGTTTATCTCTAACTCTCTTTCGCTACCTCTGGTATTTGGTGTTTACTAGATTAGATTCATTTTTCACCTCTCTCAAGACAAAGGATTTCTATGCTAGTTAGATTATTTCTTATATCTTTAGTTCCACAGATTGATAAACCTTGGGGAAGTACTCTAAGGGAAGAGCTACAACTGATCCGTGCGCTTGCGGTTCACGATTGGCACATCTAAGGGCCGTCAACACTGGGGGATGTACATGGTTGGACCACTCAAAACGGTGCCAGGAGGATTCGAATATCTCTTCGTGGCAATTGACAAATTTACAAAGTGGATCGAAGTGAAGCCGCTAGTCAAAGCAACAGCACAAAAGGTGGTCGAGTTCATCTAGGACATTGCTGATCACTTTGGTGTCCTGAATCATATTATCACTGACCTTGGTTCCCAATTCATGGGGGATGTGTTCTTTGATTTCTACGACAACATGGGAATCGAAGTCTACTACACATCAGTGGCACACCCTAGAGCCAATGGACAAGTCAAGAGAGCTAATGGATTAATCTTACACGGTTTGAAGCCTTGGTTATATGATCCACTCAAGAAGTACGGCGACAAGTGGGTGCAAGAACTTCCAGCTGTGGTCTGGGGGCAATGAACCCAACCAAGTCGAGCGACAGGGCAATCACCCTTCTTTCTGGTCTATGGCTCAGAAGCAGTCCTCTTGGTGGACATCGCGTACAAGGCTCCAAGAATTACAAACTACTCGGAGGAGGCAGTAGAGTAGAGCAGGGCAGAAGACATCGACATGGTGGAAGAAGCAAGACTTGCAGCGCTGATCACAACAACGAAGTACCTTCAAGATCTAAGAAGATACCATGATCAGAACGTCCAATCTCGGTCGTTCAACATCGGCGATCTAGTCCTCCGAAGAATTCAGAGTTCAAAAGATCAACATAAGCTATCTTCTCCTTGGGAAGGCCCGTTTATAGTATCAAGGGTAATTGGCCCGGGTACTTATCAGCTACAACGGGAAGATGGAACAGAGGTGCCCAATGCTTGGAATATTGAGCACTTGAGGCGTTTTTATTCATAAAGTTCAAAAGCATTTAAAGTATCAATAAAGTCCGTCCTCTCAATGTACTGATGTTGGCTTTTTGCCCCGAGTTAATAAAGTGTTTACATTCCATTTGTTGGGGGATTGGCCTGCCAAGGAAACGGCTTCACCCGTTTACTTTGCCTTTGAGCTCCGGGCATTCGCCTTCGCTACAGGTAACTGAAAGGCAATCACCTTCGCTAAGCAATCAGGCCCTATGAGGCGATCTGTTGCCTTCGCCACATAGGTTCGTCCTGCATGGGTGTGAAGGCAAGCTACAAATATTACCTGCATTTGTGTGGTTTATCTTTTCATACAGGCTCAGGATAGGACCGGGTCGGCGGCACAATGGCTTCTCCTCCTCTGAGGAGAAGGCATTTCATGGCCGAAGGCGCCCCAGATGGTGAAGGCAATAAAGGTCAATTGAGGCACGGTGAAGGCAGCGTGGCCCGGGTCCAAACCGAGTCAAAGACAGAGCTGCTGGTCTACGCATTCACATTAAGACATGTTGATGTACCCTTATGCCCCTAGATAGCTTAAGTTGTGTAGTCTAGTGGATGATGCCTGATTTCCAGGGGTATAAGTGAAATGTAAAATGTGCCTCTTGACCTCCCTATAAAAAGGGACCTCTCACCAACGTGTAAATGGCTGATTCCTGAGAATACTATTGATGAGTAATATATTATTGCTTGTCATTATCTCTCAGTCTTAGCTATTGTTTGGGCTCATTGGCTTCGGCTATAACCCAACAAATGGCGCCTACCATCTGTGCTGTGCATGAAGAAAACCCACGAACAACACCATGCCACCAAGAAGAGTAGCAACAAAACCACCTACCACCACTGAAGACACAACCTCAACCAGCGAAGCCGATGCTCAAGTTATAATTCCACCAAGCACCTTACCACCCATAACCGAGGCTGTCTCTGAAGAATCGAAATTCGACGAACACACTCTCATCACCGAAGAAAAGCTGTGCAGGGTAGAGGACAGGCTCCGCCTTCGGCGTCTGGAGGAGCAGAAAGAGCTCGAAGCTGCGCAGCATGACCTGCAACAGCAAATGCAGGAAGAAGAAGAAGAACAACAACACCAGTTGCTACAAATCAGGTAGCAGTTGGGAGAGCTGAGGCAAGAAAAGCAAAGAAGACTGAACTCCACAAGTTCCAGAACTGCGAAGCTCTGAGAAGAACTCGAGAAAGCCAAGAAACAAGTTGCTGAGCTCCAAGCAGAACTCAATGAGCCAATTTCCTTTGCCAATGCTGGAGCAAATCGTGTTTCCACATCGGAAACCGGATTCCAAATGCTGCATACCCGTCCCATTGATCATACTTGCCTTCTATCAGAAAGTCTGCAATTGGCAAGATGGCCGCCTTCGTACAAGCCCATCTCTCTACCAAGGTACAATGGCCTCACCGACCCCAAGCAATTTCTCATGAGCTATGAGGCTGCAATAGCTTCGGCAGGGGGAGATGATGTAGTGCTGGCAAAGTCTTTCATCATCGTCTGCGATGGCACTGCAATGAACTGGTACACCAAGCTTCCAGGGTTATCTATCAGCAGCTGGTATGACCTGAAAAGAGAGCTGATCAAGAACTTCAACATAATGGGAGACCAAGCACTCTCATATGCAGAGCTAACTTTACACCAACAGCCAAAGGAATCTTTGGAAGATTACTTTCGCAGGTTCGTGGGACTGCGATCTCAAGCTCCTCATATTCCTGACGAAGCCGCCAAGTTTGCAGCTATTCAAGGGCTTCGGCCTGGCCCATTCACGCAGCATATTGCAAGGGAAACACCAGCAACCCTTGGAGATCTGTATGAGGAGTTCAAAAAATATTGTCAATCCGATAATGACAACCGAAGGCGAATTGCCAGAGAAGCTGTCATGAAAAGCCAGTACGATTACCAAAACAAGCAGCACCACTACAACCAAAACCACTACCAAGATTGCCCATCTCAAACCATCATGAGCATGGAGTGTCCACCTTCGTTCCAAGAGAACAAACTCACCTACCCTGAAAGCCAATACCAGAACCAAAGAAATGAGCCTAGCTAAAGGGGTGGAAGAACCGGCAGAGGCTGAGGAAGAGGAAGGGGTCCACCTTCGGGACCAGAGCTGTTTTGTCAATATCATGGCAAAAATCACATCCATGGCATAGAGCAGTGCCGAGACATCAAGAAAACCATCGAGAAACTGAAGGCAGAGAAAATCCAAGCTGCTCAAATGAAGCCACCTTCGGCTTTGCATCCCAATACTTCAACCACTCAAACCCAAACACGAACCCAGGCTATTTAGCCATATTGCCCAATTTATCCTTCCTTAAGCTGAAACTTTGTACATCCCACAACTGCGATGGCGACACAATTCTCGCTTCGCCACAAACTTTTCAACATTACTACCCACAAACAATGTACCCACGCCTGTACCCTCAAACTACCCAATCAATCCCAAACAAAGATATCAAAGTGGAAGAACTTCCACCACCTCCACCACAAAAGCCACAAGACCAAAACACACCAACACCCTTGCCCAGTTATGGCCTTATCATGCCAATAACTGGAGGATCCTCACTTGCCTTCGAAATGAAGAAGCAGAGAAAGAGTTACTTTTGCCAAGTAAACAACATCTCAGTGGATGGACCATATAAGAAATCAGAATGGTCCCACATGCCAATTACCTTCACCGAAGAAGATCTGAAGCTCCACAATTTCCCACACAACGACGCAATGTCGATCGAAGCCAACATTGTTGGCTGGACAATTGGGAAAGTGCTAGTGGACACAGGCAGCTCTACGGACATCATATTGGCAAAAACTCTCAGATCGATGACCAACATCAACCCAGACAACCTAGAGCCATCAGATACACCATTGGTCGGCTTCGGGGGGAAGCTCACTCCAACTTTGGGGAAAATCACATTGCCAGTATCCTTTGGAGATACATCAAATGCAAGAACTGAGTTCATTACCTTCGACGTCATTGACATGTTCTTCAATTACAATGTCATCTTCGGCAGAGGAGTCATAAATGCCTTCGACATCATCATAAGGCAAGCTTTCTTATGCATGAAAATGCCAGCATTGAAACGGGTCATCACCATCTTCGGTGACCAAACAGAAGCAAGAAGAATTGAATATGCCAACACCCCAGGCCAGCGAAAGGTTCATGTGCTCGAAGAAAGAGAACCAACGTACCCTGAAGAGAAGCCAATTGCTGAGAAAGACAGCAAAAGCATGAAAGGTGCAACAGAAACAAAACAAGTGCAACTACAGCCTGATGTCTTCAACAAAAAATGATCATAGGTTCAGATCTTGAACCAGATGAGGAAGAAAGACTCATCGAGTTCTTGAGAAACAACAAAGATGGCTTCACATGGTCAAGCAAAGATTTGCTAGGCGTTGATCGAAGCATAATTGAGCGCAAACTTGCAACCAGCCCTGAGATGAGGCCGAAGAAACAGAAACTAAGGAAAATGTCCGAAGAAAAAGTAAGTGTAGTCAAATCCGAAGTGTAAAGATTACTGGATGCAAATGTTATACGTGAAGTAAAATACCCCAAGTGGTTAGCAAACACTGTGCCAGTGAAAAAGAAAAATGGCAAGTGGAGAATGTGTATTGACTTCACTTACCTCAATAAGGCATGCCCAAAAGATGACTTCCCACTCCCAAGAATTGACAAAATTATTGCTCAGGCTGCTGCAAGTGAGATGATGTCTCTCCTGGACTGCTTCTCTGATTATCATCAGATCTGGATGAAGAAAGATGATGAAGAAAAAACCAGCTTTATCTCTCTTGTTGGCACATTTTGCTTCATCTGAATGCCCGAGGGGCTTCGCAATGCTGGTACCACTTTCTGCCACATGTCAAGCAATGTATTCAAAGAAGAATTATTCAAAACTATACTTGCATATGTTGATGACATCCTAGTCAAAAGTGTCAAAAGACAAGATCACATCTCAGACTTGGCAATTGCCTTCGCAAGAATGAGAGAAGCTGGCCTCAAGCTCAACCCGAAGAAATGTGTCTTCGGAGTAACCAAGGGACAGATAGTTGGCTGTCTGGTATCAGCATATGAAATCGAAGCCAATCCAGACAAGATCAATGCAATCCTCAACATGAAAGAGCCAAAATGCATAAGAGATGTGCAGAAACTTTCTGGCAGAATTGTAGCACTTAAAAGGTTTATCACAAAAGCAGTCGAACGAAGCCTACCCTTCTTCGCAACACTCAGAAATGCATCAAAATTTGAATGGGGAGAAGAATAGTCGAAGGCATTTCAAGAGCTAAGGCAATATCTGATGTAGCTCACGAAGCTGACAATACCTGATCCGAAGGCACCTTTACTTCTATACATCGCAGCTTCGCAATAAGCCGTTAGTGTTGCACTCATTGTGGAGAAACTGGTAGACGGCAGAAAGATACAGCAACCAGTATACTATGCATCCGAAGCACTGGCTGGATCGAAGCTGTTTTACACTAGGATCGAGAAAATGATCTATGCCATGGTGACGGCATCTAGAGAACTAAGGCATTATTTCAAGGGGCACAACATCAAAGTGCTCACAGATCAACCACTAAAAGAGCTGCTAAATAACAAAGAAGCTTCGGTAAGAATATGCAAATAGGCCGCAGAGCTATCAGAATTTGTGATGGACTTCAAGCGAAGAACTGCTATCAAATCACAAGTCTTGGCTGAGTTCATAGCAGAATGGACGTCACCTTCGGCAGGAACTCTGACCAGAGAAGAAAGCTGGCTAATACATTGTGATGGCACTTGGGGAGACAAAGGAGCTGGCATCACAGCAATAGTGCAATCGCCTTTGGGCGTGAAAATGAGATACGCAGCAAATCTGGAGTTCTGCAGAAACAGCGACAGAAGCACAAATAACGTCGCTGAATATGAAGCCATGCTATTGGGGCTCAGGAAAGCAAAGGCATTCAGCGCTCAGTGTTTCATTGTAAAATCTGACTCGAAGGTGGTGGCAGATCACATTGAAAAAGAGAGTGTTGCAAAGCAACCCGAGCTTATCAAGTATCTAAGCACCGTTCGAGCAATGGAGAAAAAATTCAGAGGCTTCAGAGTCGAATACATTCCGAGGGCAAAAAATGAAGAAGCTGATGCACTGGCCAAGGCAGCAGCAAAGGGGGACAAGTTGCCACCCGACCTCTTCTTCCAAACATTAACAATGACTTCTGTCGAGGTTGTACTCGGCAGATATTTGTCCGGCAAGCACCCCGCTTTGTGCGAAGATTGATCACGGTGGATGAACAGAAAGACACAGGATTTTATACTAGTTTGGGCCCTCGAGATCGAGTAATAACCCTACGTCCAGTTGCTGCATGTTTTATCTCGGCGAGTACATATTACAATGGTGTAACAAGTACCCTCGTGTGGATTGGCTAAGATTGGGAATACCCTCTACGCACAGGACCCCCGCTATTTATATTCAGGGAGACGTGCCTTACAAGACAAAACAGACCTAAACCTAGTAGGACTCTAACTATCATCGGGCTTTCCTTCTGCGATCCGGCCATCGTGTCTTGTTCGAAGTCTTCATCGTTTGGAGTCGATAGTCGGCAATCCTCGTGATCCGGCACCATGCTATTATGGCCTCAACACCTTCGATCAAAGAACTTGATGAGCAGCCACACTTGATCAATGAAATAAACTCAGAAGATTGGTGGTCACCCATAATGGCATACCTCAGGGGATACTATGAACCAATTGACGAAGAAGACCTCAATAGTATGCAGTAGAGGGCAAGGTCTTATCAAATCATTGATAATATCCTATACAAGAAAGGAGTGGTGGTTCCTATGCTTCGCAGCGTGTCAATAGGCGAAGGCAAAGAGCTAATACAAGAGGTACATAGTGGCTTATGCGGAGCTCACTTCGGAGCGAGAGCAATTGTGGGGAAGGCAATGAGGCAAGGATTCTATTGGCCATCAATCATCATTGATGCGTCAAACACGGTCAAGACTTGTGATGAATGTCAAAAATGTGCAGCAACCAGAAAATCGCCTTCGGAGCTATCACAGTTGATAACTCCAACCTGGCCACTACAGAGATGGGGCATAGATCTGGTGGGTCCACTACCTACAGCTCAAGGAAACCTAAAATATGCAATTGTTGCAGTGGAATATTTCACCAAGTGGATTGAGGCAAGGCCATTGGCAAATATCACAGCAAAGACAGTCATCAAGTTTTTCTAGCAGCAAATCATTTGCAGATTTGGAGTCCCAAGGGAAATCACAGTAGATAATTGCAAGCAGTTCGACTGCGATGAATTCAGACAATACTGTATGTCCATCGGGACGAAGGCAAGATTCGCATTAGTATACTACCCGCAGTCAAATGGCGCTGTAGAAAGAGCAAATGGCATCATATTCACCGCCATTAGAAAATGCCTTGCAAATTGTAAGAAAAAAGACAAACGGGTGGAGGAAATGTCAAAGGTAATCTGGGCTCACAACACATCGACATCAAGAGCAACTCAATTCACACCCTTCAAGCTACTATATGACGAAGAAGCAGTGTGTCCCGAGAAAATTCTTAACAAAGGGCTTTGCACTCAGCAAAAGTGCCAAAAGATAGCGAAGCTATAGACAAAGATCTCACCGAGATTTACAGGCTGCAAGCAGCTAAAAACATCTCTAAGTACCAAGAAGAAACTAGGAAATGGCGTGACAAGAAAGTGGTAAGGCAAGACATAAAGATAGGTGGCTGGGTGCTAAGGAAGAAACCAAGTATGCCTTCGGGAAAATTACAAAACAAATGGGAAGGCCCATTCTTAGTCATCAAGAGTAACAGACCAGGATCATTTCACCTGGGGGATGAAGAAGGCAATGAGCTGTCGCATTCATGGAATGCGGATAGCTTGCGAAGGTACTACCTGTGAAAAGAATGTAACAATTGGCTTCATAATCTATAAACGAAGTCAATTAGTAAAGTAGATTTTATTTTCTTTCAAAAAGCCTGTACTCTTTTCCTCACAGGGAAACCCTAAAAAGGGGTGAGGTTTTTAACGAGGCAGTGCTAATTGTAACTCGTGTGAAATATATGAACAAGTTATTCCCCAAAAAAGTTGCATCGAAAGCGATTGGCTTTGACCAAATCGACGATATTCGATAAACCAAATAGAACTAAATTGACCTCACCAAAGGTAAGGCCAATTCAGATCTAAAACACTTACTCCAAGGAGTAAAAGGGGCTTCAGCTCAGATTGCACTCTATATACAAAAATGCTTACTCCAAAGAGTAAAAGGGGATTCGGGTCAGACTTTTTACTGCTAACTGGAGCAAGAACTCCAAGGAGAAACAAAGGCTTCGGCCCAATGAATACCTTCTCAATTACCAAAAGCTCTTTCAGTAAAAGGAGCGGCAAGAAAACTTTTGTTTTTAAAGGAGCAAAAAAGCAAAAAGCTTTTGATCAAACACAACCATTGTCAAAACATTCGCCAACAGAGCGCATGAACGAAAAGAATAAACTTGCTTTGGGGGGAGGAGGCGTTCCTCTCAAAAGCAAAGGCAAATCAAGTTCATTCTCTATCGTTCAAGCACAAAATACACATACACTTACATAAGTGACCTCGCATAAAGTCAAGAAGATATTTGTCTTCGCATCAATAAACATAAACTCGCTTTGGGGGGAGGAGGCGTTTCTCTCAAAAGCGAAGGCAAATTGAGTTCATATTTATTCATCCTCAAGCATAATTACAAAGCATGTTTCAAGCATTTACATTGACCATTCACAGCTAAATAGTAATCAAAACATTTCAAACACATAACCATAAAACTCCTCGCCAGAAAATCTAAAGCGAGGAGCATTGTAAACACACGCAAAGTCCTTGTCATTAGGACTAATTTCCAATGGCTCTATCTTTGGAATGCCTAGGGAAATAGCTTTTGCATTTCTCTTCGCAGTGAGCTCAACTCGATCTGAGCCATGAGCAATAAGTGTAGTGAAAAAATTGAAAATGTCGAACTTGTTACGACGATAGAACTCATGACAAAACTCCAAAAAGTCGCTATGACTTGGGTTTGGATAGCATCGTTGATACTCCTTCCAGGCGAAGCCGGAAATACAAAGTGGCCCATCACGCGTGGCCAGCGGAGTAAGTTCAAGCATCTCATCGCCCTGAATATACACAAATGTACAGGTTCAAAAGATCTGCTCACTTAGCAAGTACAAACTCTAGTTACAATCTAAAGGTCCTTAGACCTAGGGATCCACTCTAGAAGCTCCTTGGCTACCATGCCCTTGGGAGGATGAAGCAGCACCGGCTTCGACAGTAGCAGCATCAGCTGTAGCAGCATCGGTGGAGGCAGCTTCCGCAGTAGCTTTCACAGCAGCTTCCTTCACAGTTGCCTCGGCATCAACTTTCAGTTGTCGGCTCAGCTCCTTGGACTGAGAATACATAAGCTATCAAACAAAATAATGCAAAATTAAGAAGAAAACAAAACAAAGCTGACCGCGGCGGCAACTAACAGAGTACCTTAGCTAGCCGATCGAAGGCAATGGTCTGAGTGGCCTTGCATCCACTGGCAACCCAGAAGTTCTTGCAGAAGAGTGCCTTCACAATCATCATGTCCTTTGAAAAAGCATTTTCATCAGCAGTCTTTTGCCTCCGGATAAGGATAACCCTTCCAGAGCAAAGCCTTATAATGCTCACAGCCATTATCAGAGAGAATCTTCATTAGGTTGCATGAGCAAATAGAGGCCTCGAAGTCACCAACAGACTGAATGACTCCTAGAAGAGAAGCAAATTCATTATCGATCTAGCCAAATAACTTGTCCAAATTGTATTCCTTGTCGGGGAAGGCAAGAGGCTCCGCTCCAAACTGATACAAAGCCTCCTTGTAGCTTCAGACCAAGCTCCCAAGCAATATTAACAACATCCTCATTTTCCTTGCGAACGGAAATAACTGAAGAACGCAAAAAAAGAGCTCATGCTCGGCGTCTTTGCTGCGCGACTGATATAAATTAGCATCATGAGTCAACTTCTACTTAACACCGTAAGAGTATCAACCTCGCTTTTTAACACGGAAAAAAGCTCGACATCTTCAGCAACCTTTTTGCAAAGATTGTCCAGGACGTCATCTTTGCTCGTAATCTGAGCTTCCAAAGCAACAACCTTTTCCTTGAGTTCTCTGCCTTCGCTGGCGTCAACTTCCAGAGCAGCAACTTTATCTTTCAAAGATTGATTCTCTTTCACAATAGACTCATGATCTTGGCGAAGCAAGGACTTCTCATCCTCAAGATCTTGCTTAATTCTGTCAATATTAGCTTGGATCTGGAGAAGCTCAGCCTTCTCTCTTCGCAACTTTATCAACTCTTGACGCTCAGCCGCAATAGAGCTGAGATTCGGGACGTGGTTGTGCAATTCATTAATAGCAATAACGACCTGCAAAAAGAAATCACCCTCCCCATTAGTATCATAAGACCAGCAATATGAAGCCAAAGCATTATCAACCAATCAAAAGGCGAAGGAGTGACATGCAAACCTTCATCCCAGAGGCTAAGATGTCGGAACTGATGCTCTCAGGATCCAAAGACTGCACAAGCTGCTGATATTCTGCCAACACATGAAAAATGATAACAATGTTACCTTCACAAAAATATCCAAAGACGAAGACAAGCTACGCGCTTGGACAAATAAAAACACATTCACAAACAAAATCTTGGAGAGGCCCACCTTCGCACGCTTGAGTCTGCGCATCACCTTCGCCACCTATTCAACAAGTCTCTTTAGCATCAACACCAAATAGCACAATAATTATTGTCGCTAAGAACACAAAACAAGAAGAGTCAAGAGTATAAACACATTCAGAAGTAGAGGGGACGTCAACCCTCGCATCAACTTCCATATATGCGCGAGAAGCAGTAGCCTTCTCAGCGTCTTCAGAAATTCCGGCTTCGGCCACCTGCTTCCCCCTATCCTGAGCATCAACATCAACAGTTTCAGCAATATTAGCCAAAACTCGCAAAGAGTCCACAGCTCAAGGGGGAGAAGCCAAAGTTGGTGATGGAGCATCAGCTGGGGCAATTTCCTCAGGGGCTTCGGGGGCAATATCAGCATCATGATGAGCCTCCTCAAAAATGGACTCAATCACAGGAACATCTCGGACAGGTGTTTCTTCAAACTGACTTAGGTCAATGCCATCGTCAAATGGATCAGAAATACGAGCGCCTCCAGGCGTTTCAGGGACACATTCACAAGCAATTTCGATATCAATAACTGGATTTTGCGCCATGTATCTCCCTAGCAAAGAAAGACTCGTGCCCTGAAAGTAATTCCCAAAGAGAGCAATCTCACCAGCGAAAACGGCGTCTCCACTTCGTGGAGCAGAACTCATGAATCCGGTAACGGGCGAAGCCGACAACTGCGCCAAAGCCGGAGCCACCGGTGGCGCACGAGGACGGTGAGGAGGTCAACCACCGTGCGTAGCCGAAGAAGTGGCACCAACGGCTGGAACCACAGCAGACACCGAAACAGCAGCAATCGGTGCCTCCCGGCAGCGTTTCTTTTCCGCTGACTCAAAAGAGCTACTGCTGCTCCACTTGGTCGGAGTAGAAGAAGAGGTTGCCTTCACAACAGCTTTCCTACCTTCCCCTCTTCCGCTACCCTGGCCACGGCCTCCAGCCCGCCCACCTCTTTTCCCTCCACGAGGAGTGCGCGAAGATGCTCCAGAAGCACCTTCATCCAATACCTTTGTCTTTACCTTACCTGTCACTTAACCTTTTCCCTTCTCCTTCATGGGAACTAGAACCTCATGTTCTACATAAGGAATCTTCAATTCCTCAAAAACCCTATTGAGCCTAGTTGCAACCATGTTGTCTTCGCAACTACGATGCTCCTTTGGATTGTATGGGCCAAGAATATCAACGGCCCGCGCCTCCATCCAAGCAACAAATTCCTCTGCTGACATTCCTTTAGGAATCTTGGCTCCAAACTGAGGGAAGGCAACCTTGGTATGATTACCAAAGGGTTTCCACTCAACCTTATATGGCTCCCAATCAGTCGATAAGAAATTGACATCAGTAGCCAAGCCTTCATCAACAAGATCGCGGCTGCAGATTGTCCGTGAAGCCGCCCAGAAGGCTTGCCAGCACTTCTTGAAACCAGGACTATCAGGGTTGAACACTGGACCAGAAAAAAAGTCAAGCATCTTAACTTTGCCGTGTGTTGACGGTCCTTATAATAGAAAATCCGACCGTCAATAGGCTCAGAAACCAATAAAGATCAAGGCATAACTTAGACATTAGTATTCAAATAATGGTATACCATGCATATCTGGAATATATTTGAGTACAGGGACTATGGTGCAAAAGATGGATGAAATTGGGCACAAGCCCAAGTCGGCCGACCTAGCTAGGTCGGGCGACCTGGTCTGGATCCCAATCGAGCCCAAACTCAACACAGGTCAAGAAGCACACAATGTAAGGATCTTGAACGTTGATTCATGGTCGGTGGAAGCCAAGGGTGGAGGATGAGCCACATGTCCATCACATGGATTGAAGGGCCCACAACCAGAGACAAATGTACCCAAACCGACGATACCCAGCTGGAACCGACCTTAGGACCCACATGTAAGCCTCCCAGAGGAAGGTGGGCGGTTATGGAAAGTCGGCCGACCTGGCCAGGTCGGCCGATCCTCCCGTGCGCCCGACTCGGCCCTCCTTTGACCTGAAGCTGTAAACCGCCATGGAGAAGACATCTGCGCCGTGGAGAGTTGAAGACGGTGGATCCAAGGGTCGGCCGATCCTTGGACGTCGGCCGACCTAGGCCCACCTCCAACCGGCCTCAACCGCCTCTGGCCGTCTCCAACCGTCCTTGTGATGCTATAAATACCTGCAAGGGGGCACCGTACTCAACACACACCAGAAGAAGAGCTCTCTTTGCTACAAGCTTAGTCTTAGTCTTAGTAGTGATAGTCATAGTGTTAGATCTACTGAAGGGCTTCTGAAGGAGTCTTGGTAAGTTCTAGAGTTCATCTCTTGTATTCTCTTACTTCTTGTACTCTGATCTTAATGGAAATACCTTCATACTTATGTCATGTGCCTCAGCTATGCTATACTTGTTTAGTATATACTACTTATGTCTTACACCTTAGTCAAGTGAATGTATGCAATGTCATTGGCTCAATGTGCCTCTTGGTTGCTCTATTTATTAACGTGATAGATAGAGTTGTATCTTGTATTGCAAACATGGTGTTTGGGATACAGTATACTGTTGAGGGTACCGCTGCCCCACGGATTAGTAGAGGCAGGCGGCAGGTGGTGACAACCCTGTCCGTCCTTTGTAATCCTCCACGTACGGGAGTGGGTATTAGGCCTTTATGATAAGACGTCCTACTGTCGTCCCTTGATGAGGGAACCACTGGATACCTCGATATGTCCTCTTGCATATAATCATTGAATGAGCTTGTATAGGGTATTGTAATATATCTAGTCACATTCGTATGATGCTAATGAAACCTTGGTGATCTTCACTAATGTATTATTACTAACTAAGACTACCATAATGATGAGCAATGAACTTCTGTGTGTCACTCTACCCATTCATTTCTATATTCTTTACCCCTGTTTAGATTATGGTATATTAATGCTGTTGTAAGTAATTACATGGGATGACATCTCTCTCTTAACTAAACGCTTTCCCTGCGGATAAACAAATAACGATACTCTGGAATACTCCCGGGTGAAATGCTACAACGTACTTCTGTGCGCTTGCAGAATATCTGTAACGTCTAGATTTACGATGAAGTATCTCTAGTACCATCACTACTCTAAAGTGCTGATGCTAAGAAATACCAACAAGCATTTCTGGCACCGTTGCCGGGGAAAGCATTGGTTAAAGAGATTTGATCATCCATGTATTTAATACAACAAGATTAATTGCCAGTAATCTAGCAGGTTTACCCTTTTGCTCTGTTTCTCTGTGATGTGAAACAGGGTAGTGCATGACTGGTTTCCAACTACCATCCAATTACGTCGAGAACCCAAATACCATAGGAAGGAGGGTATGCACTCGTGTCGTAATCCCTCAGGTGTTCTTGTTGGAAACCGAACCAGTCATCGGAGAATCCTCCAACCATGGAGAACAACCCGTTCCCGTAGCACCCCAACCAGAAGAAGCCATGGCCGACAGAACCATCCGTGACTCCTCCGCCCCGTCCGCTGCTCAGATCCCTACGGGACCAGCATGGAGGTGGGGGATCATGCTTTTGAGCTGAAGGCCCCGCTGATCAACATGGTGCAGGCTAGCCCCTTCTGTGGGAAAGCCAATGAAGATGCCAGTGCTCACCTGCAGCACTTGCTGGAGGTGTGAAGTACCATCACCATCCGAGGGGTGGATCAAGAGGCCATCAGGCTCCGTCTATTCCCGTTCTCACTGCTGGGTAGAGCCAAACAATGGTTCTACTCCAACCGTGAGGCGGTGAATACATGGACCAAGTGCTCCAACGCCTTCTTGGCAAAATTCTTCCCCATTGGGAAAACCAATGCCCTTCGAGGAAGAATTTTCAGCTTCCAGCAAGAGTCTGGGGAGACAGTTCCGGAAGCGTGGGATCGCTTCCAGGATTACATTCTGGCATGCCCCCACCATGGCATGCAAGAATGGCTCCTGCTTCAGAACTTCTATCATGGGTTGTCCCAGACAGCCTGTGAACATATGGATGCTGCTGCTGGAGGGGCATTCCTTTCCTTGACCGTGGCCGCCGCCAAGCTTCTCATTGAGAAGATGGTGTCAAACCAATCTTGGAATGACGACCGTCTTCAGGGACATAAACGCGGTATGCACACCGTGAAGGAGGTGGACATGCTGGCTGCCAAGATGGATCTCATCATGAAGCGCCTTGAGGACCGCACCAAGGATGGAGGCGCCGACAATGAAGGGCCACTGGACTCACACATGACGTGTGAAGTCTGTGGAGAAACTGGCCACTCGGGGAACAACTGCCTCGAGACGCAAGAGGAGGTACAATTCGTAAATGGCAACAACGGGTACCGGCCTCAAGGGAACTGGAATCAGCAACGCCCATTCTACCAGGGAGGTAACAATAATAATTCTTTCTCTAACCAACCTTCCCTCAAAGATCTTGTCCTTGGTCAATCCAGGATTAATGAATCTATCTCTAAGAGGCTTGCTGCTAATGATAAGGCTCTAGAGGGCATAAATTCTAAGATAGAAAGTTTGTCCTCGACCTTCCAGAGCCAGCTAAGCTTTAACAAAATGCTAGAAACTCAGTTAGATCAGCTAGCGGCTGCTGTCCCTTCTGGTGACAAGGGGCGAATTCCTGGGCAACCGGAATCGTCTTTTGAAAATGTGAAAGCTGTTTCTACGAGAAGTGGTAAGGCTACTCGGGATCCAGTCCCAGTTAACCATGCAGGGAAGGCAGCAACACCAAGGAAGGAAACCCCAGAAGTGGAGAAAGAGCCTGAAGCCGAGCTGGCACCAGCTGGACAAAGTGCACCACATGAGTTCTACGACAGCAACGTGCTGCCGTTCCCGCAACGTCAGAAGAAACCATCCGCGGATGAGCAGTTCGCCAGGTTCGTAGAAGTCATTCAAAAGTTAAATATACATGTACCATTGCTGGATGCTATGCAGGTACCGACCTATGCTAAGTACTTGAGGGACATTCTCAACAACAAACGTCCACTCCCAAGTACCGAGGTCGTGAAGCTGACTGAGGAGTGCAGTGCGGCCATCCTAAACAAGGTTCCGGAGAAGAAGAAGGACCCAGGATGTCCCACCATCACGTGTACAATTGGGACACAGCATTTTGAGCATGCACTCTGTGATCTGGGGCAAGTGTTAGCGTCATGCCAAAGGTAGTATTTGACCGCCTTAATTATACTACCTTGTCCCCTACTCCCATGAGACTGCAGTTGGCCGATTCCACGGTTCGCTACCCGGAGGGGATAGCCGAAGACATTCCGGTGCGTATCCGGGATTGCTTCGTTCCTGTCGACTTCATGGTTCTGGACATGGACGTGAGCAACGATTCGGCGCTCATCCTTGGGCGATCTTTCCTGAGCACAGCAGACGCTCACATTAATGTGGGTGCTGGAGAAATCCAGCTCAACATTAATGGAAGGAAGGAGAGATTTGAGTTCAGGCCAAAAGTGGAGCAATGCTCCATGATCAAGATCAAGTATGGGAGAAACAGTCAGAACGTCAAGGAAGTGGAGGTAACACCTCCAGAAAAAGACAGCCTGATTAAGTTTATGGAGAAGTTCTGGGAAAAGGATTTCCCCATCCGGTATTACGCAAAGCACAACAAGAAGTCTACACGAGGTGCGAAAGCACAGACGAAGAAAACACCGGAGCAAGCTATCGACCGCCATAAGAAGGTAAAACAGGTATGGCGAGTTAAATCATCTGTATCCTCATCTCCAGGGTCAGATGCTGCTTCATCAAGTTAAATCACATATCGGAGACGTCTTCGCTCGACGACGTAAAATACGAGTCCTGCGCCGACAGGTTCATCGGTGTCAACAAGCTAGCTTGGGGGAGGACCCTCAGCTCAGGTAAGTTCAGGTAAGAACTATCAAACAAAGTTTTTTCTTTCTTTCAAATAAAGTTTTTCTTTTCAAATAAAGTTAGTAAATGAGAGCCATCTACAATAATCCCTTAATGTTTAAAGTCCATGCTTCATTCTTTATTTCGGATATGATGAATAGTTGCTCTTATTTCTCTCTTGTCCCTATGTTTCAACCTGTTGACGCCTTTTCTGATCAACACACCGAACTTGCGCTAGAACGCGCGAGATCCGCAACGGATCGATCGACTGCAGCAGTCCCAGGCGAAACCGGTGAAACCGGTTTGTAGATCCGGTGGAACCGGTTCTACGGGGGCAGCTGCGTAGACCTAAGATCGCCGGCCCGGGAGGGACCCCGTCAGGGCAGGCGCGTCTAGGGTTTCTCTGAGATCGGCAGGCCACTCAGCACCGTAAAATGCCGTAGAGACGATGAACGAACAGAATTAGGGTTAGAAAAGCTAGGGTTTGGAGATGACAAAAAAGTAAAGGTAATAACTGTTTTGATCGATTGGATAATCCTCAATCGGCCGTGACCCTTCATATTTATAGGGTGGGGAGGTCGTACCCCGCAAGGAAAGTCCTATTACAACTCGGATCTACAAAAGAGTCCAATCCTACTAGGACTCGGGGAAAACCGGTTCCACCGGTTCCCAAAACCGGTTCCACCGGTCTGGCTGTCAGACGGGTAACAGTGGACCAAACCGGTTCCACCGGTTTGAAAATCCGGTTCCACCGGTTCTTCCTGCCTTGCTGTCCTTGCCACCGGTTTGAAAATCTGGTTCCACCAGTTCTTCCTGCCTTGCTGTCCTTGTGCCAATTTTGATCGTCAACATATGCCCCCCTGTTTTTTGGTAAAGCTTGCGTAGCAGAAAACATAAAAGCACAAAGACAACACTGAGGACGATGTTTAACATATATCCATCGGCCTTTTCATTCTAAGGGCGATATTAAAACTATCGGCCATCTCTTGCAAAATCTTCAATCGGCTTTATCATGACAAAGAATAAAACCACCTCGTGTAGCTCGTATGAATCCACAATGTGAAACGTCTACACCTGTCAAGCACTTAAAGTCACCGTGCACACCTTTAATAAAACCATCAGCTGTAATATAAGCCGATGTATCACCATGCACAATCTCTAGCTTATTGCCTATCCATTGTATCAAAAGTTGATGCAAGCTAGAAGGTACACATTGGTTTGCATGTATCCAATCACGTCCCAAAATCAAACTAAATTTACCTTGGGTCTCAACAACAAAGAATGCAGCAACCAATGTCTTGCTTCCAATAGTGAGATCCATAGAAACGATTCCTTTAGCACTTATAGATCATCTCCTCCCACACCACTTAAAGCCATATCAGTTTGGATCAACTCATCATCTGAACATCCCAATTTCTTGAATAAAGCATAAGGCATCAAATTGACAACTGCTCTGTCGAGGTTGTACTCGGTAGATATTTGTCCGGCAGGCACCCCGCTTCGTGTGAAGATTGATCACGGTTACGAACAGAGACACGGGATTTTTATACTGGTTCGGGCCCTCGAGATCGAGTAATAACCCTACGTCCAGTTGCTGCTTGTATTATTTCGTCAAGTACAGATTACAATGCGTAACACGTACCCTCGGGTGGATTGTCTAAGATTGCAGATCAATGGACATACCCTCTACGTACAGGACCCCCGCTATTTATATCCAGGGAGACGTGCCTTACAAGACAAAACAGACCTAAACCTAGTAAGACTCTAGCTGCCTTCGGGCCTTCCTTCTGCGATCTGGCCATCGTGTCTTGTTCGGAGTCTTGATAGTTTGGAGTCGGTAGTCGGCAATCCTCGTGATCGGGTACCCTGGTATTATGGCCTCAACAGTAGCCCCCGAGCTTATCTTGTTCAGAAAAGGTTGATTGTTCAATAGCCTTCGGGTCTTTTTGCTCTTCGGGTGATTTCTGGATATGTTAATACCTCGTTAATCACTTTTGTATGAGAGCCAGAAAAGTTCCCGAACTCTTGAATGTAGAAACCTGCATCTGAATGATAAGGTCAAAAAAATATCAGCCATAATAATAAAATAGAACTGTTCCGCCTTGGAAAGTGAAACACCCCAGGATTGATGTAACTGCTGCCCAGTGCATTAAAACCCACTCCGCACGTCTCCCGGAACTTTAGCAGCGCACGCGATACGGCTCTGCTCTGGCTCCTCGATTCTTGCGCGAAGCGTCGCACCCCTGAGTCTTTAAATATCAGATCTCCTGGAGTGATGTGTACTTGAAACTTCCATCCTAAACCTTCTTCCTCCACTCGCCATGGGAAAGAAAAAGCTTAGCTGCAGGTTCAAGCTTCCTCGCCTCCTTTTCGGAGACTCTCCTCGTAGCTCCGGCGAACAACCGCCCGACAAGCCAGAGGACCCGCCGGCGACGACATCACCCACCGCTCCTCCTCAGGCTCCGCTCCTGGCTCTCCCCTGGTATGGGGATGATGGAGTCGAGGTCGAGCCACCAGAGGAGGAGGCTTCGGCGATGGCACCGCCGTCTCCCGAGGCTGCTCCTTCAAGCATTGCCGCCGGGAAACGCCCTGCGTCTTCCTCCCCAGCCCCGGCATCTCCTGTCTCCCTCTCCTCCGACGACGAGCCAGAGCAAGGAGGGAGCGGAATCCGGCTAAAGCCAGAGGCGGCGCACGCAGGCGCATCTTCGTCTTCTGCTCCGGTGGACACCAGCGGCGACGAAGAATTCGCCCGGCGCCTCTTCGTCTCCCTGAACCGCGACCTGATCGGGATCCCTGGAGACGGAGCGCTCGTGGATCTCGTCAGCGACTCTGAAGAAGAGAACGCGGTAGATGATGATCCACTGGCGAGCACACCATCGCCCTGATCAGATTGGTTGTCAATCATCAACCCAAGATCAGGGCGATTTAGTATTTTGATTTCAAGATAGTTATCAATCCATTGTGAAATGTTCCCTCTTTTGGATTTAATGAAGAAATTTCACTTGATGGATGTAACTTAAATCCCTTGAGCTTTGGAAATTTATCCGTGTCAATCTGTTCACGAAATAGCTCATCCAGAAACAAAAATTCCCGAATGAAAAATTTCTTCCGACCAGACTGACTATCTTTAGTGTGTTCGGGAAATTTGACCTCGATCAGACATGATCGGGGCATTTCCTTGATTCACACCGATCGGTTGGTCATTCAAAACTGATAACTTACCAAATAAGCTAACAATCCTAAATGCATTGAATTGGACTCACACATTTTTCGAAACGACGCGTGCCGTAGAAAAAGGAAAGAATCTTTTTGACCCAACAGTCACTGCGGATTGCGCGGCTTAAGGGCAGGTTTCTCGGGGTTCGTGCTCCCTTGCAGAACCATAAAGCCCCCAAGCACGGACGCTTGAGATCTATTTGGGACTTCGTCTTCCTCATTCGCATCCACAAAACATTCGCCATTTTCAACCGCTTTCCTCCCTCGTCCACCTGCTCCTCCAACCCTGCTAGCTTCCAATCGCCATGGCGTCCACGCACCAATCGTCTTCTGGCACTGAGTCCACAGGGGACCAAAGTAGCGCCGCCGCCGGACGAGAACTCCGCAGTGGGAACACGATCCCCACCGCGGATGAGTACTGGTACAGATCAACCACGACGGCCAAGCAGCTGCAGAAGCTGGAGGACCTCGGATTACTCCCTGACACCGAACTTTTCCCTCGTCGTCATGCCAAAGGTCAGACGTATCCAACCCCCAACACTCTCGAGATGGTGGTGTTCTTGGAGTTCTTCCACTGTGGATTCGGGGTTTTTCCTTCTGATTTCTTCCACAGCGTCTGCGAGCATTATCAGATAGAGCTTGTGCACCTTAAGCCCGGCGCTTTGACAATGCTTAGCGTCTTTGCCTTTCTGTGCGAAGCCTGGTTAGGGATTAAGCCTTCACTGTTGCTGTGGAGATATTTTTATAGCCCTTCATACTACAAGAAACAAGTGATGCTCGGGTCCATCGGTTTTTCCTTGAGAAATCGGGAGATATACATCCCCTTCCCAGTTAAGGATTGCTGGAAAGGATATGAACATCACTGGTTTTACATCACCCTTCCCCAAACCTCACTGGCAAAAGGGAAGTATCTGATGCCCTATCTCAAGGATGAGGCCAAAGCCCTGCCAAGAATCACCCCGGAGATGCAAAAGCACATTAATCGGATCTTGGAGCTCCGCAATGCTGGTCTGACGGCGGTTCATGTAGCAGAAATCTTCATTAGATGGAGATTCATTCCGCTTATGACTCACGACCGCTATGCTTGGACATTTAGGGGCTACAACGACCCGAACAGAATGAAACCCGATGGTGAGCATTTGTTTTTCTGTTCGATTGTTTTTTCGAGTTCGTTCGGTCATTTGAATTCATGACTCTTAACTAGCAGTTGTCCCAGAGACAGAAGTGGCCGCGCGCCTGAAGAAGATGTTCGGGGCTGATCTCCCGGACTGGGAAAACGTCCCAGCACCCTACAGCGCTGACAACCCTCCTCCAGAGGTAAACTGTTACTCAGAAAAAGCTCTTTCTTGTTTAATAGTGATATGATACACCTCTTTTTTCCCGACCAGGCCCCAGCTATTGTTGATGCCCCCGCCCAGATGACCGGCTTTATGAGCTCGGCCCCCCGGAGCGGAGATGATGTTTTTCTAAGTGAGATTGCTCTCTTTGGGAATTACTTTCAGGGGACGAGTCTTCCTTTACTAGGAGACTATTTGGCGCGGAATACTGTGATTGATGTCGATATTACTTGTGAAGGCGTTGATGACACGACTGAGGATATTCGAGTTCCAGATCCATTTGACGATGGCATTGATATTAGTATGTTTGAGGAGACTCCTGTTCGGGATGCTCCTATTATAGAAAATGTGCGAGAGGAGGTTCATGGTGAGGGTAGCCTTGAAGAAACCAGAGCCGAAGCTCCTGTGAACATTACGGCAATTAGCCCTCCGTCGTTGGCCTTAGCTTCTTCCCCACCTGTCCAAGATTCTTTGGAGGTTCTGGCTCATGCTGCCGGGACAGTTGAAATTGATGCCGAAGCTAAGGGGAAAGAGGCTGCCGAAGCCGAAACTTCTGAAGCTGCTGAGAGGGCTGCCGCTTCTGCAGCTTATATGTCTTTTATGGATGTTGATATGGGTGGAAGTATTCCTCTTCCCGAAGGTACTCATGTTGTTTCTTCGCTTTTTCTTTTAGCAGCGTTACTTGCTCCTGTTTTATGCTAATACAATTGAGACCCGTTTACTAGGTGGCGAGGGAGATGTGCCATCTCACGTGCGCGAAGGTGGGCCTCTTCGAGACTTTGATTTGGAAGGTGTTTTTTGTTTGGGATTATAGCTGATTTTTTCTTTTGGCTATATTGCGAAGATAACAGTGTTATCATCGTTTTTTCCTTGCAGCATATCAATGACTTATCCAGGCAGTTGATCCTGAAAGCACATGTTCCACTATTTTGGCTTCGGGAATGAAGGTATGTCTTCATTGCCTTCGTCTTGTGATCTTGTTTTTGATTTTAGCTTTGGTTTGTTTATTTCGTAATACTGAACTGTATTCTACCATAGGTTGTTGTAGCTATCAATGAGTTAGCCGCTCAAGTTCCCAACCTCAACTTGGTTGCTGCTGAACGGAAAGAGCTGGAGAAATTGCGAAGGGAAAAAGCCGAGCTCCTTCAGATCCAGGCAACTGTTGATAGAATTAAGCAAGACATTGAAAATGAGAAGGCTCTGTTTCGCCAGGAACAGGAGACTGTTGTTGCTGAGAACAAGTCTTTGAAAGAAAAAGTTTTAGCTTTGGAGGCTAAGGCGGGCGAAGCCGATTCTCTTAGGGAAAAGGTTGCTGCCTTGGAGGCTAAAGTTGTTGACAAAGAAGACACCATAGAAGGCCTTCGCACGCAAATTGTTGAAGGAACTGAGTCGGTTTCGGTTCTAAAAGGTGAGGTGAGCACACTGACTGCTGCTAAGGAGAAACTTTCGAGCGATGTCGATACATATCAGACTCGCAGTGAAAACTTTGAGCGTGAGGTATTGCAGCTTCGCACGTCAAACCTTAATCTTCGCAAGGAAAATGAAAGCGTGGTTGATGTTGCTTGGGAGCGAGGCTTGAAATTGTATCGCTTATACAAGGAAGCCTTGCGACAATTTGGTGCGGAGCCGGCTGCCTTTCCCAATAAGGAATACAGCTTGGAGAAGCTCTTTAATTGGATTGACAACGAGTTTGCTTCGCTTCCAAGTGTCGTGGCGACTCTCAGTGACTTCGCTGTCAATCTCTGCTCATGCAATCTGCTGAAAGTTCTCTCGGATAACGGCTGCGATCATTACAATGCTTTGCTTCGAAAAAGTTATCCTTATCCGGCACCCAGGGATCCTGCTGACACACAGTACTTTCCATTGAAAATTTTGCAATCCAAGGCCCACTTTCTTAAGCAGTTTTGGGTTGTCAGTGGTCGTTCGGTGGCTCAAAATTTGATCCGAGAACGGCTCGCGAAGGTATTTTGTTATTTACAGCTCAAAATTTTGCAAGCCAAGGCACTCTTTTTTTTATCCTTAATTTTTGTTGTTTATTTGATAGCTTTTGTATTCTCAATCCAAGGAACTAAAGAAGCAGAAAGCTGAGGCCGAAGCTGCCGCGAGGGCTGCTGCTGCTAAGGAAACTGCTGAAGCCGGAGCCGGGTCAAGCTCTGCTGCAACTGCGGCCGTTACTGGCGAAGCCGGCGCTTCTTCTTCGCAGGGCCAGAGTGCTCAAGGAGCCCCAAGTGTCGATCCTCAGGTCTAGGGACCTTTTGAATTGTAATTAGGGTTAGGACTTATTGAGCGAGCAGCTCTTTTGAACTTGTACATTTGTGTATATTCAGGATGATGAAATGCTTTTGCCTACTCCGCTGGCCATGCGTGATGGGCAGCTTTGTATTTCTGGCTTCGCATGGAAGGAATTTCAGCGGCTTTATCCAAACTCTAGCCATCAAAGTTTTTTGGAATATTGTCACGAGTTTTACCGTTCCACGGAGTTCAGTGTTTTTGAATTTTTTACGGCATTTATTGCCCATGGCTCAGATCGAGTTGAGCTCACTAGGCAGAGGAATGCCGAAGCTGTTTCCCTAGGCATTCCGAAAACAGAGCCATTGGAAATTGGTCCTGATGTCAAGGACTTCGCGTGTGTCTATAATGCTCCTCGGTTTAGGAGATCTGGTGAACAGTTTTATGGAAATGTGTTTGAGATGTTTTGAGGGTGCTTGATGTAATGAACTTTGTAATGTGTAAAGTGACTGAATAAATATGAACTCGTTTTGCCTTCGCTCTAGAGAGAAACGCCTCCTCCCCCCAAAGCGAGATTATGTTTATTCAAGCGAAGATAAAATTTTTTGCGATATGTGAGGTGAATGGAAAAGATCGAACTCGGTTTGCCTTCGTTTTCGAGAGAAACGCCTCCTCCCCCCGAAGCGAGTTTGTGTTTTTCATTCGATACACTGACTGCGATGTTTGGCGTTTAAACGGGGAATTGTCTCCGCGTTTGCATTTTAGCGTTTTGGAGAGTAATTTGAGCCGAGGCCACTTTTACTCTTGCTAAAGTA
>CM014272.1:43644877-43670488 GCA_004135705.1 Alloteropsis semialata | reverse complement strand
ACTTAGAGCAAAGTGAAATCATAGGTGGGAATTATCCATGACCAAGTTGATCACATCAAATTCTTCATCTATTTTATCAGGTTCAAGGAAAATTTTTAAACGTTGACCATTTACCTTGAAGAGGTTACCTTCATCATCTTGGAGTGTGATTGCCCCATGCGACGAGGTCTCCACCACAACGAATGGTCCTTCCCATTTGCTCCGGAGTTTTCCATGCCCAAAAAGCTTCACCCTGGAATTAAAGAGTAATACCTTATCTCCGGGTGGAACTCCTTCACCTTGATCCTCCTGTCGTGCCATCTTTTGGTTCTATCCTTGTAGATTCTGGCACTGTGGTATGCTTTGTCTCTCCATTCTTCCAGCTCTGACAGCTGCATCCTTCTCATCTGTTGGGCTGCTGGCAAATCCATGTTCCACTTCCTTATGGCCCAGTGTGCCCGATGCTCTAGCTCAACGGGTAAATGGCAAGTCTTGCCATAAACCAGTTGATATGGGGACATCCCGATTGGTGTTTTGTATGCCGTTCGGTAAGCCCATAGAGCATCTGGTAACTTGCTCTTCCATCCTTTTCCCATCTCTGTCACGGTCCTCTGCAGAATGTTCTTGATTTGCTTGTTTGATGTTTCTGCTTGACCGCTTGTCTCGGGGTGATAAGGAGTAGCGATGTTGTGCTTCGCCCCCAGTTCTGCCAGAAACTTCCGGAAGGTCTTGTCGATGAAATGTGACCCTCCATCACTGATCACCATCTGGGGGTTCCAAAACGTGGAAAGATGATCTCATGAAACATCTTTCGCGCGTGTTTGGAGTCAGCGGCTCGACAGGGCATTGCTTCAACCCACTTTGAGACGTAGTCCACTGCCACCAGGATGTACTCGCTGTCATAGGATTTGACGAAGGGTCCCATGAAATCAATGCCCCACACATCAAATAACTCAACTTGTAAGTTGTTTGTGAGTGGCATAGCATCTCTTGCAGTGATCCCTCCGTGTTTCTGGCACTGCTGGCATCGTCGAATGAATTCCTTTGTGTCCTCATACATTGTGGGCCAATAGAATCCACTCTGCTAGATCTTCGACCTTGTCCTGAACGCCCCATAGTGTCCTCCATATGGGGCTGCATGGCACTGCTCGACGATCTTTCTTGCTTCGGTTGTTGGTACACATCGCCTGAGCATGCCATCTGAACACACCCTGTATAGGTATGGTTCATCCCACAAATGGATTCTACTCTCATAGATAAGCCTTCTCTTATTCTCCCCTGGTGGCACATATCCTGCAACCATAAAGTTGACGATGTTTGCATACCAGGGGTCGGAGGCAGTTACCTTGAGTAGGGTGTCGTCCCGCAGAAAGTCATTTATCGGTAGATCCTGCGTGTCAGTAAACTGCATACGCGACAAATGATCTGCTACTGAATTCTCTACTCCCTTTTTATCTTTAATTTCTAAATCAAACTCTTGGAGTAGGAGAATCCAGTGGATAAGGCGAGGTTTAGCATCTTTCTTGGTAAGCAAATATTTCAAAGCAGCGTGATCTGTGTAAACAATCACTTTGGCTCCTACCAAGTAAGATCTAAACTTGTCTTTAGCAAAAACTACTGCCAAGAGCTCTTTTTCAGTGGTAGCATAGTTAAGTTGAGCTCCTGTCAAAGTTTTGCTCGCATACGAGATAGCATGATGGTTCTTATCTTTGGTTTGTCCTAGGACAGCACCAACAGCATAGTCACTGGCATCACACATTATCTCGAAAGGTAGCGTCCAGTCAGGGGGTTGAATGACTGGCGCTGAGATGAGAGCGTTCTTTAGAATGGTAAAAGCATGATAACACTCATCATCAAACTCAAAGGGCATGTCCTTGGCTAAAAGGCTAGTGAGGGGCCTAGCTATGTGAGAAAAATCTCTGATAAAGCATCGGTAAAACCCCGCATGACCTAAGAAGCTGCGGATCCCTTTGACATTGGTGGGAGGTGGAAGCTTTTCAATGACCTCAATTTTTGCTCTATCCACCTCTATTCCTCTTTCGGACACCAAGTGTCCTAGCACTATACCCTCTCGGACCATGAAATGGCACTTTTCCCAATTTAGCACCAGGTCCTTGTCTCGGCATCTTTGTAGCACCCTATCTAGGTTCTGCAGACAATGGTCGAAAGTCTTTCCATAGACTGAAAAATCGTCCATGAAAACTTCCATAATCTCTTCTATCATGTCTAAGAAGATAGACATCATGCACCTTTGGAACGATGCTGGTGCATTGCACAACCCGAATGACATTCTGTGGTATGCATACGTTCCATAGGGGCAGGTGAAGGTGGTCTTTTCTTGATCATCGGGGTGGATGGGAATCTGATGGTAGCCGGAATACCCATCAAGGAAACAGAAGAAAGAGTGGTTCGTGAGTCTCTCTAACATCTCATCGATGAAAGGGAGCGGAAAGTGATCCTTCTTTGTTGCCTTGTTGAGTCGGTGATAATCAATGCACATCCGCCACCCAGTAATGGTACGCTGAGGAATCAGCTCATTTTTCTCGTTACTCACGACGGTCATACCTCCCTTCTTGGGCACTACTTGGACAGGGCTGACCCATTCACTATGAGGGACGGGATAGATGATCCCGACGTGCAGAAGTTTTAAAACTTCCTTCTTCACGACTTCCCTCATTGCATTATTTAGCCTACGCTGAGGCTCCCTAGAAGGTGTAGAGATTGGATCTATGGGAATGCGATGGGTACAGAGTGCAGGGCTTACTCCCTTCAAATCCTTGAGGGAGTACCCGAACGCCGAGCAGTGTTTCTCGAGCACCTTTATGAGTCTATCACTCTCATCCTGCGATAGCTTGTCACTAATGATGACAGGGGTGTCCCTGTCTTCATTTAGAAAGACATAGCGAAGGCCAGCGGGCAAGGGTTTTAGCTCTACGTGTGTCTTAGGTGGCTCCTCAGTTTCAAGCGGCTCAGAAGCGTCATCCTCTTCTTCTATAAAGTCGTGAACATGTTCTTCGAGGAATGACTCAAAAGGGTCGCTAGGTTGTAGGGATTTCACTTCCTCAGCCGGGTTAGGTCCTACCAAAGGTTCAACTATGGAATTCTTGACCCTGGCTAAAGGTATAGTGAGAAGATTTCTTCCTATTTTGGCTAGGAGGTTTCCTTCCGAGGTTACATCTTGAAAGAGGCCCTCGATAGGGTGTCCTACCAGGAGGTCAAAATCTGATGTCTCAAAGACGTAAAAGTCTAGAGCCATCTCAATCCCATGGTGAACGAGGAGAAAGTCTCGTACTATGCCGAGACTCTCGAGAATTTGACCTGAGGGTGTTATAAGAAGTTTTGATGTTGGGGCCATCTTTTTACGACGTCCAAGGATGTAGGCAAAAGAACTGGACATGATGTTGGCCCCAACAGTCGGGTTGTACAGAATATCTACGGCCACCTTGCTTACGAAACCGCGAATAGTCTGCGAAGGTGAGTTAATCCGAATGACTTCGGAAGAAGACTCAGATTTGTTTGACCATTCCGTGTTTAGGATGGGAATAAGCTCCCTCACGGTCTCGTCTAGGAATTCTGTCTCCATATAAATGGAGAGGGTCTTTACCGTAGGCTTTTTCTGTGTTGTGTAGTTCGAGGTATTCCCGAAGTCTTCAAAAAGATCTTCCTCGAACTCGAATGGCAATCCGAGGGGTTGAGTTTCCTCTTCCTCAACGGATGGGGTCTCAGGAGCTGGACTGGGCAAGTCTATAGGTTCTACCTGGGAGTCTTCTTGCTCAGTTTCGGTCGCTTTGGCAGGGGAGTTTTCCCGGATGGCTGCTAGGACTTCTTTTGCTCTGGCCGGGGTTATATGTAGGAATGAGCCTCCGGCTGCAGTGTCTATGTACCGGGCGGCTTCACTATTCAACCCAGACCGAAAATGCTGCATGAGCATATAGTCTGGGATGCCTAGATCTGTTCCGGTTAGACAAGAGTCCTGGAACCGGTCCCATGCTTTGGCGATCGTTTCCTTCTCTTGTTGCTGGAAGTTAATAATCTCCTTCCGTAGTGCACAGATCCGGTGAACAGGGAAGTATTCAAGGCAAAATTTGTCTCGTAACTTCTCCCATTCACCGTTCGTTAGCCCAACGGTATGGTCATACCACTTCCTTGCTCTCTCTTTGAGAGAGAACGGGAAGAGCTTCCATTTAATCATTGCCTGCGTCATGCCTGGTATGACCAGACACGAGCAGAGCAACTCGAATTCATGTAAGTGACGGTATGGGTTTTCACCATCACTTCCAGAGAAGGATATGTCCTGGACCATAGCTATGAAAGCAGGACGAAGCTCATAGCTATCGGTTAAAATAGGATTTGACGAGGGGTGCGGCTCCAATAATTCACCCTTTGGAGCAGAGAACTCATAAATTTGGGTGGAATTCATGGTTGATAAAAAAGGAAATATAAAATAAAGGATATACGGGCAACCTTAGATCTTAAATACTGCTACCGTTCCCCGGCAACGGCGCCAGAAAGCTTGTTGACACCAGCGGTGGCAAACAGAAAGTCCGCAAGCGCACGGCTGTCGAAGTAGCTTTCACCCGTGAGTAAACCAGGTATCGAATCCACGGGGAACGTAAACGAGTATCTAATCACTAAAGCTGAGCCGGATCGATCGAGTGTATATAAAGGCTGGGTAGAGAGGATAACTTAGTATTAAGGGTCTGATGATAGTTAAGAGAATTCTCCTATGCTTGCTTTAGGCACCGGGGTATCCTAGGCCTCTAGGAAATTACCGGCCAACAGCTCTACGCCGTACCCGTACGTGGAGGATTACAAAGGACGGACAGGACTGTCACCACCTGCCACCTACCTCTACTAATCCGTGGGGCTACGAGGCAAATGAGGGCAGATATAAACCTAAGCACCACGCCTAAGATAATATTAGCTATCCTAACCTTGATCAGAGATTAGAATACTTTATAAATAAAGCAACGAATCCACAAGCACAATAGAGAAATTAACTTATCTATAACTCAGTCTTAACTACTAGTTGAATCCCGGATACTTACTAAGAAGCTTGCATCCGTCGAGGTACAGGTGGAGGGTCGCCGACACGCCAGGACTCCTCCAGACTCTCCCTCACTCTCTCCCTATTTCTACTCTGGATATGAGGAGGGCTTCGCCTTGGATCTTCACTTAAGCTCGATGATGATTTGCTCTGCCCTGAGTCCATGTATTTATAGCTTGGAGAGGCGGTTGTGAGTCGGTACGAGGAGGTTGAGACGGTTTGGAGGTGGGCCCAGGTCGGCCGACTAGGGGGGATCGGCCGACCCTCCATTCCACCGACGTCGATGATGCACGGCGTGGATGAACTCCTGGAGGCGGTTTACAGTTGGTCCTGAAGGCGGTGGCGGTTTGGCCGCGCGGCCAGGTCGGCCGACCTGGCCAGGTCGGCCGACCCAGGGCTGTGGCCCTTCGGCCCCATTCTGTCAGGGTCACTTCCAGGTGGGTCCTTTGGTCGGTTTCCGGTGGGTAACGGTGAAGATGTGTCAGTTTAGTTGGGGATGTGGGCCCATGAATCCATGTGATTGCCATGTGGACCAATCCCGTCTCTTCATTCCCACCGTCATGATCTCAACGTTCCTGATCAGTTCTAAGTGTGCTTTGGCAGTTGGGCTCAGGTTGGACCTCATTGGGCTTGGACCCAGGTCGGCCAACCAGGGTAGGTCGGGCGACCTGGCTCTGGGCCCATTTTAGCCTTCCTTTCTCCACTTTACTCCTGTGAGCACATAAGCACCAAAACTCGTGGAATTCATTAGTAAATCACCCTATGTCTATTTGTTTTAGCACTTTTTATATCTTTGTTGGCAATAATAATCTGTCATTAAGAACCGCCAACACCAAACACTAGCGTCTTCGGCTTCTTGGTAGGATCAACAAGGTACTCAACCCCAGCCTTAACAGTGTCCAAATTTTCTTCTTCTTCGCCCTCATTACCATCATCACCAGGGCCAGCTCTCTCAGCTTGCTCGTCACTCTCACCAAAGATGTCTTCCGCAGTGGGAGTCTCGTCTTCTAACTGCTGGGCAAAACGCTCAGCTTCGGCATCGCTCATTCCCTCTTGAGGAGAGGAAGATCTTCTTGCCCTTTGTGCCTCAGGAGCGCCTTCTCCAGCCATGTCTGCTAATGCGGCAATACACTTAGTACAAATCACTGGAGAAGAAGAATCATAAGTTGAAATCAAATAAGAAACACAGCGAAGACAAAATAGCAAACTTAAAAAGTCATTCGCAGCAAAACTTACTTCCGACAACGAAGAAGTTTGAAACAAAACGCTGTGAAAAGCTGCGAAAGCAGTGCAGCTGACCAAACGCAAAGAAGCTTATGTAAGCAAAACAGCAAGAGCCAGCGAAGCAAAGAAAGGTAAAAAAGGGGGTCCCCCTTCGATCATATTTATAGGAGGGTAAACAATATTACCATTAACCCGTCTTGAAAAACGAAACGATGCCGTCGATTCAAATATAAGAATAAAACAACAAAATGCGAAGACAAACTCAGAGCGAAATCATCGACTCAAGTTTTACTCCAACGAGAGAAGGCGTTTCTTTGGAACAGGCGAAGGTAATCCTAAATTATCGAGGACATCGGCCTGTTGGAGAAAGCCCTCGTCCACGAGGGGCTATTGTTGCGGGATTGGCCTGCCAAGGAAACACCTTCACCCATTTACTTTGCCTTTGAGCTCTGGGCATTCGCCTTCGCTACAGGTAATTGAAAGGCAATCGCCTTCGCTAAGCAATCAGGCGCTATGAGGCGATCCGTTGCCTTCGCCACACAGGTTCGTCCTGCATGGGTGCGAAGGCAAGCTACGAATATTACCTGCATATGTGTTTTTTTCTTTTCCTACAGGCTCAGGATAGGCCCGGGTTGGCGGCACAACGGCTTCTCCTCCTCTGAGGAGAAGGCATTTCGTGACCGAAGGTGCCCCAGATGGTGAAGGCAATAAAGGTCAATGGAGGCACGGTGAAGGCAGCGTGGACCGGGTCCAAACCGAGTCAAAGATGGAGCTGCTGGTCTACGCATTCACATTAAGATGTGTTGATGTACCCTTATGCCCCTGGATAGCTTAAGTTGTGTAGTCTAGAGGATGATGCCTGATTTCTAGGGGTATAAGTGGAATGTAAAATGTGCCTCTTGACCTCCCTATAAAAAGAGACCTCTCACCAACGTGTAAAGGGCTGACTCCTGAGAATACTATTGATGAGTAATATGTTGTTGCTTGTCATTATCTCTCAGTCTTAGCTATTGTTTGGGCTTGTTGGCTTCGACTATAACCCAACACCATTGTCTTCAAGCTTGGAATTTGGATATCTATATTTTATGTCATACTCGGCTATGAGTTATGCATATAATATTACTTATGAATAATGCCGAGTTGTTTCACGAAACTTAAAAAGGCTAAATTCATAAGATAAATCAAGCCATCAACTCTTTGTATATACACAAAGAGATCGCGCGCCACACAAATTGATCAAAATACCATTGTCATCATGACATATTGTTGACACCAGGTTTTGACTCGGCTGGTACAAAAGGAATATTGTATTAAGGAACACCAGGAAGCCAAGGCTGAGGCTGAGTTCGATTCTGATTTGAAGGTCTTCGATTCCTTTCGGGGGTTGTCCAATGGAGTCCTGATTGAACACGAGGAGAAGAAGGCCGAAGTATTTATGACTCTGAAAGATGGGATGCGTCTAGAAGCTTCTACAGCGCCTGATTGTATGACAATTGTAATACTTTTGGTAGTTTAGATTAGTTTGCTTTAAATAAATTAGAGATAGAATTGTATTCGACAAGGATTAGCTAGATTTCTAGGGTATAAATACAAACCCTGCGCCATTGTAAAGGATGTTCACACAACCATCAATACAAACACAACTTTTGGCCCTCGTGCCAACAACCCTTTTCGTCGAGTTCTTCAGCAAGCAGGGCTGCATCATCTTGACCTCTGATTTGTCTATAATTACGACATTTATTGAGTTAATCTAAGCTTTAGATTGAGGCATATAGCCCTTCTTCGTTTAGCTAATTCACCAGTTTATCAAGTTGTTCTAGGCTTTAGATTGAGGCGTATTGCCCTTCTTCGTTTAGATCGCTCACACTTTACCGTATCTTGTTAATTTTATCTTATCGGCTTACATCTGTTTAAAGATCTATTTGTTTTATCGTGTTCCAAGCTTCACAATAGACCTGTTCATATCATTTATATAGCTGATTTAGATTTAATTATCAAGTTACAAATAAATCTAGTTTAAACAAGTTCTTTGATGTACATCGATCTATCGAAGTAAATACGCTAAATCGGTGCCCTGCTAGCAACGATGTCTCGTAATTGATCCGATTGTTAGTGACACGGGATTCAATTTATTTAATGCCTTTGGAAACATGTATAATAAAGAATAAGTTTAAGTTAGGTTTATCTCCAATTCAGCTTTTGTAGTCGATGGTTTGTTTTAATATATTTAAAGAATAAGTTTAAGTTAGGTTTATCTCCAATTCAGCTTTTGTAGTCGATGGTTTGTTTTAATATATTTCACATCCTCACGAATCGGACTCAAGGCCGATGGTTCATACTTGCATTAGACTTCTCTTCATGTTGATCTGATCGCTTTGGAACGAATCGAGGCTTTGGTCGATGAGTTCCTTTTGGTTTACTGACTAAACTCTGCCTTGTCAATTTCAGGTCAAATTGACTGGCACGCCTGAACCTCAAGATTTTGGACCTGCACTGAAGTGAAGCAAATCTTCCAGGCCACAGTGTTAATTTTTGAGAGTCAACGCCTGACTTTTTGGACGTCAACACATTTTGGCATGCCTAGTGGGACCAGAAAGCTTCTGCGATGGCACCTCCTGGAGGCAAAGGTGAGGTCACCGCTGTCACGATGGACGACCTCAGTGATGAACAAAAGAAGCTCGTGGAAGCGCAACTTGAAGAATTCAAGAATTTGTGCATAGACTCATTCAGCAAGACTCATAATGCCGTGATCAATGAGAATCAATTCCCTGTTCCAAAAGAAGCTTTTGACAAGATTACGGCAGATGAGAGACAGTTCTTTCAATATTATATAGACGCTGGAATGAGTCATGCGATGATTAACCAATCTGGAATATTGGTTAATACAGTGGTGGGATTGATCACCAAGTTACTGGATGGAGCGGTGCTGAAATATGTCCAGAAAGGACCTGCTTATTTTGAAGCCAGCGCTTCTGCAGTAAAGGATCTCAAGAAAAAGATTGTGCAGATCAATTCATCTACATCACCAGAGACACATCCTGAGCTATATGAAACTCCTAAAACAAAGAAATCAAAAGCCAAGGTGGCGGATGGAGGTGAAGAAGAAGAGGAAGAGGAGGAACGGGATCCAAAAGATTCAGGTGCATCTCAACACATAGATCAATTTGGCAGTCGGATCCCTGTGGTTAACGGTAAAATGGTGTATCCTTCTTACTTCAACATTGAAAATCCGCCAAGGAATAAAGGAGCTGAATATCTGGAGCCGTCAGTCGGGCTTGTTGAAACACCAGTCATAATGACATCGATACTTGCTCTGATCAATCAGGGAAATTATGCTTAGGAAGATTGGACAGATAAGATTGCTGATGTCATGAAGAATCAATTTGGTTTGCCACCCAAGGGACAATCTTATCTGTATCAGAAACCGTATCCGGATTGGTTTGACACGTTGCCAATGCCAGTCTGATTCAGGATTCTAGATTTTTACAAATTTTCTGGGCAAGAGGATGTTACTACCATTGAGCATATCAGCCGGTATACAATCCAATGTGGTGAAGTAGCATCAATTGATCCATTAAAAGTCAAACTTTTCCCTATGTCTCTCTCTGGTTCGGCCTTTTCATGGTTTTCTTCGCTACCAACAAATTCTATCAATAATTGGGCCAATCTGAAGAAGCAATTTCATGCTTATTTCTTCATGGGAGTACAAGAAACTAGACTGTCCGATTTGACAGCTCTCTGGTAAAGGAATGGAAATCGGTAAGCGAATTTGTTCAATGATTCAGAGATGTTCGTAACCAATGTTATTCATTGAATCTATCGGAGGGACAGTTGGTTGATTTGGCTTTCCAAGGATTGTTGCCTCAAGTCAAAGATCGGTATACAAGTCAAGATTTTGAGGGCTTGGGACATATGATTCAGAAATTCTCTCAGCATGAAGGACGCAATAAAGATTATTGGAGGGAGAAATATCAAAGGAAAATTGCCAACATCGGATATGAATCAGAGAATGAAGAAGCTGAAGTCGATCTGGCTGAATGGACCAAGAATAGAAATTCTATTGCTTGTCTGTGGCTGAAGGTTGAGCCAGAGTGGTATAGTTTCGATATTACTAAGGCCGATAAAATATTTGATTTATTGCTAGCACAAAAGCAGATCAGGCTATCTCCGAATCATACAATTCCTTCTGCCGAAGAGTTAAAGAAGAAGAAGTATTGCAAGTGGCATAATTTAGTACTTCATCATACAGATGATTTCAAAGTCTTCCGCAATGAAATTCAATCGGCAATTTAGAAAGGAATCATTAAAGTTGAAGCAGGCAAGAAACTGATGAAACTTGATGGGCATCTGTTTCCACAAAATATGGTTGAAATCGAAGCACCTGATAGAAAGATGAAGGCTAAAGTCCTTACATCAGACCATGCAAAGAATTCAGGGGTTGTTGATCCTGAATGTCAAGTATCAGTCGATGAGGTGAGGGATCGGAACTATCAAGTCTATCGGGAAGATCGTCACAGAACAGATAAGCCAAGAGTTACATCAAGGCAGCTCATTGATAAATACATGTGTCATCAAGAAAGAGATCAGAGTCCTTGGACAAAAAGGTTTGATGATGAAGATCATTGGGGATGTTCATTTTTTAGGTTTTGCTGGAATGAGAGTTTGAGACTTCCATCAATCTATGATTGTCCAAAGTGCAGCGATCAATATGAAAGTTATCGGGATTCAAAGAGGCAGCACCATTCTGTGCATGATCGTTTGGATTATGGACGTCAATGTAACTGGCATGATGAAGTCGCTTATCGGCAGGAGCGTGAAGATTGGTGTGAATACCACGATCGGCGTGAGTATGAAAATCGGTGCTATGACCGATGGGACGATGATCGCCGAAGGTATAATGATTGCAAAAAATATAAAGAAGACCTTGTTTCTATACATGATCATTTGGTGTATAGGAAAAAGGAAAATACATAGAAGTTGGATGATGTGCAGGAATGGGAAGAAAATCGGGAGGTCAAACTAGGCCCGCATCCTAAGGTTAATCCACAGTGGCGCGTTGAGGGTTTGACCAAGACACAAAAGAGAAGGGTTCAGCGTCTCCGATATAGGGAACAGCTCAAAGAAAAGCGTCAAGGAGATGATAATTCCAAGATCTGGAGAGCTAAGCCCAAGCGTGATGATGAAGGACCATCAGCGTCGGTGAACATGGTGTTTGTGCTACCAGCTGAGTACAATGTAAGTTCAACCGATGATGAAGCCGATGATATTGAAAAAGCTATGGCACAGTTAGTCTTGCAACCTCAACAAGCTGTGTTTGAAAATCCAATTGATGAGAAGTATCGGCATTTGAGGCCTTTATATGTCAAAGGATATGTTGATGGCAAGCTGATGATAAAAATGCTTGTTGATAGAGGAGCTGTAGTAAATTTAATGCCATATAGTACATATCAGAAGCTTGGCAAAGGCCCTGATGATTTGATCGAGACCGATATGATGCTTAAGGACATTGGTGGGAATCCATCACCGGCTCGGGGGGCATTGAATGTTGAGTTGACGATCGGGAACAAGACGTTGCCTACTACTTTCTTCGTCATAGACAACAAAGGGTCTTACAGTTTGCTCCTTAGGCATGATTGGATTCATGCTAATTGTTGTGTGCCATCTACCATGCATCTATGTCTTATACAATGGCATGGGGATCACATCGAGACTGTTCAAGCCAATGAATCGGTCAGCGTTGCTACCGCCGATTTGATGGTTTGGGAGTTTGAAGGAATAGAATGCTTATCAGGAAGGTTTGGGAAGGCAATTTTCTTTAGGTGTCCGATGATGGAATAAAGCCGATCCAAGCAGTCGGCTCCGAGAGCTTGTATTAATGGAAGATTTTATAGAAGATGAGGGTAAACTTGGTCAAAGGTTTATGTCGGCTGATGAATTAGAGGAGGTGGGTATAGGTTTAGGAGATAGACCTCGGCCGATATATATCAGTGCCAAATTAGATCCTGAGTTTAAACAAGAATTAATAAAGTTATTGAAAGAGTATCATGATTGTTTTGCTTGGGAATATTATGAAATGCTAGGTTTAAGCCGATCTATTGTTGAACATCGGCTCCAGATCAAACCAGGGTATCGGCCTTTTAAACAAGCGCTGAGACGATTCAGACCAGAATTACATAAAGAAATAAAAGCCAAAATAGCTCAATTATATGAAGCTAAGTTTATTCAACCTTGTCAATATGCTGAATGGATATATAACATCGTTCCTGTTTTCAAGAAAAATGGGAAATTGCGAGTTTGTGCGGATTTCAGGAATCTTAATAAAGCAACTTCGATGGATGGTTATCCGATGCCGATTGCTGATATGTTGGTTGATGCAGCCTCGAGACATAAGGTGATTAGTTTTATGGATGGTAATGCAGGATACAATCAAATTTTTATGGCGGAAGAGGATATTCCTAAAACTACATTCCGATGTCTTGGTGCGCTTGGATTATATGAGTGGGTTGTGATGACTTTTGGTTTGAAAAATGCTGGCGCTACGTATCAGAGGGCAATGAATTATATATTTCATAAATTGATTGGCAGGATTGTTGAAATTTATATTGATGATGTGGTGGTAAAGTCCGATGGATACAAGCAGCATCTGGCCGATTTACGGGAAACTCTCGAGTGCACAAGAAAGCCTGGTTTGAAGATGAATCCTAACAAATGTGCATTTGGAGTATCGACTGGACAATTTTTGGGTTTCATGGTTCATGAAAAAGGCATTGAAGTTGGACAGAAGAGTATGAAGGCTATCAAAGATGCTAAGCCATCCACCGATAAGACGAGTCTCCAGTCGTTAATCGGTAAGATTAATTTTGTGAGAAGATTTATATCAAATTTATCAGGAAGGATTCATCCCTTTTCCCTGTTGCTGAAATTGAAAGCCGATGAAGAATTTGTATGGGGAGAAGAGCAACAAAAGGCGTTCGATGAAATAAAAAGATATATGATGACACCGCCAGTTTTGATTCTGCCTCAGAGGAATAAGCCATTCCGATTATATTTGTTGACCGATGAGTTGTCAATCGGGTTGGTCCTTATACAAGAATTTGAAGGAAAAAAAGAGTGGTTTATTATTTAAGTCACAAATTGATCGATGCAGAGGCTAGGTATCTTCCAGTTGAAAAATTATGTTTATGCCTATATTTCTCTTGCACCAAATTAAGGCATTATTTGTTGTCTGCCGAGTGCATGGTGGTTTGTAAGACCGATGTGGTTAAATATATGTTGTCTATGCCAATGCTGAAAGGAAGAATCGGAAAGTGGATATTAGCATTATCAGAGTTTGACTTAAAAGTATGAATCGACTAAAGCAATAAAAGGACAAGTAATGGCTGATTTCATAACACAAGACATCGGAGATGAAGTTAAAATGGTTGAACCGATGCCTTGGACATTGTTCTTTGATGGATTATTTTGTGATGAAGGATGTGGCATTGGGATCGTGATTATTTCGCCTTGGGGGGCATACTTTGAATTCAGCTATCCGATGGATCCAAGCTTTACAAATAATCAGGTTGAGTATGAGGCATTACTTAAAGGATTAAAATTATTGTTGGAAATCGGAGCTGAAACTGTTAAAATCTTTGGGGACTCTCAATTGGTGATCAATCAATTAATCGGCAAATATGAGTGTAAAGATGACATTTTGATTCAGTATTTTGAAGAATGCCGATTGTTATTGAAAGAATTTGTGATGGTTAATATCGAGCATATCCCTAAAGCTCAAAATCAAGAAGCTAATAATTTGGCACGAGCTGCTTCTGGTTATCGGCGTTTTCAAGAGATTATGATGATAGAACCAGAAATCGAGGATTAGAGGTATGAAATCGTAAATTATCTTAAAAATCCATCACAAAAGGTTTCTAGAAAATTATGATTCATGGGTGTCAAATATGTATTGCTTGAAGATCGATTATATTATAAGACGATTGATGGTGTGTTGCTCCGATGCTTGAGTAAATCGGAATCTAAGGATTTCATGGATGAAGTGCATGAAGGAGTCTGTGGTGCGCATCAATCGGCTTATAAGATGAAATGGGTGATTAGAAAGATGGGTTGTTTTTGGCCAATGATTTTAGAAGATCGTTTTGAATATTATGAAGGTTGCCAAGAATGCCAGAAGTTTGGGAATATACAAAGAGCACCTGCATCAGCTGTGAATCCGATTGTTAAACCAAGGCCTTTCCGAGGATGGGGAATTGCTTTGATTGGACAGATTTATCCGTCGTCGAGTAAAGGACATAAATTTATATTGGTGGCAACTGATTAATTTACCAAATGGGTTGAGGCAATTCCTTTAAAGATTGCTAATTCCAAGAATATGGTGGAATTCGTCAAGGGACATATTATTTATCAGTTTGGTATTCCTCAAACTTTCACGACCGATCAGGGGACTATGTTTATGTCTGATGAATTTCAAGATTTTGCTGCCAGTATGAGTAATAAATTATTAAATTCTTCTCCTTATTATGCGCAAGCCAATGGTCAAGCGGAGGCGCCAAACAAAAGCGTTATCAAAATTATCAAACGGAAAATTGATGAACAACCAAGGCGATGGAATTTGACGTTGACCGAATCGTTAAGGGCATATCGGATGGCGTGTCATGGCTCTACTAAATTGTCCCCATATCGTTTGGTTTATGGAAATGATGTTGTTTTTCCTTGGGAAGTCAAAATCGGATCGAGATGTATATCAGAACAAGGTAAGTTGACTGTCGATGAATATAATAGTTTGATGAATTTTGAGTTGGATGATTTGGCTGAAACCCACTTGAGAGCTCTGGAAAATATTGAAAATAATAAGGCGCGGGTTGCTAGGTATTACAATAAAAAGGTTAAGCCTAAAGAGTTTGTTCAAGGAGAGTTAGTTTGGAAACTGATTTTGCCGATAGGGACTAAGAGTTCTAAGTTCGGAAAATGGTCGCCTAATTGGGAAGGTCCCTATTGTGTGAATTGGTGTGTTCCAGGAAATGCCTATATTTTGGAAACATTGGAAGGAGAAGAATTTTCAAAAGCGCTTAATGGAAAGTATTTGAAGAAATATTACCCAAGTATTTGGGTCAATTTGTAAAGCCAATAATCTAAACGATGTCGACTGGAGATAGCCGATACGACATGTATTGCCTTTAGAGCAAAAATATTTACAACACAAGTGTTCATCGATGATCGAAGTTATCGGATCAAACCAAGTGTGACCAACAAGTTTAAATATTACAGTGCTTCCGAATCATTTCAATCGCGCGCAGGCAAATGTTATCAATGTTCTGAATTGCGTCCAAGTCATCAACATCGGAGCCGGGCACATTCTTGATGCTTCTGTGGTCGTTGGAATCAAGCCAAGTTGATCTTGAGTATCAGATATTTCTTTGCGCACTTCTTCAAGTTTTTTGATTAGTTCAGCTTCAGTGGCTTGAAGTTGCTTGATCCGATCTTTCAGTTGATTTGGTTTGGCTTCCAAGGATTTGATCTAAGCCTACATCGACTTCAAGTCTTCCCTTCCTTCGTCATGTTTCTTGATAAGGTCTTGCTGGGCTAACCGCTCCAATATTCTTTGGCGAGCTGCAAATACTTGGGGTTGGCGACTCTCGATGAAAGCGGCAGGGATGATGGCACTTTCAAGCTTCGATGGCAGTTTACCTTTTTAGCTCTTTGAATAGCTGACGAATCGGCTCTGCATCTTCCACTAAGATGGCGATGTTTTTGCCAAGATGAGTTAGCATCTCTTGAAGTTTTGTCTTGACTGCATCAGGGACGGCTTCAGAAGTTTGAGCCGAGCTTATTTCTTCGTCGCCGATTGCAGCATCCAAGTCGATTGATGCAAAGCTCATTGCTGGTGAATCTTGTGCCTGAAATAAGATATTAGTAAACAAGGGTTATTGATATGATAAATTTGACATAGAGAATCGATTGGTACCAGTTTAAATTGACCCTCCTAGACGTAATCGGGAATGTTTGCACTAGGCAGTTCAACTTGGGATGTCTGAGGGATTGATTCAATCGGTGGGGTAGTTGGTGGAGTTAAAATTGTTTGTTCAGGTTCATTTAAGATCACCTTCGATTGAATGTCTCCGACTGGGTCCTCGATGATGGGCTGAAGAGTAGCTGGAATCTATGGTTGAATCGGTTAGAATGAAGAGGTATGGGATTAGAATAAGTTAAATAAGAATTACCTGTTGAGCCAATTCTGCTTGTGTTTCTTGGGTTTGAGCTGGCTGCGGATCGGGAAGGATAATATTTGTTTCCTAAAAAAAGGGGGAAGGTTTTTATTAAAGATTATATGATTTTGGGAATAGAGGCATGCGAAATCGGATTGTTACCTTTACTACGTCTATAAGCATCCGTGCTCCTATAGCAGCTTTCTCTGCAGCTTCTTCGGTAGCCCTGGAGGTTGATTAGCCAAGGATTTTTCCTCTTGTGCTGATGGACTGTATAAAGAGAAGTTATTTGCTTGATTTTAAATTAGAAGAAGGATTGGAGTGATGAAGAAATCGTACCGAGGTGTGACTTTTCTTCAATTTTTTCGGCACGATGGCCTTGATGGAGGGAGCTTTCCTTTTAGATTTTCCGTCCATGATGTCAACAAGGGACAGTGCAGAAGAGCCGATTCTTGGATCCGGAATTCTGACTGCATATCGGATCAGCCTTCCACTCCTGCTTACGACTAGCATGCCTTCTTCAGCTGACTGTTAAGGATTCAAGATATGGGTTTTCAAAGTTTATGTAAAAGAGAAACTGAATAAAGAAGAGAAGATTTTTAACAGGAATGGCTTACGGGATTTTTCAATGCCTCATAATCGGAGTCAATGAGACTACAATAGGTGATGGCAGGTACTCTGAATAGATGCGTCGACCATTCCCCTCACCAAGTTTTGAAACGTTTTTATTGGAAGCTGGTGCATAGCCATTCAGTTATCTCAAAATCAGCTTCGGGGGCTAGCGCCAGGACCCTATCCATCTCCAGGTCGGTTGATACCGATTCACGGTGTTTAATATTGTCAGTGAAATATAAAACGATCGGGAGTTGGCTGAATCCTAGTTGACGAGCTGCTACCGATGGATTATAGAATTCATAAGAAGAATTCTTACGGCCGTGGACGGTGTTGCTGCCAAGGATGGCTGGAGTGATGAAGGATTTCAGCGCTGGTAGAATCATCTCAAGCTCATTCCGAATGTTGAATAATGGCAGCTCGTAATCACGATCAGGATCAGCATAAGCAAAATAGAGGAGATACTCCAATGTGATTCTATGATAGAAGCTTTCAAAAAAGCTGGCCATGTTGCCGGAGTCAAGTTTTGATCCAGGACAAACCGATACCGCTTCTCCAAATGACATGCATCGGCGAGCAGCTACGTCTTCTTCTTCTGTATGGAAGGTTGGGAATTAATGGTTTTTGAAATTGTAGCGCAGTGCAGATCAGAACTAAGTATGAAGCCAGAGTTGAATGAACCACCATGGGCCTCTGATGTGGCCAACGGGTTGACCTACTAAGAGCTTAGCTGATACTTGATGCAGAAGCTGATAGACTGCTCCAAGGAGAAGATGGCCGAGAGGAACAGCTCCACCACGAGCTAAGGTTTCAGCAATCGGTTGCATGTTGCTGGTGGCTCCAAGTGTTGATCCACAGAATATGAATCGTTCTAGCCACATATTCAGAAAAGTTATATGCTCTCTGTCATCGACTGAGCCGATTTTGCAATGATCAGTAATGTACTTCTTCCATCCCTTGGAACCTGGGCTAACTAATTTATAATTCAAGTTGCATAGAAGCCTCCTTGGGTTTGTGGCATCGGTGGTGTTGAGGCCAGTCAGCATATGCACATCCATCAACGTTGGGGTCATCGGTCCATGACCAAAAAGGTAGGAGTTCAGTGCATCGGACTAGAATAGGGAGGTGGAGGCCAGCAAGTTCTCATCCTTGGCCATATCGGCAAGAGATAGGGTGATGCATTGATCGATGTCTTTTCCGCCCCAGAAAGTTGACTTGGTGTAACACCTCTGGTTTTTGGCCCTGCGATTATCAACTAACCAACTTAATGCATTGCATCGTTGATCACGTAGCATAATCCCTGTCATCTAATGGCATAATAAAGAAAGCATGTGAACCTAGTCATTAGTGCTTTATCATTTCATGCATACACATGTGTTATCATTTCATGTGCTTTTTATGCATGGTTCATGCTAAGATACTTTTAATGCTTCATTCATACTCTCTTTAGCATGCCTAGCAAGTTTCATGGACATCTCATGTGCATAGCTAGTGTTCTAGATGTCTTTTAGCTCTCTAGCGCTAAGTTCAAAATCATGTCTTTTTGCTGTCTTAAGTGCTTAATTAAAATATGTTAAGCTAGTTATCTTGTGCTGGAGCTTTTGTCAATCTTGTAGAGCTTCCAATGATCTTTCCAACGGTACCAACTTTGAGCCATGAAGTTTCTCCAAACTCCCACAATCCTAATTCTAATACAGCTACAGAGCCCAGTTTCGAAATCCCGAAATTTGCGAAGTGTTGGCAGATTTCGTGATTTTTTGGCTGTTTTCGATCCAGTTTATCTCCCAATCTGTTGAGTTTTGGAACAAACTCCCTTACTCAATGTTGTAGCCCTATCATCCATCTGCAACTTTGGTATTCTGGGTTGGGGCTGGTTATGCAGTACTTTTTGGAGTTTTAACCGCGCGAAGTTGAGCTACTCGGTGAACGCCATCGTGACGGGTTCGCGGTCGTCGTCCGTCGCGTATGGGCGTCGCGTCGCCTTTACTCCTCTGGCAGCGGCAGCGCGCGTCTTACCCTCCATGCCATGCCCTGTGCGTTCGTCATCACCCGCAGCCCCGCCATGCTCTGCACCCTACGCTCTCACATCGACGGCCATGACCGGGGTGGGGAACCGGTCGTGTCGTCATTACTGGAGAACTCGTCATCGGTCACGGTTCGTAACCCTCATAGGTACCGGTTCTGGAACCGGTACCGCGACACCGTGACTAAAGGGGGGCGGCCTTTGGTACCGGGTCCAGAACCGGTACCAAAGGGAGCCTTTGGTACCGGTTGGTAACACCAACCGGTACCAAAGGACCCCCCGCGTAGGCATGCGGGGGAGGGCCTTTGGTACCGGTTGGTGTTACCAACCGGTACCAAAGGCTGTTTTGGTTATTTTTTTTTAAATGTTTGATATTTGGGTTAGTTATATACAAATCTACGCGTCTACGTGTCTGCTCGTCATATGTCGTACACGATTGTTGACGCGGAAAATCGGCGGACGTATCTCCCGCGTGCAGCACACGATGACCGGGGAGATCAGCTTCGCTCCAGTGCCAGTCTACACTCCAGTTCAGGTTCGCGGCGTGCCAGTCAATTTGACCTGAAATTGACAAGGGGATAAAACAGTTAAATTGCTCTATGATTGTGCCGGCTCTATTTCAGACGATGGAGTAACGTCGAATTTTAGCCAAGACCCAATCAGACACGCATCGGCCGATACCGATCGGACCTCAGAATCGGACCTCAATGATGATGTCAATCGGACCGAGTGATCGGACCTCAATCAGACACCAAATCGGACCTCAGAATCGGACCAATCAGGATCGGACCTTGATTGATATAACAGACCAGCCTTTGAATAATGAAATAAAACATAAAACAAGGCCAATATGTAAAATAATGGATCAGCTGTGTCTTGAAACAAGATATTAAATAATCAAAGTGTAAGCCGATACATTGTCCATCTTGTCTGATTGCCAGTTTGGCTCGTCTTGTCGGACCATCTAACCGGCCGATCGGACTATAGCCTTTTCAGAGAAATCTAGCTCCGACGTAGGGAATCTAGATTTCTCCAACTATGATCAGATCAGATAGCTAGATAATCAAACTCGACTCATCAACCTGTCAATTAAACAAGATGCTCGCATAGGTGTTGATCAGATTAAGCAAAATAAGCAGGTAAAACATTAACAGATACGTTCTGATTCTAAGATATGCTACTGAACAATTAAGCAAGATCCAGCTCCGACGTAGGGAATCTACACCACACTTAACATTCAAATAGCAATAAGGCATAACCAAAGCTTCCTTTAACTAATCAAGATGACCCTAGCTCCGACGTAGGGAATCTAGACCAAACATGACAGTCAAAGATTAATCTAAGCGTATTACAAAGATCCAGCTCCGACGTAGGGAATCTACACCAGTGCAATATTCAAAGAACAACCAGATTAAACCACAAAGCAAGATCGGACATAGAACGATGCTGTAAGATAAATATTGCTTAAATCGGACCAAGACCTATGCTCAAAGCCATTGAAGAAGTAGAATTGATTCACATGGCGTAGATCTAAACCAATCTAGCAACTCCAACAAACCGCAAAGACTACCTTTAGCAACCAAGATTACTCTAGCTCCGACGTAGGGAATCTAGACCAATCTTGATACCTAGCTCCGACGTAGGGAATCTAGGCTTAAAGTGTAGTCCGATAAACGATAATCTGATGAATAATCAATATTGATCTAGCTCCGACGTAGGGAATCTATATCAATCTTGATTATCCAGAGATAAATCGGTTGAACAGTATAAACGAGAAAGGGCGATGCGCCTCAATTCAAAGCCTATACTAGTTCGATAAATTGACTAACTTACTGGTAAGCCGGAGATCAGAACTGATGCAGCCCGTCCACCAATGAGCTTCGTCGGTAACTACTACTAGGGTTTTGGCGTGAAGCCGGGTTGTATTGATTGTGAGGATTCTCCTTTACAATGGACGAGGGTTCATATTTATACCCTGGTCATAGAGAGTCCTGATCGGACCAGACTAACTAAATAAAGCAAACTAAACTTTAAGATACAACGGGACTCCTATACGCCTTCTGAAAAGGAAACAGTCCCTGAATCTGATACGCTTCCTTCTTAGCCGACGCGTCTTTCCTCTTGAACTCGTCATCGTGTCGGACTCCTGCTTCATCGGACCCCTCTTCAACATCGGCTTCCTTCTCTGTCATCCTCGGCCTTGACCAGTCAACGGGTCCACTGCACAGCCTCATCCTCACCACGTCATCATCTGACTCAGCATGTCAGGTGCGAAAATCCGGTGTCAACACATGCCCCCCAATTTTGGAATAAAATATCATTTTGTTCCAAAATTTGTATTTGCCATCATAACTCCTTCACCGATTTTCGTGCCGAAATTTTTCATTCCTGCACTGCGCGGCTCCCCGATCTTTCTCCTGGGCAATAACATCTCTGACAACGAACAGATATGGATCCCTACATTTACCTCATGGGTATCCATACGTCTCCTGACCCAGTCGATACGACTTTTCAATGCGGCTCCTCAAAAGACGCCCCTTCTTCAATTACGGAAGTTCTGAATCGCCACATCTCCACGAGAATATTGTTCTTTATTTGGACGGTTTCCACGAGCGCCCCTTGGATTCCATTTCTCTTCTGACGCATCCACCGACTGCCGGCTATAAATACCCGCCTCAAGCCTTCTTCTTCCACCATCCTTTAGCCATGGCGCAGCTAATATTTATGGTAGAGAACAAACTCCTTCTGTTTAATATAGGATCCGACTCCTTCCTCCTCCTCTGCTAGAAGAATTCTCGTGAAGAAGTATAGGGTACTCCCCCCTTTTCTGATCCCGCAGTGAATCCAGGTGGAACTTCCGCTAGAAGAATTCTCGTGAGGTTCCTCCATTGGTTCACCAAAGGGAAGGTTTTTCAGAGGGTGTAATAGAGTGCCCTTTACAGGCTTAGGGCGAGGCGTCCACCGGCGCGCTCTTCAAGGGACTGCATCCAGAGCGGATTTCTTCGACTCAAGGAAGAAGATATCTCCTCAAACTTGCGCTTCCTTTTGCCCTTCCCTTTTTTTAGTCCTGTTCTGGCAATGATGAACAAAGTACATCGGCGCCTACTAGATCCTTTTGTCTTCTGAAATCCTTCTGTATGAGAAATATATGAATATATATGCAATCCCTTTTTCAAACAGCCTGACCCGTCATCGAACGGCTTGATGATAAATGTATTTTTCTCTGTTTGTATATAGCCCTTAAGGCGATGCATATCGCATCGGCTCTTATTTTGTTCTTGAGGCGATTTTCCATCGGCTTTCAAGCCTGACGCATAGCATCGGCTCTTATGAGTTTACCCAAATACTAGGGTAGTACTTCTTCAAATATTTCCCGTTTAATGCTTTAGGAAACATTTCTCCTTCAAGCGTTCGTAGAATATAAGCATTTCAGGAACACATCGGACGACTTGATAAGGTCCTTCCCAGTTCGGTGACCACTTGCCGTACTTGGGATCTTTAGAACCAATTGGCAGAATAACCTTCCAGACAAGATCGCCCTCCTTGAACTCTTTCCCTTTAATTTTCTTATCATAATGCCTCGCCACTCTAAGCTTATTAGCCTCAATATTTTCAAGAGCGCGCAGCCGACGAACAGCCAAATCATCGGACTCACTATTCATGAGCTCCATGTATTCGCCGGCCTTCAATTTATCCTGAAGCTCGATACGTCTTGATCCAGTACGAATTTCCCATGGAAGAACGGCTTCATGTCCATAAACCAGTTCATACGGAGAAACCTTGATCGATCCATGACAAGCCATCATTCGATAGGCCCATAGAGCTTCAGGAAGCACAATATGCCATTTTCTTGGATACTCCTCAATCTTTCTATCAATCAACTTGATCAAACTTTTATTGGAGGCTTCAGCTTGACCATTGGCTTGTGCATAATATGGCGATGAATTAAGAAGCTTGATACCTATATCAGCAGCAAAATTTTTGAACTCGTCCGATGTAAACATCGTACCTTGATCTGTTGTGATCGTCTGTGGAATTCCAAATCGGTAAATAATATGTTCTCTAACGAATTCAATAACGTTCTGTGTTTTCACCTCCCTCAAAGGAATAGCTTCAACCCACTTGGTGAAATAATCTGTTGCCGCTAATATGAATTTGTGCCCCTTACTTGAATGTGGAAAAATCTGGCCGATCAAGTCAATTCCCCATCCTCTAAACGGCCATGGCTTGATAACAGGGTTCATGGCCGATGCTGGAGCCCTTTGAATGTTTCCATATCTTTGACACTCTTGGCATCCTTTATAATATTCAAAACAATCTTCTAAAATCGTCGGCCAATAATACCCATTCTTTCTTATCATCCACTTCATCTTGAACGCCGATTGATGAGCCCCGCAGACACCCTCATGAATTTCTCCCATCAAAACTTTGGCTTCTTCAGGTCCGATACATCTCAACAGAACTCCATCAATCGAGCGAAAATAAAGCACTCCTTCAACCAAGACATGTCTGATCGATTTATAGCGTATTTTTCTAGAAGTCTTGACAGAAGGATCCTTCAAATATTCAACGATTTCTTTCCTCCAATCCCCTTCTGGTATCTCCTGTACCATTACATCGGACGTAGGCCGATAACCAGACGCTTTTTGCGCCAGCCGATTTGCTTCTTCATTATGATGTCTCGGAACATGCTCAAGAGTTACCAACGCGAATTGACCAATCAAATCTCGGCACTTTTCAAAATAAGATAACAAAGCATCCATCTTGCAATCATATTTGCTGGGTAACTGATTAATAATCAGTAAAGAATCTCCAAATACCTCAACAAACCGAGCGCCGATATCTTTAAGAATCTGGAGACCTTTCATCAATGCTTCATACTCCGCCTGATTATTTGTGCATTTTTCGATTGGAAAAGCGAATTCAAACCTTGCCCCCCGAGGCGAAATAATAATCAGACCGATTCCGCAACCATCATTACAAGAAGAACCATCAAAGAACATAGTCCAAGGAACCGCGTCAACCACATTGGCCTTTTCCATCGGACCAGATATATCAAGTTCCATAGTGCATTGCTTGCCAGCATCAATGCTCGGTCCACAATGGTCAGCAACTAAATCAGCCATTATCTGTCCTTTCACCGCTTTGGCCGATTCATATCTGAGATCAAATTCTGTCAGAGCAAAAACCCATTTGCCAATTCTTCCTTTCATGATTGGCATTGATAGCATATACTTGATCACATCCTCTCTACAGATCACAGTACACTCGGCCGATAGCAAATAATGCCTTAATTTTATACAGGAAAAATATAAACAAAGGCAAAGCTTCTCCACATATGAGTACCGAGTTTCAGGATCTAGCAATCTTCGGCTTAAATAGAATATAACTCGTTCTTTCCCATCAACTTCTTGAATCAAGACAGAGCCGATTGCATGATCAAAAGCCGATAAATAAAGCTTGTACGGCTTACCCTTTTGTGGTGGAATTAGAACTGGCGGATATGCTAAATATTGCTTGATCTCATCTAATGCCTTTTGATGTTTAGGCTCCCAAACCAATTCTTCTTCACTTCTCAATTTCAGCAAAGGAGTAAATGCCTCCAATCGGACCGACAAATTTGATATAAACCTCCTCAGAAAATTAATCTTCCCAATCAGACTCTGCAATTCCTTCTTGTTTGTTGGAGGTTCAATATCATCAATCGCCTTGCGGTTCCGATCATTTACCTCAATTCCTCTCTCATGTACCAAGAAACCGAGAAATTGACCGGCCGATACGCCAAAAGCACACTTGAGCGGATTCATCTTTAATCCATGTTGTCTTGTACACTCCAGTGTTTCCTTCAGATCGGCCAAATGATCTCGATAACCTTTTGATTTGACTACCACATCATCAATGTAGATTTCGACTATCCTGCCGATCAACCTATGAAAGATATAATTCATAGCACGTTGATAAGTAGCACCGGCATTTTTCAAACCAAAAGTCATAACAACCCACTCATATAAACCGAGAGCCTGGACATTGGAATGCGGTCTTGGGAATATCTTCTTCCGCCATAAAAATCTGATTATAACCAGCATTACCATCCAGGAAACTCATCACTTTATGGCCTGATGCTGCATCAACAAGCATATCGGCCACCGGCATCGGATACTCATCCTTCGGGGTTGCCTTGTTCAGGTTCCTGTAATCAATGCAAACACGTAGCTTTCCATTTTTCTTATAAACAGGAACTATATTTGATACCCACTCAGCATATCGACATGGCCAGATAAACTTAGCTTCAAATAGCTTCGTTATTTCGGCCTTAATTGGCTCATGCATCTCAGTCTTGAACTCCTTGGGTACTGCTTGTGTGGTCGATATCCTGGTTTGATAGGTAGCCGATGTTCAACAATATCACGGCTTAAACCTGGCATTTCATAATATTCCCAAGCAAAACAATCAGAATACTCTTTCAAAAGTTTTATTAACTCCTGTTTATACTCGGGATCCAACTTAGCACTGATATACGTCGG
>CM014272.1:43602382-43643877 GCA_004135705.1 Alloteropsis semialata | reverse complement strand
CCCAAGGGAGTATCAAAGCACATTTGAATATGCCTGGTGATCCCTTAAGCGTGTGCTAGTAGTCGCCGTCGCTGATAATGAGGGCTATTCTCACCCGTGTATTTCAAAGCCACCACATGTAGTAGATTACTTTTGCTGGTTTCTGACACCGGCACGAATAAGAACTCACAATCGTATGAACCGGTTGTTTGATCGTTTCACGCGGCATGTTTGAAGGTATTTTCCCTTATAAAAACCCGTACGTAAACCCTAACCCTATGAGTACCTCCGAGAAACTGGGTCGGCTATTCCAATCTTGAGATTGACGAAGTCACCATAGACGCCTCACTATTGACGGACATGTTGCCCACCACTGAAAGAATAGCTCCGGTTAAATCCTGGAATAAATCCAAGAAAATGTGACACCTACGCCGAGTTGGATACTCGAACTCAATCCACCGCAAGAAACCTAACCAACTAAGCTACCCTTAGTTCAACAGCACATGGCTCCTCTTGCAACTTATCAACACGGAGACCAACATCGCCGACAACACACGCACACACACACGTCAACACCCTCACCCACACATGTTCACATGAAGGTTGAAAAAATTTTGTAAAAAGAAACCTTTCTTGTATGGAGTACTAAATGAAGTCTATTTGCAAAACCTCTTCACGGATGAGCGTGAACCTCTCCAAACCTCGATTCCACTAGTGTTGCTCTTCCCACTCCGGTGAGGTGAGCACAAACCTCTCACAATCAAGGTGGGAGCAACTTCACAATCTTCTTTGAAGTGCTTCAACCGGCCACAACCACCAAGCCGTCTAGGAGGCGGCAACCTCCAAGAGTAACAAGTCGATGACGCTTGCTTGATGAATTCCTAGTGCCCCAAAGCTCAAACACTTGATGCAATGCACTAGAACTCTCTCACACTCACAAGAACGCAACTATAAGCAATAGGAGTGAGTGAGAGGTGGAAGAAAGCTCAAGTATGTCAAATATGCTTCAGAAGTGCCAAGAGAGCCTCTCCTTCCCCGTGGGTGGAGTATTTATACTCCCCCACCCCGTAACTAGCCGTTACCTTCAAATCCCGTGAAAACAGGGGACTGGCGGACCGTCCGCCTCACACCTGGCGGACCGTCGGCCTCAGCCCCAACGGCTACTTTTCAAAAGTCAAACGTGTCAGAATTTACCGTTATGCAGCTGGCGGACCGTCCGCCCTATAAGGCCGGACCGTCCGTCTCAGAGTTAGAAGCTCAGCTCTCCACGAGACTAAGGACCCATCCAAAGAACTGCGGACCGTCCGCAATATAAAAGAGGCCTGGAACCCCCAAAACATCGTCTCTGCGTAAACGGTCCGCTGACTAGGTCCGCTTCACATAACTTTGACAGGCGGACCGTCCGCCTCACAAAAGTGGCTTAGAACCACCGAAACAACGCCCCTGCGTAAACGGTCCGCCACTACAGTCCGCTTCACAGAAAATGACAGGCGGACCGTCCGCCATACCCCAGCGGACCGTCCGCCTTCAAAGTCTCGGCAGACCCTTCAACACTTAGCCAAATACTCAGAAAACGGGTTAGCATGCGGACCATCCGCTTGCTACTGGCCGGACCGTCCGCCACACGCGGACTGTCCGCCTGTAGCCCTCGGACCGTCTGCGGCACCACAAACAGCACACGATCTTTTCTCTTTTTCTTTCCCACTTTCTCAACGGTGTTAGCTCTCATGCATGCAAACTAACCATTTGAGCAAAGTGGCACTAGAAACTCGTCATGCAAATGAAATTGACCCCTCTTGATAGTACGGCTATCTAGCCTATCAATCCGGTCAAAAATCTTCTCTAAGCACCTCATGACCGGTAAAAGAAAATATCCTATCTTTTACCTTTGCCTTGAGCTTCCTTGGTTCCAACATACATATCCATCGTTATTTAACCGTTGAAGCTCAATCATCTCACGGGACTAACCTATTCTCATATCCTCAATGAAATAGTTAGTCCAATATGGTTATCATTAATTACCAAAACACAATTAGAGGGCCTAGATGCTTTCACACGGTTCGTTCTCTCCGTCGTGAGTTCATCCTCATCGTAAGCCTCCCACGGTTTATCCCCATCCAATCAAGCTAGCAAGGCAAGTTCGCGTGGTCCGGGAACACGCGAGGCTCTCCTTGGGGTGGTGTTTCTTCGCCGAGAGCAGAGGGGTAGGGGGGGCGGCGGTGCTGGCCGTGAGTCGCGCCCGCCCCTCCTCTGTCCGTGACTTTTGCCGTGAGGAGGAAGGCGACGGCGCGCCTGGAGCGCCGGTCCTGCTGGGCCTGGACGTACTGGCCATGAGGGAAAAGAAAGAAAAAGAAAAAAAAGAGAGAGAGGCGAGTTGGGCCTGGCCCGAGATGGGCCTGGTTCGGCTGGGATGAGAGGGAGAAGGGTTTGGGGAGGAAAGATGAACTTAGCGAAGTTGTTTCAGGCCCAAATTAGTTGAATCCCTTGCTGATTTTCTTGTTGTAGCTGCTCCTTGCAAAATTCATAGAAAATCGTAGGAAAGTCCAAAAATCATGAAATAAATTTTGTTGGTTTTCTTATGAAGTTATATATGCAGGAAAAATACTAGATTAAGTAGATTATATGTTTTACTCCTCTGTTTATTTCTGTTAGTAATTACTAGCATATAGGGCTTAATTAGTTGCATAGATATGTTTAGTAGCTAATCTTTTTGCAAGTTTTGTTGGAAAGGTTAGTAGAAGTGTGTTCTTTGCTGTAGAGACCAGTTGCTTCATGTGCTATTTATGTATATGTGTTTTTGCTATCTTTTTGCTAATAGTTGTGCATTTTTCCATCGCATGTTAAGACTAGATAGTGCCTTTGCATCAAAACTTGATATTAGTGCATCACCATATTAATTATGTGCTGTTATAAAAATTTGACAACCAGAAAAGAGAGTGGTAAATGTTATATATGTATTTTATAGTAAAACTAGTGCTAGTATTTGAATAATCATATGTGCATAAGTGGGTGTATCTATATATGTTCATAAACTATGTTCATTGCATGGTAAAATGACTAGTAGTAATCATCCTTATATCTTGATGCACTGCATAATGAAGTTGTTTGCTTATCACTAGTGCTCATGAAGTAAATAGACAAATTAGTTCATGGTTGTTTGCCGCAAGCATGAGCATCATATTTATTTTTGTCTTTGCATTCATCGCACTCATGCATGATGCATTTCATGTAGATAACTGTAACACCCTAATTTTCATCACAATAAATCTTAGAAACTACTTTTGAATTTTCTAGGATTTATCTAGAGCTTAAATAAATTTCTAGGAGTTAATTGGAATTTATTAGGATTTTATTCAATTTAATAATTAATTATTAGTCATAATAAGTTTTTGTTGCATTCATGCTGGTGCATTGATTTTTGGTACTGTTGCAAGTCAAGTAGAATTTAAATTCGTTTAAATTTGAACTTGATTTGCATTTGTTTGATTTAGTTTAGTTCTGTTTAGTTTAAGTTCAGAAGACCTCCCCGAGCTCTTGTTTAGTCCGGCTTTGGTCCCTGGTTTTCTCTCCTAGAGTCCGGTGAACCACCCCCGCCGGCCCAGCCCATTTCCGCGTGCGGCCCGCTTCCTCGCCGGCTGACGTCGAAGACGCCCCGCGCCTTAGCCGCCTTCGGCCGTCGCCGCCCCTGTTTCGCTGACCAGCGGGACCCACCTGCCAGCCTCGTCTTCCCCAGCCACCCGAGTCCGACGCGAGCCCGACGCCGGATTCTCCCCCGCCCCGCGTCGAATCCCAACTACCTTCCCGCGAGCCCCGGGCCTCTCCCTAGCCTCTATATAGCCGCGCCGCAAGCCCCACGACCGGTCCACCGAACCCTAGCGCCGCTCGTGCTTTACTTCGCAGCCGCGCCGCCACCGAAGCTCGGAGATCCGCCGCCGCCGCGTTTCCGCGTCCCCGGCACCGTTTCTTCAACGAGGAAGTCACCTCGAGCTCGGTACGAACGTAAGGGAGCTTCCTTACCCGTTTTTGTCCATCTGTTGCTCGGATTCATCGTCTAATTGCTCGCCGCCTTGGACAGTGCCGCCCGCCGCCGCCTCTCACCGTCGTTGCGACATCTCCGCCGCCCGAGCGTCGTCCAGATCACCTTGGGTGAGTTCGCCATGTCCCTCTCGACCTGTTGGTTCAAACCGCGCTCGTTTTCGTGGCCCGTAGCTCGAGATAGCCAACTCCGGCGAGTTCGCCGCTCGGCGCCGCCGTTCGCCGCCGCCACCGCTGTGCAGCGCCGCCGGCCGCCGCCCCGAACAACCAGAGCCGCCCGATCGCCCGTGAACGGCCCCGATCTGAGTCAATCGGGTCGCGTACCGGTCAGCTGTGGCCTTTTTCGTTAAGAGCCCCTGAGTTTTTGTAGATTCAACCCGCAGTCCTTTCGTAGTTCAAAATAATTATGTTTAGGTCCTGATATCTTATGTTTAGGCCCTTAGCTTTTCAAACAATCGTAGCCGCCGTCCTGCCCTGCCCTCTTGCTCGTTAAACCCTGAGTTTTCTTACGTAATTATGTTTATGCCCCTAGAATCTTACTGTCTAGTCCTTAGGAAGTTCTGGTAATCGCAGTTATGCCCCTGTTACCTTGTTTTGGCCATATCTTCCACGTTTTAGCTCCAAATTAGGTGATTCTTGCGCTCACGTGATCCTTAGGACCTGTACAGTAGTTTTATTCTGTTCTTTTGTACTTCATGTTTGGTGTATTATTTCTTATTTTATTGTAATGTTTTCTTGTATGTGCCCCTGTGCTGCGTTTAGACGGTGCAACAGTTGTGGTGTTCAAGGATTGTTCGTGGAATTTGAGGAGCAATATTTTGAAGACTTGAGCAGTACTCTTTATTATTTGGATTTAAGGCAAGTGTATTCTTGATCATATTCTTCAGTCCTAATAACCAAATGACATGCTCACATTTAATAGCTATGCTACGCTTGCATGCTTTAATATGATGGGTCCTATGTTAAGGATTGACTAGTTTTATTTATCATTCCTTGTCAAGCCTTGGGTTCATATTTTAATGTTGGGTAGTTGATGCTTAGCTGCTTTAATTTGGGAATGGTTACACTAAGATCCAAGATAATGAATTTGTGCCATCATTTATTCATGTTCCTATGCATTTTGATAATAAGACCACTTGTGTTAATTGGAACATGGAGTGACCACCCAGGAAAACAGTACAACCACAAGGACTAACGGGCTATGGTCTTGGCTAAGTAACTAGAGGATCTCAATGTTGTGTGGAGGCACTGCTTGTTTTGGATGGGGCTGGTTGCTACCGGCAAGGTTTGTGTGCAGAGGCGCGGGAGAGGAAGGTTTTTCTTCTAGAGACCTGCATGGTAAGGGAGCACACACACATTGAGAGATTCTTTGGAAAGGCCTCGCTGTGAAACTCAGTACTTTGTTCACGTGGTGTGAGGGGAGTACATGCCTTTGGCAATGGGAATCACAACTTGTGGTGAAAGTGTACAACCTCTGCAGAGTGTTAAAAACTGATATATCAGCCGTGCTCACGGTCAAGAGCGGCCTGGACCCTCGCATGATAATTTGAACTTGAAGATGAAATAAATTGGATCATTCATGCATTGGATATGGTTATGGTTATGGTATATTTATGCTTAATTGGGTTGGTATACACTTATACCTTAGTAATTATGCTGCTAATTAAAATATGACCAACTAAGTGCTTAAGCTAAATTAAATAGCCAGCTATTTCTTGTTAAGCCTTGCATGTCATTTGCTTTTGCCCTACACTTGCTGAGTACCAACCATAAGTGTACTCAATCTTGCTTTATCTGCGGCTCAGGCTAAGACAGGAGAGCCTGGTGGAGTATTTTGGAGTTTTCTAGGCGTACGTGTTCCCCCAGTCAGCTGCCTGTGGTGAAGTGTTGAAGATCCGCTGCTAGTTATTCGCTTCGCGTGAGTGTAATAATATTCTTTAATATTATTTACGTTTTGCATTGTCTTTTATATCACTGATGAAGTCTCATATGTGTGTAAACTTGATCCTGGTGCACATATGATAGTCATCTGGTTTTGTCCTTAAAACTGGGTGTGACAATAATGCAGTCGCTGATGGTCTGTACGAGTTGGTGGCTAAACCCGTTGCTGACCCGGTGGAGATTGCTGTTGTTGCTGAGCCCGTTGCTGAAGACCCGAACCAAAGTTCGGAAGAGCCCAAGGCTGTTGAGTAGGAAGGCAAGCACCGTATCATAACCCCTAATTTCCAAAACTATGCAACATGATTACTTAAGTATTGTGCATTTAAGTTTTGGATATGGTTGAAACCCTAGATGCATAATCCCTAGGATTCCTATGTCAAGATACTAGCATGTGTAGGTCGATAGCTCGCCATGCTAAATAGGACCGGTAGAAGTTGAGTGATTTCCTGTCACTCGCGAGATATAGGTTCTTTACTTTATGTTGAATTGATAACCTTCGTGGGCGGGGCCTGGTACGATGCTCCTGTGTGTAACCGACCCGCTTTTGCCAGATGGGCTGGGCCGAATCCCGGGGGCCTGTGTTACACTGTGTGGGCGATTTGCCCCGTCTACGTATCAAATGGAACTGAGGTCATTGCTGTATTGTTGGGCAAGTATTGAACGTACTGTGCACATACTGGCGTCTGGGTCCCAGTAAACTGATGTACCTAAGTCTCTCGGTATTCGGGCTACTTCCCACGACTCTGGGAGTGGACGGATGGCGGGTGTAGTTGCGGCTACATGGTCCGGGACCAGTAGGGCTTTGCACCCGGGACGAGTGGATTTAGTCTGAATATCGGGAGATGACGGGAAAGGTGGGCGCGTGAGGCCCCGGGAGTGCTCATGTGACGTGTGTTCAGGTTTCCCTTGCAAGGTGTAAATTCGATCATGATCGCGGCACTTCTCCGTTATGAATACCGCTTGTCCGCTGTACAGCATAAGTAGTCAGGAGGGAATGATAAATAATAATGGTTATCTGATTATTGTTGTTCCACATGTTTGCTATAGAAAAGGTGCTCACATGGATACTTGAAAATGGCAATGAACTTGATGCTAAAATTTGAAAGTTAGGATTAACTATTAGTTGCTTTTTGGCAAAACAAACCCCACAGCCAAAAGCCTTGCATTCTTAGGAGTCGGTGCTATAAACCATACTCAGATAAGTCTTGCTGAGTATTAGTTACTCAGCCTTGCTTGTGGCTTTGCTTTTCAGAATGTGAATTCAATGTGTCTGATGGCACCGAGCAGTGGATCATCGATGGTCAGACCGTCCCCGCGGGCTGGACCGTTGAGTGGATCGAGGACTAACTGTCTTGTTGTGTGCTTTTGATGACATGTTCTTGGGCTTATGAACATGTTATTGTATCTCGTCGTTTAGCTTCCGCGCTTTTATTCAAAACTCTGGTTTGTACTCTAAGTGTTTTAAACTCGGGCTTGTAAAACTTAATTGTGGAACTGTTGTAATTTATGATGATGTTGGTAACATCTGTGCTCTCCTTCGAGGGAGCCTTGTGCACATTTGTTCGATCAGAAATACGGTGGTTTCATCGGGCTTGAGACGACAGATCGTCTAATTGAACTGTTTGAAGTACGCGTAACCGGATCAAGTGATTGAGATGACGGTTAGCGTGCTTGAACCAGTTTAATTAGGGCGGTTCTGCCACACTTGGCAGCACAAACTTTGAGGAGCCAATTTCTCCATCCTGGAATCATGCTTGGCCATGATTGGAAAGAATTGGTCCAATCGGACACTTGTAAGCTTGACCCTCTGAATGGGAGCCTCTCCGATTCTAGATTAATAAAATCTATCGGATCTGGATCGCCCATCGGACCCAGGTAATAGGCTGATTGGAGATGGGAGACAGGGATGACTATGTCATTCTTAAGGTTCTACGTTCAAAAAGATATAAAACAATAAATAAAGGCATGGTGGTTCACATATGATTTTGAGGAGAAAATATGAAAAAATAAGATGCTAAATCTTGAAAGGGGTGATGCAATGAGTTTTACCTCAGGGACATGAGTGCTGCTGGCCATTTCATCTAAAGCCGCCATTGGGGAGATTGGATCTAAGGTGAACAGTAACCCGAGATGAGAAAGCTCGAGAATCATCAAAAAAATCAAAGTAAAAACCAGATGAAAGGGATGAATCATGTGCGGGGGATATCCTTACCAAGACTGCGGTGGAAGATTCAAAAATGGCGATCCAAGTTCACCATACGAAGGTTTGAGAATGACGGCGGTGGAGAGAGCTTGAGCGTGATAGCAGATGAGAACGGGGTGAGGAAGACGACGGTTCGACTGGTATTTATAGAGCTTACGGAGGAAGGAACCGTCCGAGGATCGAGACGCCGCACTCGCGCGAGAATCAAGGATTGCGACAGTGAGAGAACACAGGTTTCCATAAACTGTTCACTACAGGGGTCATCATTGCTTGATAATTTTGGAACAAAATAATATTTTATCCCAAAATTGAGGGGCATATGTTGACACCAGATTTTGACTCGGCTGGTACAAAAGGAATACTATATTAAGGAACGCCAGGAAGCCAAGGCTGAGGTTGAGTCTGATTCTGATTTGACGGTCTCCGATTCCGATCGGGGGTTGTCCGATGGAGTCCTAATCGGACATGGGGAGAAGAAGGCCGAAGTATTTACGACTCTGTAAGATGGGATGCGTCTAGAAGCTTCTTCAGGACTTGATTGTACGGCAATTGAAATACTATTGGTAGTTTAGATTAGTTTGCTTTAAATAAATTAGAGATAGAGTTGTATTTGACAAGGACTAGCTAGATTTTCAGGGTATAAATATAAACCCTGCGTTATTGTAAAGGATGTTGACACAACCATCAATACAAACACAACTTTCGGCCCTCATGCCAACAACCCTTTTCGTCGAGTTCTTCAGGACGCAGGGCTGCATCATCTTGACCTCCGGTTTGTCTGTAAGTACGACATTTATCGAGTTAATCTAAGCTTTACATTGAGGTGTATCGCCCTTCTTCGTGTAGTTAATTCACTAATTTATCGAGTTGTTCTAGGCTTTAGATTGAGGCGTATCGCCCTTCTTCGTTTAGATCGCTCACACTTTACCGTATCTTGTTAATTTTATCTTATCGGCTTACATCTGTTTAAAGATCTATTTGTTTTATTGTGTTCTAAGCTTCACAATAGATCTGTTTTCATATCGTTTATATAGCTGATTTAGATTTAATTATCAAGTACAAATAAGTCAGGTTTAAAAAAGTTTTTTGATGTACATCGATCTATCGGAGTAAATAGGCTAAATCGGTGCCTTGCTAGCAACGATGTCTCGAAATCGATCCGATTGTTAGTAACACGGGATTCAGTTTATTTAATGCCCTTGGAAACATTTATAATAAAGAATAAGTTTAAGCTAGGTTTATCTCCAATTCGGCTTTTATAGTCGATCGTTTGTTTTAATATATTTCACATCCTCACGAATCGGACTCAAGGGCGATGGTTCATGCTTGCATCAGACATCTCTTCCTGTTGATCCGATCGCTAGAACGAATTGGGGCAGTGGCCGATGAGTTCCTTTTGGTTTATTGATTAAACTCTACCTTGTCAATTTCAGGTCAAATTGACTGGCACACCATGAACCTCAAGATTTTGGACCTGCACTGAAGTGAAGCAAATCTTCCAGGCCACAGTGTTAATTTTCGAGAGTCAACGCCTAACTTTTTGGACGTCAACACATATGTATTTACACCAATTACATGTTCATTACAAAAGGCTACTTTTATAATAAAGGACCTAGAACTTCAAGCGGGAAACAAATTTGTCAAGGTTATGCTCGGCAGATATTTGTCCAGTAGGCACCCCACTTCTTGCAAAGATAGATCACATTAGATGAACAAAGAGACTTGAAATTTAATACTGGTTCGGGCCCTCGAGACTCGGGATATTTGTCTAGTTGCTTGCTTCTATTATCTCAACGAGTACAGATTACAATGATGTAGCAAGTACCCTCTAGTGGATTGATGAAACTTGGGAACCATTTATGTGCAGGACCCCCCACTATTTATATCTGGGGAAACTTGCCTTACAAGACAAAACAGACCTAAACCTAGTGGGACTCTAACTATCTTTGAGCTTTCCTCCTTTGGTCCACCTGCCGTGTCCTGTTTGAAGTCTTCTTCACATGGAGTCGGTAGTCGGCAATCCTTGTGGTCGGGCACCGTGGTATTATGGCCTCAACAGTAGCCCCCGAGCTCATCTTGTTCAGAAAAGGTTGTTCCTTAAGCGCTGTTTGGGCCTTTTCGTTCTTCGGGTGATTCTGGATATGCAGGATACCTTGAACATCACTCTTAAATGAGAGTTAGAAAAAGATCCCGAACTTTGAATGGAAAAATCTGCATCTGAATGATAAGGTCAAAGAAAATAACAGCCATAATATAAGTAAATAAATAAATGTTTAATCTCAAAAGTTGAAATGCCAAGGGTAGTTGAATTCTATCATTTAGGCTCCACTACGTACGTCTCCCGAAACTCTAGCGGAGCACACGCCTTAATTCGCGGCACTGTACCGGTTCCTCGATTCACGTGCGAAATGTCGCCCCTGGATCTTTAAATACAAGATTGTTGATGGCCCTTAGACACGCCAATTAGTGAACCACAAGCGCACAGATTGCCTGTAGCTTTTCCCTTAGAGTATTCCCCAAGGTTTATCAATCCATGGAACAAGGGATTTCTACGCTTAACTAAGCACTAATGATGTTAGCAAGAAGGTTCTTTAATCGAATGATTATGTATGAAAGTAAGAACGATCTAACCTAATCTATGTTATGAGTGGTAGAGAGGAGTACACAAGATATGGAAGCATTTGCCCATAGGGTCTAGGATCACCTTGAGATGTAATCGCCTAGCAAGATAAAACCAATCTAATCTATCAATGATAAAGATGTGAACCAAACTCAACACTTTCCCTCCTGCATACTGTCACTACACGAGGGTAATCAACTATCGAGCTATAGGAACACAAAGTGTTGATGTAATCTAAGCATGCAAGGCAATAAGCGATGCATACCCATGGTGATGCTAGCCAGCCATTAAGATGAAAGGCACCATCAACTAAAAACATGATAGATTGATCTCATAAAAGGATTCGACAATTACAAATCAAGATCTCCTTACAACCTCATGGACAAACGAGGACCTTACCCTATGAAGCTAGACATGGCATCACGATTCATGGTGTGGAAGCCTCCGGCGAAGATCAGCTCCTCGCTGTCCTCCAACTTGAGACGGCGCCTGGGAGATGGCTAGGGCTTCCGGCGGTGCCTCCTCCTTGTGTTTCTCTCCAATGATGGCTTTAGATCTAATCCAATCCTCCCCTCTCTCTCTCTTGATGATCATGAGGTCATCCTCGGGGATGTTTATATAGGTCTCTGATGAATGACGGCAGAGGGAACCCTTAGGGTTTGCCTTTACTTCGTGCTGAAGAAAGGGAAGCGTGAGCAGGCCCCAGAATGGGCTAGGCCAGCCGGCTCAAAGGCTCCAGGCCGGCCGGCCTGGGCCTGTTCTGGCTCGTCTCGCCTCCATCTTTCGCGTGTTGTCCCTCCTCCTCAATCCTTATCCATGTAGGTGCTTTGGTCCACGTCTAAGTCCTCCAAATATGTCATATTTCTTGAAAAATCACAATACACTCCAAAATACAAGACACATTCAAAAACGGGGGTATTTCGGGTGCCAATTGGTGGGTTAGTATAAAAATTAGTCGAAAACCAATGCCAAATCAGCCCTAAAAGTGCACCAATAACGACCATCAACAATCCCCCCATGCTTAGCTTTTGCTCATCCTCGAGCAAATCAAGCTATCAAAATCTTTCAACGGGGTTACACAAAAGCTCTTGCTCTGCAAAACATACTTAAGCAAACAAATCTAACCAAAGTTCTTCAAGTGAATGTCAGCGGAACAACAAGGATAATCAAAGTATGGGCTTTCAAAGATCTATCCAAAACATTACTCCACAACCTCTTACCTTTAGCTAGAAATCTTTAAAATCAACAACAGTTACTTTCTTGCCTTCCTTGGAGGTTTTTCTTTAGTTATGAAAACAATCTCCCTGCAACAAGAGTTAGACCAAAGTTCTTGCCCAAGTCCTTTCAAGTCTCTCAATATAAGTGGCTATCCTATTAGTTTTGCAAGCTCTCAACTCACAACATAAGTCTCTCAAGTATAAGTGGAGTTGTAGGTAGGGCTAGCAAAGTAAATACACATATTGTCAAATTAAGAAGACTTTCTAACTGTTGTTTACCTTCCGAGCCAATGATCATGAGAATATTACCATAATGTGAGGGGTTTCAAGGATAAGAAGATTTAGAATGGTGGACATGTGCAAGGGCATATAAAAATCTGACTTCAAGGCACAAGCGACGTCCTCGTTGTTGGATTGCACTTGGTTGGAAAAGAAGATTTGTTCTCAACAATACGGCGATCTCCTTTTGCACTTCTCTTATTCTTCCAACTATAGAACTCTCCCTCTTTTATTACATTTTTCTCCTTTCTTCCTTTTTCTTTTGTTTTCATATTTATATATACTTTTTTATTTTTCTTCTTTCTTTCTTCCTTCTTTCTTTCCTGAATTTTCCTTCTCTTTTCCGAATCTCCCTTGAACAATTCCTCATGAAGATAGGTAAATAAAACACCGAGGCAACTCCATAATTTTTTGGACCCTGAGCCGCAGCTGGAAGGGGCTAGGCTGGCCGGCACAAAGGGTCCGGGCCGGCCGGCCTGAGGCTCTCCCAGCTTGGTTCTGGTTCATTTTTTCTGTACTCCTTTATTGCTTTCTCCACAAATTATTTTTTATTCAAACTTCGCCCAGAAAGAGAACAAATCTTCCAGTAGTGGGTTGTGTTCAAGGAAAACGATAATAAAACAAGATGTATTTGGGTTCGGGTTTTGGAATCTGGTAGATCATATGAGTTGTTCCAATGAAGAACTCTCACTACCAAATATTAATGAGGCTAGCAAATAAGAGATAAGATAATCAAGGACATGATCATTGATCGAAATTAAAACTTCCGAGAGAAAGAAATCCTAACTCAACTCATTGCACCTCCAATGCTTATGGTGGAACGGTTATAAGGTGGCCTTGGATGGTAAAGGATATAACTCTCAACTTGACAAGAACTAGGTCAGCCTTGCATTTGCGGGGGTTTTAAAAGAGAGATAAAATAAAATTCCTCCAATTCTAGCCTTACTAGCAAGTATTATAAAAAACCAAGCACTAGTTCAAGATCGGGTATGGGTATTTGTAGGGACAAACCAAATAATAAGCTACACAACTAAGATTTAATTCCAAGTCAATGCTCATGAACAAGCACTTAAAGAAATAAGGAAAAACTGAATGCATAAGTAAATTTGCTCGATCCAACAATTATTCAAAAGTAAAGACTCTTTTTATTGATTTTCTTGACTCAACACTAAATTAAGACTCTCACACAAAGACTCACGCCAACATTAAGGCTCTCACACACGCTAGATTTGAGACTCACCAAACAAAACCAACTAACTCTCGGCGAAAAACGGCTAAAGAAACTTTAAAAATATGAAGCGTCACACCTCCCCCCATGCTTAGATTTTACGACATCCTTGTCATAAGGAAATAGATCACATGGGTGAGACGCTCGTAAAGACCTTCAATGGCACCTCAGGCAATTGCAATTTGGGCTGTTGCTACTCTCTTCTCCTTGCTTCTTCAAGTTCCCATGCATGCTAAAAAGAATTCTCACATTGTGGTTGAGGAACTTGAAGTCACTGTCCGACTGCCGCTTAAGATCTTCCACCTTTTGATTTAGCAACTCTAACGCCTGAAGGCACTCATCAAGGACTTCGAAAAGCGAATGAATGTTTTCACGACAAGGACGGCAACACCCATTGTGACGCTCGGGGGGAATTTGGATCATCACTGCCTTTGGGTTCTTCTTCCATATGCTCATCGTGGCGGTTCTCCTCCGGCTTGTCAACCTCCTTCGGCTCACCTTCCCATATGTACCCGTCATCGTCGTCGCGGCCGGCGGCGCCCCACGAAGTAGCACTCTGGTCATCTTCCCAATCGCTATCTCCTCTGAAGTCCTTGGGCCTGGAAGTTTTCTCGATGTAGCTCTTCCTCTTCACGCCAAGGAGGTGTTTAGAGCACCTTGGGAGGACGATGATGGGCGTCTCGATGCTAGCTTCGTCGTCGCTCAAGATGATGACGGGTTGGCATTTGACGATCTTCTTGCTAAGCACCTTCCCTCCAATGTGCATATGAGCTTGAGTAGGGAATTTCTTCACGGAGGGGAGCTTGAGGTCGCATCTTTTAGCTTCCAGGCGAAGGAGCTCACCAGCAGCCACAGGGGGGCCCTGGGCCGGCCGGCCTAGGGAGAGTGTGCCGGCCAGCACACCCCCCACCTTCGCCTCCATCGCTTCAATTTCGACGCCCATGCTCCTAGAAGTCACCTTGGTTCTCTTGTTTCTCGAGGTGGTGGGTGTAGGTTGGAAAAAGATGGGGATTTGGATCTCAATGGTGTCTCTATTTATGTCTCGAAAGTCTTGGATGAGAAGTCCAACCTTTCCAAGTTTAAACTGGGAAAATACCTCGGACACCGATTCAAAATTTCCTTATCTCCAACATACCAAAAATTCTCACCAAACCGACCCCGAAAAGGGGTAGGCCGACTGGCACGGGGGCCCATGGGCCGGCCAGCTTGGGGGGGTTTTCACCCCCCCCACCCCCTCCCCGGCCTCCAGATTTTTACGGGGTGCCTCTTGTCTAATTGTTAGCCTATTTGTCTACCGAGAACCAGAAAAAATCAAAGAAAAACCGAGAGAAAAACTAAAAAGGAATATTTATAGATGTACCTCGTTTAACTTCGTTAGGTTTGATGCTCCGGTTCCTCCATCATGGTGTAGATGTCGATGTAGTGAAGAGGCACAACGTCGGGCTCCAAGAATACCTTGAGTCGCTGCCCATTCACCACATATTTGTCTCCTTTGACGTCCATGATCGTTACCACTCCCGTAGGTGAGATTGAGTGAACGATGTATGGTCCATTCCATTTGCTCTGCAACTTCCCTTTCCTGAAGGGTTTGAATCTTGAATTGTATAGTAGGACCTTGTCTCCTTCTTTGAATTCTTTTCTTTGTAACCTCTTGTCATACCATCTTTTTATTCTTTCTTTGTAGATGCTTGCACTATTGTATGCTTTCAATCTCAACTCCTCCAACTCGCTTATTTGGATTCTTCATTTAACTCTAGCGACATCCACGTCAAGATTCATCTCTTTGATCGCCCAATAAGTCTTGTGTTCTAGCTCCATCGGCAAATGACATGTTTTTCCGTAAACAAATTGGTAAGGAGTCATACCTATTTGCATCTTGTGTGCGGTCCAGTAGGCCCATAGTGCATCATTTAACCTCTTCGACCATTCTTTTCCTCCTTTGGTCATGGTCTTCTTTAGAATATCTTTTAATTGCTTGTTTGAAGTTTTCGCTTGCCCATTTGTTTGAGGATGATACACGGTGGATACCCTATGTTTGATCCCCAACTTTGCCAAGCATTTGCGGAAGTCCTTGCCCATGATGTGCGTTCCTCCATCGCTTATCAAAATTCTCAAGACACCATACCGAGGGAATATCACCAACCTAATCATGTGCATGAATTCTTCAGTTGATGCCTTGCGACATGGGATCGCTTCAACCCACTTTGATACATAGTCGACCATCACCAATATGTGCTCGTACCCATGTGAGTTCAAGAATGGTCCCATAAAGTCGATTCCCCATACATCGAATAAATCAATTTGAAAATTGTAGTTCAATGGCATGGCATTCCTTTGTGAGATGTTTCTTGTTCTTTGACATTCCGAGCAAGTTGCAACAAATCTCTTTGCGTCATTATGCATCTCCGGCCAATAAAATCCACATGACCATACCTTAGCATGAGTTCTAAAATGTCCATAGTGCCCTCCATATTCCGACGAGTGACACTTCCTTAAGATTTCTTCTCTTTCTTCTCTTGGAATATATCTTCTTAAAACTCCGTCTTCTCCATGTCTGTACAAGTATGGTGCATCCCAATAATACTTCCTCTTCTCAGAGGTAACCTTTCGCTTTGCATTTTTATCCAAATGATCTAAAGGCATTCCTCTTATCACCCTTATTATGTCCTCCATCCATCCATCCCTATCAAGTATTCTATAGAGATGGTCATCTCTCATTTTGTCTTCAATAGGCTTCATCCAATCATCTCCTTGATGCATCCTTGATAGGTGGTCGGCTACAACATTTTCTGACCCCTTCTTATCTTCAAATCTCCACATCAAATTCTTGTAATAGTAAAATCCATTGAATCAAATGTGGCTTCGCATCCTTCTTGGACAAAAGGTATTTGATCGCCGCATGGTCGGTGTACACAATCACCTTTGAGTTTACTATGTAAGATCTGAATTTTCAAAAGTGAATACAATGGCAAGCAATTCCTTATCTGTTGTTGCATAATTAACTTGAGCTTCATCAAGAGTGTTGCTTGCATAGTAAATAGCATATACCTTCCCTTCCTTTCTTTGTCCAAGAATGGCTCCAACGGCGTAGTCACTTGCATCACACATAATTTCAAATGGTTGATTCCAATCCGGAGGTTGTATGATAGGATCACTTACGAGTGATTGCTTCAATGTTCTAAAGGCATGCAAACAATTTTCATCAAAGTCAAACTCCATGACCTTTCGAAGAAGTTGTGTCAATGTTTTAGTAATCTTTGATAAATCCTTTATAAATCATCTATAAAATACGGCATGGCCAAGGAAACTTCTTAGGGACTTGATATCCGTAGGCGGTGGCAACTTCTCTACTGTTTCAATCTTTGCTTTATCCACTTCAATCCCTCTTTTGGAGATGACATGCCCTAGGACTATTCCTTGCTTCACCATGAAATGGCACTTCTCCCAATTAAGCACAAGATCCACTTCTCCGCACCTCTTGAGAACTTTACCTAGATTTGATAAGTAATTTTTGAAGCTAGTACCATGCACCGAGAAATCATCCATGAATACCTCCATAATTTCTTCAATAAAATACGAGAATATAGCCATCATGCATCTTGGAAAAGAAGCCGGCGCATTGCATAGTCCGAAAGGCATTCTTCTATATGCAAAAGTACCATATGGGCAAGTGAACGTGGTCTTGTGTTGATCATCCGGATGAATAGGTATTTGGAAGAATCCCGAGACTCCATCAAGGTAAAAAAAGTGTGAATGCTTTGCTAACCTCTCGAGCATCTCGTCGATGAACGATAGTGGAAAGTGATACTTCCTTGTAGCCTTATTCAATTTTCTATAATCTATGCACATCCTCCAACCCGTAACGGTCCTTTGCAGTATCAATTGATCCTTCTCATTTTTCACCATCGTAAGTCCTCCTTTCTTCGGTACACAATGTACGGGGCTCACCCATTCACTATGTGGTACGGGATATATGATTCCGGCGTTTAATAACTTAATAACTTCCTTCTTAACCACATCACGGGTTTGTGTTGGTCCTCGAGTAGTATGCGATGGGCACAAAAGGCGGGACTTATACCTTTCAAGTCATTAATAGTGTACCCAATCACCTTCTTGTGCTTCCTCAATAATTTCAGCAACTTGTCCGTCTCCTCCGGGTTTAGTTCATCACTAACGATCACCGAGAATGTCTTATTGTCTCCCAAAAATTCATATTTCAGCCCCTTGGGTAATGGTTTCAATTCAACATCTGGTGCTTCCGGTTCTTCTTGATGCAAATCTCTGATATCCTCGTATTTTTCCTCTTCCAAGATTCCGTGTTGTGCTTCTAGCCCTTCGGTTGCTTCCGTTAGTTCTCTATCATGATCACCATTAGTGCTTCCATTCTCCATTGCTCATTGGAGAGGGTCCCTGAAAGAATCAACAAAGCAAAGGCTCTCTACCTCTTCGTTATCAAGAGGTAGAGGTAAGGCAACACACGAAGCGGGTAGGAAGTCATAAGTGTATTTAGTTTCATCTAGTTCAATCGTGACTTTACCCTTTCTGGCATCAAGAACCGTGTTAACCAACTTAAGAAAAGGCCTACCGAGAATTATATCATCATGTTCGTCATGGCAAGCATCAAGCACGAAAAAGTCAGTTGGAATAATTTTACCCAAGATGGCAACATCTAAATCTCCAAGAATTCCCAAAGGTTTGGTAGTTCTACCATCTCCCAATGTTTCTCTAAAAAGCTCGTCATAAATCTTCCAAGACTCACTTACACGGGCTCCGATGTCTCATAAAGCTTTGCAAAACAATTCTCCATTCATCGTGCAACTTATGTGAGGTGTAGGTAGCGGGGTACCTTCATCATGATTGGCTTCTATGGCATACACCTCGGCTAGGTGTGCGAATGGAGATGCCTCCGACTTCACTCCCATGATTTTCATCACTACGGCAACATGGTCGGGGTCCATCTCTTCATCTTCATCGAAAAGTTTTCGAATGATTTCTCCGACCTATCCTTTGTCCAATATGTAGCCCGTATGTTTATCCGGTGGGAAATCTGACTCTATGGCTTTCATGGACTTCTTTTGATTTGGGGGTGGTCTTCCTTTGTCGAATAGCTCACCAAAATCAATCGTGATCCAATCCATTTGCTCGAATTCTTTTAGCGACATTGCGTTCGCTAAACTTCTCCCTATTTCCACCTCTGGCTTATTCTTCTTCATGTCACGGACCGGTGCTTCTTCATCGTGGGTTGCTCTTGTAGCTTTTTCGTGTTTCAATTGTTCTTCCTCCGCTTCCGGGGCTTCTTTTCTGAAAATTCCAGCAAGCACCCCCACACAAGGTTCTTGCTCAACGTCTCCCGAAAGGCGATTTTCCCAATCTCTTCGCATGGCTGCCCCTTGCTTATTTTTTGTAGAATTTGTGCAGCTTCCATGAGTGTATTCTCCATGAGATCCCCTTCTGTGCACATTTGTATGAATTCCATGCATTTAGGGCTCGGGAACCCCTATGGCCACCATTGCCAAGAAGGCTCGGGAAACAGCGGACAAGGCCAAGGAACGGCTAGAGGACGCCATTGCCGCACCACCAGCTCCATCCAATAGGCCTGGCGAACCCCAGCCGGTTCGCTCCCGATCTGTTAACGGACATCCTCGGTATCGCCCACAGGAGGGGCGTGACATGAGGCCACAGCTCAAACGCAATCACAGGAATCGTGATGCTCGAGAAACTCTCAACTACAATCGAGATTACCGAGCACGTGAGGGCTACTACAGGTCTCATCCAGACTCTCCACAACGTGACTCCCGAACGGGCACTGGGGGGTGCCTTGCGTACTCTCTAGGCCTGCGAAGGTTCAGGTGGCCAGAGAAGTTCTGTCGTACTAACATCGAGAAGTATGATGGAACAACCAACCCCCGCGAGTGGATCCAGATCTATTCCACGATCATTGGCGCCACTGGGGGAGACGACTATGTCAAGGCCAACTACTTGCCAACTGCCCTGCAGGGATCAGCCCAAACGTGGCTCATGAACCTGCCTGAGGCTAGTATCAAGTCATGGGCCCATCTTCGGGAGACGTTCGAGGCCAATTTTCAAGGCACCTACAAACGCCCTGGACATGAGGGAGATCTACTCAACTACGTGTAGAAACCCGGGGAATCTCTTCGGGACTACATCCACAGATTCAGCGACACCAGTAATACCATCCCTGACATGGTGGATGATCGGGTGATTGTAGCCTTCAATCAGGGTTGCAGGGACGAGTGGACGGTGGAAGAACTTGCCAAAATGAACCCAAAGACGGTGGCCAAACTCTACAAGATCCTCGAGGAGACCGCCAAGATGGCGGACGCCCGAGCCCGGGTCCAATCGAAGCCCAAACAGAGCAAGTCGCCCAGGGAAGGCAAGAAGAGAGACAAACATAAGAACAAGAAGCCCAAGACTGATTGAGAGGAAGTCTTGGCAGTGGACAGGAAACCCCCCGTACCGGTGCCAAGGGAAACATTAGGACCTTGCAATGTACTGCCCTATTCACCGGTCGACAAAGCATCACTTTGTGGACTGCACGCTGTACAAAAAACAAAAGCAGGAAGAGGAGAGCCAGCAACAAGGGGGTCCACGCGACAAGGCTGCTCAACACTCTCGGCAAGCGAACTACATGGATGGCGACGATGAACCTCAACTCCCCGAAGACCTGGAGATCGCCACTATATTCGATGGTTGCTCAACCCGAACCTCCAAATCCCAGGTGAAGCTGGTCGAGAGGCAAATAGCGTGCATCGAACCCTGCAAGTAGCCATTGAGGTGGTCCGACGTCTCGATCACCTTCGATCAAAGGGACCACCCCGACACGTTGTACGACGGGCCACTACTACCACTGTGCATCAAGCCTTGGATCGGCTCACGGAAGGTCGGGCGAACCCTAATCGACAGTGGGAGTGCCCTCAACCTATTGTTCGTCAATGCCTACGATGAACTCAGGATCCCGAGGAGGTCATTGTCCCTAGTGGACAAGCCCTTCTACGGGGTTATACCAAGAATCCAAGCCGTCCCATTGGGGAGGATCGATCTGCAGGTGACCCTCAAGGAGGGGAAAAACATCCAATCAGAGTTCCTCACCTTCGAGGTGGCAGACCTTACATCAGCCTACAACTGCATCTTGGGCAGGCCGTTCTTGAAGAAGTTCATGGCGGTCGCCCACTTTGCCTACTCCATGATCAAGATCCCGGGGCCATTAGGCCCGATCACCGTCTGTGGAGACCGCAAGGGTGCGGTTCAATGTGACATGAAAACCCTGGACATGATCAAGGGAGGAGAGCAGGACCAGCCAAGGCTGCCAAACCTGCCAAGAAAAAGACCAAGAGTCTACCAACTACGGCCGGGCAGGCTACAGTCGCTGAAACGTCCCGGGCAGCCGAAGCCCGATCAAAGGCAAAAGAACAGCCAGTGCCCGCGGCCGACAAAAAGACTGATGACAACACCACAGAGAAGCCGACCTTGGTGGACCAGACCCCAGACAAGGGGATGCCACCTCAAGCGACAGGCGAGTCACTAGCTGAAGCCTCACTGATCATGCCGACAAAAAGCGTGCTGAACCAGGCAGGAAATCAGTGGCCCATGACGAGGCAGACCCGACCAAGACCACGAACGTGGGCACTGGTCTGGGCGACCAGTAAGAACTTGAGCTCATTACTTTCCTCTGGGCAAATGCTGATGTGTTCGCTTCAGAGCCGTCCGATATGCCTGGGATCGCCAGGAAGGTCATACGACACAAGCTTGGCATACGAACTGGCGTCCGACCAGTCTAGCAGAAGCAAAGAAGATATACCCCGGACAAACAAGACACCATCAAAGAAGAAATCGACTACTTAATGCCGGCATCATTCGAGAGGTCCCTTTTTCGAAATGGCTGGCAAACCTAGTCGTGGTGAAGAAGCCCAGCGGAATGTGGCGGATGTGCGTGGATTACACCGATCTGAATAAAGTGTGCCCGAAGGACGAGTATCCATTACCTAGGATAGATCAAATTGTAGATTCATCCTTAGGACGCGAGCTGCTTTGTTTTCTAAATGCCTATTCATGGTATCACCAAATCAGCATGTGCATTGACGATGAGGAGAAAACTGCATTTGTAACTCCCTTCGGTATTTATTGTTATATAAAGATGCCTTTTGGTCCGAAAAACGCAGGTTGTACTTATCAAAAATATGTGCACATTGTTCTCAAAGCCAGATCGGCCGTAATGTGGAAGCATACATAGATGATATCGTTATGAAAAGTAAGTTAAAAGTCAACCTGATCGCCGATTTAACCAAAACATTCGATAACTTGTGTAAAAACAGGATGATGCTCAACCCCGCCAAATGCACCTTCGGTGTATCATCGGGTAAGCTCCTCGGTTATCTCGTGTCACAATGGGGTATAGAGGCAAATCCACACAAGATCAAGGCAATCGACGACATGAAGTCTCCACGCAGCCGCCACGAGGTCCAAAAGCTAGTAGGAATGATGGCATCCCTTAGTCGATTCATATCCAAGTCAGGTGAATGAGGTATGCCATTTTATAAACTGTTACATAAGACTGATTGCTTTGAATGGTCGGCAGAGGCAGAAGAGGCGTTCTGGGCGTTTAAACAATACCTGCGAAAAATGCCCGTGTTGGTCCCGCCACAACCTAAAGAAGAGATGTTATTATACGTAGCAACGACTCCAACAGTTGTTAGTACTGTTCTAGTGGTCGAAAGACCCATAGAAAAGTTGACAACACAACACCCCATTTACTTTGTGAGCGAGGTGCTGCACGATGCAAAGACAAGGTACCCTCAGATTTAGAAATTACTATATGCTGTGCTAATGACTTCCAGGAAACTCAAGCATTATTTTCTGAGCCACTAGATAACGGTTGTATCGACCTACCCTCAAGGCACCATTTTACATATCGGGATGCCGTGGGTTGGATCGCACAATGGTCTGTGGAGCTGGGGGCTTACGACATAGAATTCATTCCCAGAGCTGCCATCAAGTCGCAGGCTCTGGCAGATTTCATCGCAGAGTGGACTAATCCCGAACCCGAAGAAAGTGCCCAAAATCCCAAACACTGGACCATGTTCTATGACAGAGCATTTTGCAGAGCAGGTGCAGGGGCTGGGATGGTCCTTATCTCGCCAAATAATGACATCATCAGGTATGCATTACAAATCAATTTTGTTGATCCAACCCCTTCTAATAATGTTGCCGAGTATGAAGGGTTGTTAACAGGGCTTCGCATTGCAGCATCTCTGGGCGTTAAGAGGCTGCTCGTGAAAGGGGATGACGAGTTAGCCGCAAAACAAGTCATGAAGGAGTACAATGCGTGAAGTGACGTCCTGGCCAAATACTTGGAAGCATACAGGTGGATAGAAAGCAAATTTGATTGGCTTGAAGTACGACACATCAAATGGGAGTACAATAGTGATGCAGATAAGCTGGTGAAAGCATCTGCTGAATGCACACAACTTCCAGGTAATGTGTTGCTTGAAGTTCTTACTAAACCATCTGTGTCGGTATCTTTACCGAACCAAAAAACCGTGCCTGTCAAAGGCACAGTCTCAACAACCAACGAATCCATCAAGGAGTCTATGTTGGTCGATATGGCTCGAGCTGCTGCTCTAGGAAATGAGGAGAACTGGATGGATTCAATCTGAGCGTACCTCACAAACCAAGATATACCCGATGATGATGTGACACTGGAGAAAATCCATCATAAAGCCAAAAATTATCAATTGGTTGAAGGACGACTATACAAAATAGCACGTAATGGACTGCTCCTCAAATGCATCACACGAGCTGAGGGCATTAGTTTGCTCCAAGATATTCACGGAGGAATCTGTGGATCTCATGCTTCTCCCCGATATCTAGTTTGGAAAGCATTCCGACATAGCTTCTACTGGCCTACAACTCTTCAAGACGCAAGCGAGTTAGTTAAAAAGAGCGAAGCATGCAATTCTTCACGCAAAATCAACTAAACTTGCGCAAGCCTTAAACACTATTCCCCTGTCATGGCCCTTCGCCACATGGGAAATAGACATCCTTGGTCCTTTCCCAAGGGCCGTCGGGGGTTACAGATTTCTGTTCATTGGCATTGACACATTTACAGAATGGGTTGAAGCTGAGCCGATTCAGAAAATAACAAAAGAGGCAGCTGTGAAATTCCTACGGAGCATTGTCGTAAGATTTAGTGTCCCAAACAGGATAATCTCCGACAATGGAACACAGTTTAAAAGAAAAAAGTTCTCTGATTTTTTTTCTACGACCATGGGTCAAACATGATCAGTCATCAGTAAATCACCCAAAAACAAATGGGCAAGTAGAGCGCGCTAACGACATTGTACTCCAAGACATCAAGAAGAGGATCTTCAATAGACTGCAAGCTTACGAAACGTGATAGATTCATGAAGTCCCTACAGTACTGTGGCCGATGACGAACACCATGAACTGTGCAACAGGTGAAACACCTTTCTTCTTGGTGTATGGAGCCGAGGCAATTCTATCGACTGATATCCAATTATAAGCCCCACGCGTGGCAATGTTTTTAGAAACTGAAGAGTCCGATAGACGCACCGATGAGCTGCTCCTCCTTGAGGAGGCTCACGATGCAGCCGCCTTCAGAGTGGCCCAGTACGAACAAAAGCTGCGATAATACTACGATGCAACGTTCGCAAGAGAAGCCTGTGCATCGGTGACATTGTGCTCAAATTAGAACAACGCACCAAGGACAAGACTAAATTGTCGTCTCCATGGCAAGGGCCTTATATCATAGTAGACATCGCAAGACCAGGAGCCTACAGGATCGCAGAGATAGATGGAGACATACTGCCAAACACGTGGAATATAGATCAACTACGCCGATTTTATGCTTAAGTCAAGGTAGTGAAGCAAGTTCAAGCCTATCCAACCATTTGGCAGGAGTAGTCGACATCCGCGTCACATCCAGCACCAAACAAAACAAAAAGATAAGTTCTACACACTCTACTCACCCTCACAATTTCGCTCGGGGGCTGGGTTGTTATTTTTCTATTCTGTTTCTACTCTTTGTTACCATATTGCATATACAAACAAAGAGCCAGGGACTACTACACTGAAATTTTTTCAGACCTATTCCACGCACACCAAGCGCGACGCTCGGGGGCTCCCCAAACGATCGGGTAATTCTTGTGACTAGTACATCTAGACTCTTTTCTAGCATGTCTACATGCTACAAAAGAGCCCGGGGGTTACTATGGTACTACTACCTCACAAGAATCAGGCTTTTTAATCGAAAGAGCTAAACTACACTAAAATACTGAGCACCATGACTAAATAGAATTACACAGTTCAGAAGCTTGCTCATGTCTCAGCAACTAAACAATTCTGAAATAGCTCGTGCCAACAGGACATTTAGCTTTGTCAAAGCTATCAGTTAAAAAGTGCCATGAAAATCCGATCAGCTCTATGACTTACGCAAATACATGCAAGCATATGTTTCACGAATAAAATAAAGGTCACAAACTAAAACCATCAATTTCTTGCTCTGTTACAGGAATTCATCGTAAAGTTCAGGAGGAGCCTTCGGAGTTGGTCAAATGAAGGCCAAGCTTCTTGACAAAGGGTTCTACCAATGGAGCAAGGTCATCGAATAAAACCTGTGCCTCCCCAGCCAAACATTTGAAGCCCTAGGAGAGCAGCGCAGCATCAAGATCTGGAACATGGCTCTTCAAGGCTCCAATGGTGTGTGTCGCTGCGACACACGCACCTTCCATGAGCTTGCTTTCTAGGGTTAGGCCGCGCTTCTCTGGCTTTCCAGATCCAAGCTTTTCTTCTCGAGCACCTTGATGCTCTTGGAGTTAGCTACAGGATCAAAGGCACTATATTAACAACAGTTTGTGGGATAAGAAACAAAAGCAGACATATCCAACAAATCAAGTACCTTCTTTCTCGAACCGAAGAATAGCAACTTGGGCCTCCACCCTGGTTACCGATACTTCTGCGGTCGAGGCACGAGTGTCCAGCGAACGCCAATGCTCTTCTGCTATGGAAAGCGAAGCAATGATTGGGCCCAAGGGCATCCGGACGGGTCCTATGACCTACGCAGGTTTCTCCTCTTGATCGGGCTTGGCTGTCACGCCTAGATCGGGAGTTTTCTCCTTGTCAGATGGCTTGATCAGAGGAGAAGTGCGGGCTTGGAGGGCCTGTTTTTCCCAAAAAATAACTCAATCAAGCAAAAACCGAACAGAACAAAGTCCTTACTCGGACGTCGGGAGAGTGACTTTCAATTTCTTCCGAGAGATAGAGGATGGCTTTGATGGTGGTGGGGTTGGACGAATTTCCTGGCGAGAAATCTCCCGAACACGTTTAAGTTTGGTTACACAATCAAAATCAGTAAATAAACGCCCGAATACGACCATGCTTGGTACTTGGTCTTCAGGGCGAGGCGGGTCACGGGCGGTGGGCAGCTCAGTGGCATCCGGTGCCACAAGGGACCCCGATCCAGTAGTCACCTTCTCCACGCTAGCGTGTCGCGAACGCTTACGGGTCCGAGGGATGACGACTCTGGTGTTGGCCGGGGCCTCCTTTTCCTTGGCAGGGGTCTACTCGGGCATTTTGGCTGTTGGGGTGTTGGCACCCTGAACTGATGCTGGTTCAGCTTCATCTTCTAAGTTGATAGCTCCGCTCTGGACGGAAGCATCGACAACGGGAGGAGCCTGCTCGGGAAAAGGAAATCAGGATGACTGTATTTAATCAAGAAGGGGTATTTTCTGAGAAAGAGTTTACTTCTGGAGCAGGGTTGTTGGCACTATAGGGAGCTGGAACACCTTCCCAAACGGGGATATCGGCATTCAGCATCTTCTTCAAGCGAGCTGCCACTTCAGAGTTTGGGACAACTGTTGATTAAGAGTCATGACATCTCAAATGACCGAACATTTTCAGAAATATTACCGAATAGAGGAAATACGGCTTACCATCAGGCTTCATCCTGTTCGGGTCATTGTCGCCCGTGAAAGTGTAGGCGTAGAGATCATGGGCCATGAGCAGAATAAATCTCCATCGGATGAAAAATCTCTGCCACATGAATCGCTGTCAAACCCGCTTTATTGAGTGCCAAAACCCGATCAATATGCTTTTGCATCTCAGGGGTGACTTTGGGCAGGGCTTTGGTTTCTTCCTTGAGATAAGGCATCAGATGTTTCCCTTTTGCCAATGAGGCTTGAGGAAGGGTGATGTAGAACCAATGACGTTGATAACCTTTCCAGGAATGTTTCACTGGAAAGGGGATGTAAATGTCCCGATCACTCAAGGAAAACCCAATCGACCCGATCATAAGATGGTCCTTGTAGAATGCAAGGGTATAGAAATACCTCCACAGGTTTAGCGATGGCTTAATTCCTAACCAAGCCTCACACAGGAAAGTGAAGACACTAAGCATGGTTATAGCTCCTGGCTTGATGTACACGGGCTCTATTTTATAGAAGTCACAGACACTGTGAAGGAACTCCAACGGATAGACCCCGAACCCACAGTGGAAGAACTTGATGAACACCACAAGCTCAAGAGTGTTGGGCATCAGGTAAAGCTGACCTTTTGCCGGCCGGCGAGGGAAAGTGGTGGTGTTGCGGGAGCAATCTGAGGTTCTCCAACTGCTGCAGCTGCTTCGCTGTAGTGGTAGATTTCTTCTAGTATTTGTCGGTGGTGCAGATGCCAGATCCGCTGCGTAGCTCCCTTCCAGGGGCGGTGGCGCTGCTCTGCTCTCCCGACGACTCATCCCCAGATGTGGATTGGCGAGAGGAAACCATGGCGGCGAGGGTGTGGTTGGAGGGTTGGAGAAACAAGAGCATGAATGGTTGGAAAAGAATTTTAAATAGCAAGCTGTTGAGGATGCGAGTGAGAAAGACGAAGGCCTAAATGGTGACCAGGCGGCCGCACCTGGCGGCTTTATATTTTCGAGAGGGAGCACGAACCTCGGGAAAACTGGCCTCAATCCGCGTTATGCGCAGTCACTATTAGGTCAAAAGATTTTTTTCCTTTCTCTGCGGCAAGTGCCGTTTCAAAAACCGTGCAGGACAAATTCCATGCATTTGGGATTGCTAGCTTATTGGAGAAGCTAACAGTTTTAAATGACCAAATATAATATGTTCTGAGGAAATGTCTCGATCATCTTTGACCGGAAGCAAATTTCCCGAACATCTTGCGACAATAAGTTGATTTGTTCAGGAGGAGTTTTGTTCGGGGGATCCTGTTCTCTGAATAAACAAATTCTATAAACTTATCAACGCAAAAAGTTTCGAATACAAGAAAAGGATCATTGTTGCATCTTCCAAGTGAAATTACTTCATTAATTCAAAAGGGGTACATTTCACATGAGATCGATAACTATCCTGAAACTAAAAATTCAAAATAATGATCCTCGCATGAGCCAACTTCATCGGCGAGGATCAAGGCGCCACGGCACCAGGCGGTGGAGGCTCCTCCGCGTTCTCCTCTTCGGAGTCGCTGACGAGGTCCATGAGCGCACCGTCTCCTGGGATGCCGATCAGCTCACGGTTCAGGGAGACGAGAGGCACTGGGCTAACTCCTCGTCACCGCTGGTGTCGACCAGAGCAGAAGACGAAGACGCACCTGCGCGCGAGGACTTCGGCCTGAGTCGAGCCCCACTAATCCCTCGATCTGATTCATCATCAGAAGGGATAGAGATGGGGGACGCTGGGCTGGAGACGATGATGCAAGCCTTTTCTCGGCCGCGATGCTTGATGGCGCAGCCTCAGGGAGCGGAGACGCCGTCACCAGAGCTTCTCCTCACGGTTCAGCCTTGACTCCTTCATCCCCATACCAAGGGAGAGCTAGGAGAGAAGCCTGAGGGGGAGCAGAGGGCGGCGCAACTACCGGTGGATGTTCCGGCGCGTTGGGCGGCGGCTCGGCGGAGCTGCGAGGGGAATCTCCAAAAAGGAGGCGAGGCAACTTGAACTTGTGGCTAATTTTCTTCTTTCCCATGGTGCTGGGAGGATGAAAGCTTAGTAGAGAAGGTTCAAGTGTGGATCTATCCAAGGGATTCAATATTTAAATACCCTGGGGCGACGCTTTCCACGTGGATCAAGGAACCAGAACAGTGCTGTGATTTACGACGCATGCACTGCTAGAGTTTCTGGAGGCATACATAGTGGATTTTAAATGCACGGGGCAGGATTCTTCAACCCTTGGCGTTTTAGTTTCCAAGATAGAATATTCTTTATTTGTTATAATTATGGCTGATATTTTCTCTGACCTTATCATTCAGGTGCAGGTTTCTCCACTCAGAGTTCGAGATCTTTTTCCAGCTCCCGCCTTAAAGTGTTTATCGAGATATTTACATATCCTAAAATCACCTAAAGAGTAAAAAGACCCGAAGGCTACTCAAGGAACAACCCTTTTTTTTAACAAGATAAGCTTGGGGGCTTCTGTTTCGGCCATAATACCTGGGTGCCCGATCACAAGGATTGCCGACTACCGACTCCATGCGAAGAAGACTCCGAATAAGACATGACAGCTCGATCGCAGAAGGAAGGCCCGATGATAGTTAGAGTCCTACTAGATTTAGGTCTATTTGTCTTGTAAGGCACGTCTCCCTGGATATAAATAGTGGGGGGTCTTGCACATAGAGGGTATCCCAATCTTAGCCAATCCACCCGAGAGTATTTGTTACACAATTGTAATCTGTACTCGCCGAGATAATACAAGAAAGCAACTGGACGTAGGCTTTTTACTCAATCTCGAGGGCCCGAACCGATATAAAATCCCGAGTCTCTTTGTTCATCTACTGTGATCAATCTTAGCACGAACCGGGGTGCCTGCCGGACAAATACCTGCCGAGTACAACCTCGACAAATCCATTGAATCTATCCCAAGCTTGATCTATTCCTTCGTCTTCTCCTTGTGTAAAATTGATCACTTGCCTTCAAAGGTGTTGGATTTTGGATATCGAAAAGAACCGTCCACAAAATTTCTTCATTAACTCATTCCAATTTCCTTTTGTCTCAAAGGATGCAAGCGCGTACCATATTTTTGCTTCATCTGGAAGCGAGTATGGGAAAAGATTCCATCTAAACCAAGCTAAAGGAACTCCATCTTGTTGTACCATGTTGCATAGCATCGTGAACTTGATGTATCTATATGGATTGTCCATCTCCACCCCTCTAAATGGATTTGTCGCCGCCATCTTGATGATTTGAGGCTTGATCCCATACTTGGTGGCTTCAAGTGTCGAATCTGATTTTTCATGTCGAAGTCCTCCGATTGCGGGCTTGCATAATCCCTTAGTGAGTTTTCTCCTTCCTCCATGGGTTGAATGACAAGAGCCATCTAGGCAACAAAAACAAAAACAAAAACAAAAACAAAGATTTTTCTAGAGAAAAGGTTAGGTGCTAGTAACCAACAAAATTAATACAAAGTTAAATGTAGCAATCTGGCTTGTTCCCCGACAAGGGCGCCAGAAAAAGCTTGTTGACGTCCCTTAGGCACGCCAATTAGTGAACCGCAAGCGCACAGATCGCATGTAGCTTTTCCTTAGAGTATTCCCCCAAGGTTTATCAATCCACAGAACAAGGGATTTCTACGCTTAACTAAGCACTAATAATGTTAGCAAGAAGGTTCTTTAATCGAATGATGATGTATGAAAGGAAGAACGATGTTATGAGCGTTAGAGAGGAGTACACATGATATGGAAGCATTTGCCCATAGGGTCTAGGATCACCTTGAGATACAATCGCCAAGCAAGATAAAACCAATCTAATGTATCAATGATACAGATGTCAACCAAACTCAACACTTTCCCTCTCGCATACTGTCACTACACGAAGGTAATCAACTATTGAGCTATAGGAACATGAAGCGTTGATGTCATCTAAGCATGCAAGGCAATGAGCGATGCATACCCATGGTAATGCTGGCCAGCTATTAAGATGAAAGGCACCATCGACTAAGAACATGACAGATTGATCTCATAAAAGGATTCAGCAATTACAAATCAAGATCTCCTTACAACCCCATGGACAAACGAGAACTTTACACCATGAAACTAGGCATGGCGTCACGATTCATGGTGTGGAAGCCTCCGGTGAAGATGAGCTCCTCGCGGTCCTTTAACTTGAGACGGCGCCCGGGAGACAGCTAGGGCTTCCGGCAGCGCCTCCTCCTTGTGTTTCTCTCCAATGACGGCTTTAGATCTAATCCAATCCTCCCCTCTCCCTCTTGATGATCATGAGGTCATCCTCGGGGGTGTTTATATAGGTCTCTGGTGAATGACGGCGAAGGGAACCATTAGGGTTTGCCTTTACTTCGTGCTGAAGAAAGGGGAGCGCGAGCGGGCCCCAGAATGGGCTAGGCCGGCCAGCTCAAAGGCTCTAGGCCGGCCGGCCCGGGCCAGTTCTGGCTCGTCTCGTCTCCGTCTTTCGCGTGCTGTCCCTCCTCCTCAATCCTTATCCATGTAGGTGCTTTGGTCCACGTCAAATTCCTCCAAATGTGTCGTATTTCCTACAAAATCATATTACACTCCAAAATACAAGACACATTTGAAAACGGGGTTATTTCAGGTCCCAAGTGGCGGGTTAGCATAAGAATTAGTCCAAAACCAATGCCAAATCAGCCCTAAAAGTGTACCAATAATGACCATCAACAAAGGTCCCTTGGACTGGAGCTTATACCAAAAGCTTCTCCATTAAGCTTCCTCCATCACCATGGGAAAGGAGAAAGTTAACCACCGGTACAAAATCTGTCGTCTCCTCTTTGGAGATTTTCCCCGCAGCTCCACTGAGACTACGCCCAGCACGCCAGAGAATCCGCCAACGGTGACTCTGCCCTCTGCTCCTCCCCGCAGCTCACTCCTAGCTCTCCCTTGGTACAGGGACAAAGGAATTGAAGCCGAACCTCAAGAAGGAGCTCCGGTAATGGCGTCCCCGTGCCCCGAGGCTGCGTCGTCGAGCACCGCCGCCGGGAAAAAGCCTGCCTCGCTGTCTCCAGCCTCGGTGTCCCCTATTGCAATCCCCTCTGACGATGAGGCAGAGCACATCAGGGCTCATTCGAGCCCAGAAACCTCACACGTGGGCGCATCTTCGTCTTCTGCTCCGGTCGACACCAGCGGCGACGAGGAGTTGGCCAGGCGCCTCTTCGTCTCCCTGAACCGCGAGTTGATCGGGATTCCAGGAGATGGCGCACTCATGGACCTCATCAGTGACTCCGAGGAGGAGATCGGAGAGGAGCTCCCATCGCCCGATGCCGTGGAGCCAAGCTCCTCACCAAGATGTTGAGCTTGGGTGGGGATGTTTATTTTTAGAGTTTTAGTGTTAGGATAGTAATCGATCCTCTGCAAAATGAAAGTCTTTTGAAATAATAAAGAAAGCTTGAAAGATGTTACAATTTACTCTTGTTGTTCAGGATTTACTGTTAATCTATTTACCAGGAATTATTTGCTCAGAGAAAGAAAAACCCCGAACAAGTTCTGGCCAACAGATTAACTCGTCCCTTTTATGTGTTTGGGAAATTTGTCCCATGCCGAAGATGCTCGGGATATTTTCTCGCAAACACATAATAATCGGTCATTTAAAACTGTTAGCTTATTTAAGAAGCTATCAGCTCCAAATGCATTGGGATTTGACTCGCACGATATTCGAAATGACGCCTGCCACAGGAAAAGGAAAGAATCTTTTGACGCAACAATGATCGCACACTATGCGGATCGAGGTTGGTTTTCTCAGGGTTCGTGCTCCCTCTTGAATCCATAAAAGCCCCAAGCGTGGCCGTCTGTTCACCTTTCGAGCCTTCGTCCTCCTCACTCTCGCCAGCAAACAGCCGCCATTACTCATCGCAACTCAGTTCCTTGCGACTCCAACCCTCTAGCCAATCCTTCGCCACCGTGACTTCTTCTCGCCAATCTGCGTCCGGGGAGCAGAGCAGCGCCGCCGCCCCCAGAAGGGAGCTACGCAGTAGGACCGGCATCTACACCGTCGACAAATACTGGGAGAAATCGACCACGACGGCCAAGCAGCTGCAATAGCTGTAAGACCTCGGATTGCTCCCCGACACCACCACGTTCCCTCGCCGGCCTGCAAAAGGTCAGCTTCACCCGACGCCCAACACTTTACAGCTTGTCGTGTTCGTCAGGTTCTTCTACTACAAGTTCGGGGTCTATCCGTCAAAGTTCCTCCACAAAATTTGTGACTTCTACAGAATCGAGCTCGTGCACATCAGGCCGAGCGCTATAGCTATGCTTAGCATTTTTGCTTTTATGTGCAATGCCTGGTTGGGAATTAAGCCATCACTGAATCTGTGGACGTACTTTTACACCCCTACATTCTATAAGGACCAACTTATGATTGGGTCGATTGGCTTCTCCTTGAGAGATCAGGATATTTACATTCCTTTTCCAGTTAAGGACTCTTGGAAAGGATATCAATGCCACTTGTTTTCCATTACCCTTTCCCAAGCCTCATTAGCAAAGGGGAAGTATCTGATGCCTTATCTCAAGGAAGAAACCAAGGCCCTCCCGAAAGTTACTCCTGAGATGCCGAAACACATTGATCAGGTTATGGTCCTTTGTGAAGCGGGTTTGACAGTGATTCATGTGGTAGAGATCTTCATTCAGTGGAGGTTTATACCACTCATGGCCCATGATCGCCTTGCCTACACCTTCACGGGTGACACTGACCCGAACAGAATGAAACCTAAAGGTGAGCTATATTCCCTTTGTTCGGTCATATTTCTAAAAGTGTTCGGTCATCTGAGATATCATGACTCTTAACCAGCAGCTGTTCCTAAATCTGAAATGGCGGCTCATCTGAAGAAAATGCTGAATGTCGACCTCCCTGATTGGGCGGATGTCCCAGCGCCCTTCGGTGCTGACAACCCTGCTACAGAGGTAAGCTTTTAGAAATATCTCTTCTTGGTTTAATACAGATGTACTTATTTGTTCTCCTGATTAGGCTCCTCCCGTCATTGATGCTCCCCTTCAGAGCAGAGTTATCAATCTGGAGGACGAGGCAGAGCCGGCATCAGTTTACGGTGGCGAGACCCCCAATAGCTGATGTGCCCTAACAGCCACCTGCCCAAGAGAAGAAAGCCCCGACCAGTACTAAAGTCATCGTTCCTCATACCCGCAAGCGCTCGAGGGATGCAAGTGCAGAGAAGGCAACCACTGGATCGGGTTCTCTTGGGGCCCCGGGTGCCACTGAGCAGCATGCCACGTGCGACTTGCCTTGCCCTGGAGACCAGGTGTCTAGCATGATCGTATTCGGGCGTTTATTTGCAACTTTTGCTCGTATAACTAAACTTAAACGTGTTCGGGAGATTTCTCGTTAGGAAGCTCATCCTACCCCACCACTGTTGGTATTTCTTAGCATCACCACTACAGGAGTGATGGCACTAGAGATGCCTTAATATAAATCTTAGCATTACATAAGTTCTGCAAGCGCACAGAAGTACATTGTAGCATTTCACCCAGGAGTATTCCAGAGTATCGTATTTATTTCCTTAGAGAAAGCGTATGGCAAAGTAATGTGTTTTCCAATGCATCAACTATATCACGATTAATATACCAAGACTAGAACAGGAGATAACATGATATGACAAGTTGGGTAGGATGACACACAGAGGATTTCACTGCTCATTATATAAGTCTAGTTAATATCAAGGTCCTACAAGAGAACTAGGGATTCTATGTACTTCTTACTTACGGGTTACACTCCTACAAGTATATCCTATACAAGCTCAGCAAGAGACACAAATTAGAGGGCAAATCAAGGAGTCGTGGGATCCCCTCATCCAAGGGTACTATCACGATGTTTATCACGAAGGCCTGCAAACGCCCAAACCCGAACGGCGAGGATTACAAGGGACGGACAAGGCTGTCACCACCTGCCGCCTACCTCTGAATACATGGGGTAGGGTATCCTCAATGGCATTCCATACCCCAAACACCACGTTTGTAATATGAAATACATCTTTACCAATTGTACGGAAAGGTAAAGAACAATCATAAAGATTCATTGGGCCATTGCCATAACATGTATCTTCTACACTAAGGTGCAAGACATACAACTCATATGATGCACACACAAGACTATAAGTGAAGTAACATAAGCAAGATAGCATATCTATTAAGGCTCTAAGTCTTACAAATAAGCAAAAGGATACAAGACAACTGAGCTCTAGGCTTACCATGACTCCTTCGGAAACCCGTAGAAGCTCAACTCCTAGAACTACATCTCTACTAACTAAGACTATGACTTGTAGCAATTGGAGCTCTTCCTTCTGGTGTGTGTTGTACAGGAGGCGTTGATCATCTATTTATAGTGCTGGGAGGCAGTTCAGGGCCGGTACAAGGCAGTTGAGGACGAGTGGGCCCACCCCCGAGTCGGCCGACGTCTTGACGTCGCCCGATCGTCCGATGCACCGACTGAGCTCATCCACGGCGAAGATCTGGTCCTGAAGTCGGTTCAGAGGCGCTGGAGAAGGAACGGCCGCAACGGCCTCTAGACTGGGTCGGCCGACCTGGTCTAGGCTCGCACCGCCTCGGTCTTCTTCTGTGTAACTGGAATGTGGACCCTGATAATCGTGGAGTCTGGGTATGAGATCTTTGAGTAACTTTTGGTTCTCATGTGGGCCCATCAATCCATGTGCTTCTCCTTATCCTCCTTGTCATTCCTTGGATGTAACCGTCATTAATTCAACGTTCTGGATGACATGGATCTGTGCTTCTTCTGCATGGCCAAACATGGGCTACTTTGGGCGCCAGGCCAGGTCGGCCGACCATGGCAGGTCGGGCGACTTGGGCTTAGCCCTGTTTTCCTTCATCTTTTGGCCCATATCTCCTGCAACCAAATAATCTCCATATACAAGTGGAACTATATTATTTGAAACCAAATCCTACTGATTATTGTTGGTTTGTTTTATTTTACCACGTTGGCGTTATAGGATAATCATGACTTAACAAGCGCCTACAAACTCCCCCAAGCTAAGATCTTTGCTCGTCCCTGAGCAAAGCCTGGTGAGTTAGAAACTATTGGATCAGATTTTGCATGCTTCCCAAAAGAGATAAAGTTAATAAGAAAGCATTTCATAGCTTGAATAAGTTGGCAAAGATTAAATCATCCCTTTTTACCTTGCCACCTATGGGGCTTTTAGCTTTTCTTCATCATGAGCGGTTGAAAGCCAGAACAACTTAGCAAGAATGCTTCCCCAAACCTTTGTTTCACCCTTTCACCGGAGGTTTTTAAAGAATCTTTTGCAACGGAAAACAAGGCTCCACAAATGACTCTCTCTTACAAGTCGCTCATAGGTGTATGAATCCTTTCCATCTCTCCTCTCAAAATTTCCTTCAATAGCATAAGCAAGTGGGGTTCAAAAATGGGAAACTTTCGTTTCACACATGCATTGCTTATTTTGTTGAGTCAAATCCAGGATTAATGAAGAATTAAATCATACACTCAAATCAAAGTGTGCTAGTGTGGATATGTGGTAGTAGAAAATGAACCCCTATAGGGAATTTCTCTCCTTTAAGAATTTACTATAAAGCTTGGCTCCCTTTTCTTTTTCTTCTCTCTCTTTTTTTCATGGACTAGACATGTGTCCATTTATTTTGCTTTTTTTAAGAGCATAGGGAGCCTAAACCTTATGCATAGGAATATTTTTGGAGAGAAATTCCTTTATTTGGAGTATTTTATTTTGGCAGGCAAATGATAGGCATGTTGTGCTTCACTTCCAGAGTAGAAGTATGGCAAGTATGGTGGCGTGTACGTGACTCCGATTTTAAGAGCATGAAGTAAATCTTACAAAGATCACAATGAACTTGACAAAACTCAAAACAACTGCACATGTTTGTAAGTGGTTGGACTGTGAGGCTGTGGTAGGATTTTCACTCTTCACTAAGGAGCCTAGAATTTTGTTCTTTTTGAAATAAAAAACTCTGGGATCAAGTTTCACTTGGGTAAGGATAAAACAATTCTAACTTATTATATCATAGCTCCCAACGACCTAGAATCAGATCTAGCATTTGCTACCCACAAGTTTTAAGTTTCAAAGGAAATCATTAATTTAAGTCAACAAATCTAAGACACAAAAGACTGCCTTATCGAGACTTGAATATAGGGGAAGGTCATAGCAAAAATTCATCATTTCCATACAAGGACAAAAAAATTTTAATGTTTTTTATTTTTTATTTTTTAATACCAAATTACTCTAAAAAAACAAAAAATGAAAGGCACGGATAAATGAACTTACCTGTGCAGAGTCCTCCCCCAAGCTGGACTTCTTACTGCTGGCGATAACGAGGGTCGTTCAGGTCGAACCCCTGGTACCGGAGGTAGGCATTCATGTTCTGATTGCCTTACTGGATGCTGTTCTGTAGGGCGTTGTAATTCTGCACTGACTGGTCCCACCAAGCCTGCGACTGCTGCACATGTTGGGTCAAAGTATCATCAATGCGGTGGGTGTTTACCTCAAGGGTTCCCATGTGGTTGGATAACCCATCCATGCTGCTGCGCCAGTCCCTTGCTGAAAAGGACCGTCGAGCATCGAACAGAGGAGGGCCACCACTTGAGCTGGACGATTGATGATAGTGCGGGTCTTGGGGATTCCATTGTGCTTGCGGGGCTTCTTGCCATCCTGAACCTCTCGCCATATATGGTGGAGGCGGCTGTGGCTGCTCCCAGTTTGATCCTGCTGGTACGTATGGCGGAGTAGGAGGTTCCCATGTTCCTTGGGTTTGTGGCACCGCGGCTTCTTCCCGTCGGGACATGCTTCTTGTCACCCTTCCTGTCACGCTCCGCCTGCCTTCCTGTTGTAACTCCAACAAAAGTGATTTGCATTTGTACACCCAGTATTCTGGTGCTGGCAACGGAATTCTGGTTGTACTATTATGATAAACCATAACAAGCTTTTGGTCTATGGCATGCGTAACAAGGTGACTCTGGAAAAAATGAGATTCATCCAGGGTTGGGCGAGGCTGTGGAAGGAACTCGACTCGGTAATTATCCAAAAGGCCCATTGACTCAAAGATGAGAGTGACCAAGGAAGTACACTCAATGGGACCTTGCCTTCTGAAAACACCCATCCATTGATCAATCATAAAAACGACTGGGGAAATTTTTATCTTCTTAACCATCGCATATAATAATTTCAATTCATCAATGCGAACGGTTCGAAGATCATTTCGAGGAAAAAGAGTCATGGCAATCCAGCGGTCCATAAAACGGAGAGTGGGGTTGTGAATGTGGCTTGTTCTTGGGGGAGTCCCATCTGTGATACCAGAGATGTCCCGCCAGAATGATTCTCTCACAAAAAGCCTCAAAACTTTATCAATTTCCAAGCTACAACGCTTGCTAAAACCCAAATAGCTACTAAGCTGCCTCTAGGAAACGAAGTACTCTTCCCGTAGAAAGCAAAAAGTAATCCCCTCCTCAGATTTTCTCAAAGTAGCAAGAAATTGAATTGTTAACACGCGACACCCACCCTCATGAATGCGCGCAAAATCCGACCAACCCACAGCACCCCAAACGCTTTCAGAGTCAGTGGCCATACCTGATTTCTCCATGAGTTCGCTTGTGAACACATGTGTGTGATGAAAAGCGCAACCCAGGAGAATTTGATACGCTTCTGTTTCATAGCCTTCGTCGATGTCGAGTTGGTCGTTGGAGATGAACGCCGGGCGAGGGTCATCTTCGTTGTGGTTGCTGCTGGATCTGTCTCCGTTACCTTCTCCATTGCCGCCGCCGCCTCCGCCTCCTGCGGATGTGGCGCCAGCCCCAGTGTAGTAGTACTGGTCTTCGGATATTTCCATGGAATGTTGGCTGTCCATCCTTTCTTCGGAGCCACCGGCCGAGTCCATGATCTCCGTGCTGGAGGAGACCAACTCAGTGCTTCCAGAATGTCGGCTCCGCCTCGAGCTTGACCCCTTCAATATTTTTGCTTGCTTCATGACTCCTCGGACGAGGTTCATGATGCCTACACAAGGAGCAACAACAAGAATGATTCTTGAAAGACAAAAGGATTAGCGTTAGTGGGTTAGTCGTCCAAGAGTTAGTCGTTCTTGTGGGGCATGGTTACCTCCACAACAGTGTCCTTGTGGGTTATGACACACCACAAACAAACGTTCTTGCGGGGTTGAGGACCTCCACAACTCGTTCAATCACTTGAGCACAAGAAGAACAGCACCATTATGCAGAAATGAAGTCCATTTTTACTTGGTTTTTTTCTTTGATTCTCAAACTAAGGAGCTAAAAACTTGAGAATTTAACAAAGGGAGAAGAGAAACTCCGAGGGCGAGACACAGCTCTGGTTGGGGCGAAGTGATCAGGCGCCATGCCAAGGCTTTTTATAGCCGGAGCTCACCCTAGATCGGCCGACCAGGTGGGGTCGGCCGACCCTCTCACAGGTGCATTTTGGCCAAGCTTTGATCATGAGTGCGTTGGATACCCTGGTAGCCGCATCATGGTTGAAAACTTTGCAAAAGAGGCAGTCATGCATCGGCCGACATGAGCTGGTCGGCCGACCGGAGATGGACACCGTTGAATGCCTTCTTTGCAAGATATGATGGATGCTCATGGTAATGCATGATGGTGTTTGAGTGCTCTACAAAGGTCAAAGTTTGGAGTCGGCCGACGTGCCACGGTCGGCCGACCGAGCCGTAGCTAGGTTCGGGCTCTGCTTTTGTAGGGTGGCACATGGTTTAAAGATGCGATGAATGCTAGTTGGAATTAATGTGGGTGGCCAGGTATCCAAGGAAAATTCACGTAGATGGCTCCAAAGTTTAAGAATTTAAATGCAATAATTTGTGAAAATTCAAACATGCTTAAAAAATAAATATGCATTATGAAATAAATATGGGATACATACCGATGCACCTACCGGTGAGGACTCGTTGTTTTTCGTCCGTCGAGTGCGGACGTCTCCAAGATATGATTCAGCTTGATGACTTGTCTTGCGCAATTGAAGATGATGTGGAAGCTTTGCAATGCCACTCCAGTTCTGTCTTTTCAACGCAAGGTGATGTTGGTGTTGTTGCCTTCAGAGGTTTAACTCCTTGTGTGAATTCTTTGGGCAGGGGCAGGAGCGGCTCACTGTTAGTGACCGGTGGTTTTCGTGGCTTCCATCCATAAATTACCTTGATTTTGGGCCTGTCATGTTTTTGGCTTAATTCTTCCTTGTTTCCTGCATGGTTAGCCAAAATCTCCTGACTGGTTTCTTTCACTATAGCAGCTAGTTGAGCTGACTGGGCCTCTATAATTTTACTTAAGCGCAGCTGGTTCTTCACAGTGACAGATAGGGCATGGAATTTAGAGCTTAGATCATTCACCTCTCTCTTGGCAGGTATGGTGTACGAGCTTCCTCCTTGCTGGGATGGGTTCCAGTTATGTGCTAGGAATAAATCCCTGCACTTTTGCCAAGAATCCATCTCCGCCTGGTGATGGTTGTACCATTGCAGTGCTCTACCTGCTAGTGAGAACGGGAATAACCATTTCATTGCCCTTCCTGCTAGTTGACTACATATTGCCGAGAACCGTCGGAGATGGTCCGCCGCATTTGCTGTAGCCTTTCCATTGAATGGCTTAGCTTGCACCATTGCTGATGTACATTGAGTCAATCATGAGAGTTTCAGTTGCCATCTTGGTGCAAGAGCGTTCGACCGGCAAAGTTGAAAGAGCACTTGCGTGCTCTCTTCTAGGAGAAGGAGTTTTTCCGGCGAATCGATGGCGTGATCTTCTGTTTCACACAAAGAGAAACAGAACAAGGGTAAACCTGTCTAGATGCTGGTATTTTAATTGTGACATAAAGTTAATACAGAAGTTAACACATTCTTTAGCCAATGCTTTCGCCAGCAACGGCGACAGAAATGTTTGTTGGTATTTCTTAGCATCACCACTACAGGAGTGATGGCACTAGAGATGCCTTAATATAAATCTTAGCGTTACATAAGTTCTGCAAGCGCACAGAAGTACATTGTAGCATTTCACCCGGGAGTATTCCAGAGTATCGTATTTATTTCCTCAGGGAAAGCGTATGGCAAAGTAATATGTTTTCCAATGCATCAACTATATCACGATTAATATACCAAGACTAGAACAGGGGATAACATGATATGACAAGTTGGGTAGGTTGACACACAGAGGATTTCACTGCTCATTATATAAGTCTAGTTAATATGAAGGTCCTACAAGAGAACTAGGGATTCTATGTACTCCTTACTTACGGGTTACACTCCTACAAGTATATCCTATACAAGCTCAGCAAGAGACACAAATTAGAGGGCAAATCGAGGAGTCGTGGGATCCCTTCATCCAAGGGTACTGTCATGATGTTTATCAAGAAGGCCTACAAACACCCAAACCCGAACGGCTAGGATTACATGGGACGGACAGGGCTGTCACCACCTGCCGTCTACCTCTGAATACGTGGGGTAGGGTATCCCCAACGGCATTCCATACCCCAAACACCACGTTTGTAATATGAAATACATCTTTACCAATTGTACGGAAAGGTAAAGAACAATCATAAAGATTCATTGGGCCATTGCCATAACATGTATCTTCTACACTAAGGTGCAAGACATACAACTCATATGATGCACACACAAGACTATAAGTCAAGTAACATAAGCAAGATAGCATATCCATTAAGGCTCTAAGTCTTACAAATAAGCAAAAGGATAATTCCATTAAGGTTCTAAGTCTTACAAATAAGCTAAGGATACAAGATAACTGAGCTCTAGGCTTACCAAGACTCCTTCGGAAACCCATAGAAGCTCAACTCCTAGAACTACTTCTCTACTAACTAAGACTATGACTTGTAGCAATTGGAGCTCTTCCTTCTGGTGTGTGTTGTACAGGAGGCGTTGGTCATCTATTTATAGTGCTGGGAGGCGGTTCAGGGCGGTACAAGGCAGTTGAGGACGAGTGGGCCCACCCCCGAGTCGGCCGACGTCTTGACGTCGCCCGATCGTCCGATGCACCGACTGAGCTCATCCACGGC
>CM014272.1:43582084-43596184 GCA_004135705.1 Alloteropsis semialata | reverse complement strand
AACTCCGATCAGCGTCTCGAACAGCGTCCAGTACGGCGTCCACAGTGTCCCGCAGGCGGCGGAGCTTCTTCAGCAAGTTTTCTATTTTCCACTCTTTTTGTACATGCCTTGTAAAGCGTCACCTCTCCTAAGTATAAATAGAAAAGTCCAGCCTCAGGAGAGGGGACGACGAAGGCACGACGCACACACAAGAACACAACTCACTGAACACTCACGCTCAGACGCACCAGAGACTTGGGAGCCCCTCCCTCTCTCGACCGCTTGTAACCCCTACTACGAGCAACGCGAGTAACACGAGCAGCCTCGAACTGGACGTAGGGCGTTCGTGCCCGAACCAGTATAATCCCTTGTGTCCTCTCGCGAACCATCCGGAGCCCAAACGCGCAATCCACTAATTTACTTGTTGGTTATTTCGCACACCGACAGGTTTAATACTAATTATTTTCACGAGTGTTGGTGTTTTACTTTGTCATGCAGGAAATTGGCATTATGGGTTCAGATGAGATATAAAAGTATCATTATCACAAACTCTCTCAAATGCCTATTTGGAGTACACCATCACGGAGATCCCATTAAGACGATAGAGATTGTTATATCATATATATATATCGGAGCTGAGATATAAAAGATACTAAGAAGAGAGGGATAAAAGGGACGCTGACGTCATCCACAGTCAACCTACCCAAACCGAATCCCATTGGCCTGGTGTACGAGCTGAGAGCATGCCCATGCGGGCCCCATGGGCCATGCGCCCTGTTGCACCCCTATCACGGTCAGCATAGGCACGAGGGCACCAGGCCATGCGCGTGGCGTGGGGAGAATGACCGAGCGGCCTCCCTGGCTCCCTGCCGACGCGTTGCTATTCGCATGCACGCACGTGCATGGCCAAGGCCGAGTCAACGAGCGGGTCAACCACTAGAGCACATAACGCATGGCCAAGCCGCGTACATGCGCGGACCGCACACACTCGCGCAGGGATTCCAGGCCGCAGCCACTCACGCAGGGACGCGTGCATGTGCAGGACGGGTCCATGCCCGAGATGCCAGGCGGCCCATGCACCCACGTAGGAGTGGCCAAGCGAACCAGCACGCGCGCTTGCAGGAAGACCAAGCCAGGGACACATGGCGCCACAGGATTTGCCCAGAAGGATTTCACGTGGATTGAGGATGATCGGGACGGCTGGATTTTTACGGAGGAAACACGCGTCGCGGGAAGGAGTCTGCGCGCGCTATTTTTTGGCGCGATCGACTCTGCGACGTCGGTTCCCAGGGACACATGGCACAAGGGAGAATAGGGAGGAGAATATTCTCTAGGACCTAGGGAGGATCTCCACTCTTTCAAGGCATTCCCCACACTATTAATAGACCCCTACCCCTCACTTTCAACATACACAAGATTGAGAAACCACAAGCTCCACTCCAAGGTGAAGTTCTACTCCACCATAGTATCTAGAGAATAGAGAGAGAGTGAAAGGTAGTCCGGGGAAAGTGCCGGGGCTGTCGGCAGTCTTCCCCGATCTTGTACCTCGACACATGCTTTGTTCTTCTAGTAAGTGTTCGTGATCTCTTATGGTATTAAGTTCTCTTGATTAAGTAAGTTCTCTTCTACAGTTGCTTGCAGGTTCATCGTTCATTAATCATTTATGAATGTTTAGTGAATATTTGGTCTAGGAACAAGACTAAAGTAGTAATTGATAGCGTAGAATATTTGGTCTAGGAACAAGACTAAAGTAGTAATTGATAGCGTAGACATGGTGTCTGGGCTTGATGTTACCTTTGTTTGCCTCGTAGCCCCACGGATTAGTAGAGGTAGGTGGTAGGTGGTGAGAGCCCTATCCGTCCTTTATAATACTCCATGTACGGGTACAGCGTAGAGCTATTTGCCGGCAATTTCCTAGAGGCCTAGGATACCCCGGTGCCCAAAGTAAGCAGACTATAGACGCTGAGCTTATCCTTCATCAAGGTCTTCATCCATAGGAATCCTCTCTACCCTCGCCATCATTTCTCTTGTTGTCCTTGGACGATATAGTTAGAAGATTAGTACACATGTTCCCTATGGATTTGATACCCTGATTACTTCCGGGTGAAAGCTACAACGGTATCCGTGCGCTTGTAGATTTATCTGCGATCGTAAGAAATACCAACAAACGCCACCTCGTACTTGTGCTCGGTGGGAACCAAGCTTGGAAAGTGCATCAACAGCCATATTGTTGTCCCTAAGGACGTGATGAAATTCGAGCCAGTGGAAGTGATTCTCGAGTTTGCGGACCTCCATGCAGTACGCGTCCGTGCTCTTCTTGGTGCAATCTCAATCTTTGTTGACCTGATTGATGACCACTGAGGAGTCGCCATATGCTTGATGCCAAGGGAAGCAGTCAGGCGTAGCCCGTGCAGTAGAGCTTCGTACTCGGCTTCATTTTTGGTGGCTTTCCAGAGAATCTAGAGCATGTACTTGAGTTGATCACCTTTTAGGGATATGAATAATACTCCTGCACCGGCTCCTTCAAGCTTCATTGACCCATCGAAGTACATGATCTAGTGTTCGAGGGGTTCTTCTGGCACCGTCTCCACCCGGCAGTGAAATCCACCAGGGCTTGCGATTTAATTGCCACTTGTGGGACAAAATCGATGGCGTGGGAGCCCAACTCGACCGCCCATTTAGAAATTTGCCCTGTTGCGTCCCGGTTGTGGAGGATGTCACCAATTGGGAAGGAGGTGACTACAATAACTCGGTGAGCATTGAAGTAGTGTCGCAGCTTGCGAGATGTGATCAAGACAGCATATAGTAGCTTCTCGACCTGGGAGTAGCGTACTTTTGATTCTGTAAGTACCTCACTGATAAAGTAGACTGGCTGCCATACTTTAAATATATGGTCAGGTTCCTCCTGCTCAACTACAATAGTAGTGTTCACCACGTGGGTTGTGGCTACAATGTAGAGGAGCAGTGGTTCCTGATCAGCTGGTGCAGTAAGTACTGGGGGTGTCTAAAGGAATTTTTTGAGGTCTTCAAACGCCGCATCAGCTTCTGCAATCCATACAAATTTGTCTTGCTTCTTGGGGAGTTTGAAGAAAGGCAATCCTCTGTCACCCAATCATGAGATGAATCAATTGAGGGCCACCATGCATCCGGTCAGCTTCTAGACATCCTTGAGGGATTTAGGAGGCGCCATGGATGTGATGGTAGTGATCTTCTCTGGATTGGCCTCAATTCCCTGGTGGCTGACTATGAAGCCCAACAGTTTTCCTGCGGGCGCACCAAACACACACTTGGTTGGGTTGAGCTTCCATTGGAATTCCCTAAGATGTGCAAAGGTCTCAGACAAGTCGTCAATAAGGATGTCCGGCTTCTTTGTCTTCACGACGACATTATCAACGTAGGCTTCAACATTGCGGCCAATCTGAGCCTTCAAATGACTCTAAATCGCGCGCTGGTATGTTGCCCCTGCGTTCTTGAGTCCGAAGGACATTGTCGTGTAGCAGTAGGCGGCAAACGGATGATGAACATTGTCTTGATCTGGTCATCTTGATGCAGGCTTATCTGATTATAGCTCGAGTAGCAGTCGAGGAAATAAAGCAGAGAGCAGCCGTCTGTGGAGTCCACCACTTGATCAATGCGTGGTAGCCCGAAAGGATCCTTTGGGCAATGTTTGTTCAAGTCGGTGTAGTCGACACACATCCTCCACTCGTTTTTGTTCTTCTTTCACACCAGTACAGGGTTAGCAAGCTAGTCGGGGTGAAAGACCTCCTTAATGAACCCGACTGCTAGTAATTTCGCCAGCTCCGATTGGATGGCTTCTTTCTTGTCCTAGGCAAAGCATCGTAGGCATTGTTTCTTGGGTTTAGCAGCTGGATCGACATTGAGTTTGTGTTCGGCCAACTCCCTTGGAACTCCCGGCATGTCGGATGGCTTCCATGCGAAGATGTCGTGGTTGTCCTGTAGGAACCTGGTGAGCACGTTTTCCTATTTGGTAGGCAGGTCAGCGCCGATCAGCGCCGTCTTGGAGGGGTCGCTCGTCCCTAGGTCGATTGTCTTGAGTGGAACTTCCTGAAAGGGCTTCATGGTTGACACGGCTGGCTTTTTTTGTTGGGATGTCCAACTCAGCCTCACCGAGTTGTTTCGCCATAGCTGCACAATTGTTGCCTGGCTCAGTTGCTACATGCTCACAGCAATCATCACTGCCTCGGTGTCACAATCATAGGAGGTCTTCAGGTCGCCCTTTAGGGATAGGATCCCTTTAGGTCCTGGCATCTTTAGGACGAGGTAGATATAGTATGGAATCGCCATGAATTTTGCCAGAGCAGGTCTTCCCAAGGTCACGTGGTATGAGGACTCAAAGTCGGCGACCTCGATTGTAATGTACTCGGTCCTGTAGTTGGCCTCGGTACCAAACGTAACTAGAAGTGATACCTGGCCGAGTGGTACGGCAGCGTTGCCTGGGACAATAGAAAGGTGAATCAGTGGGCTTGAGCAAATTGGTGATGTCCAAGCCCATCTTCTTTAGTGTCTTGGTGAATAGGATGTTGAGTCCGCTTCCACCGTCAATCAGCGTCCTCGTGAGTCATGCTCCTGCCACCACCGGGTCTAGTACTAGAGGGTACCTTCCCGGGTTCTTGATGTTGGTCCATTGGTCATCACGAGAGAAACTGATCGGCACCTCTGACCACTTCAGAAACATGGGGATAGCAGGCTCGATGCATCTGATCACACGATGGATCAGTTTTTGCTTGCGCTTCGAGTCTGTCTGAGCAATGCCGCCGAAGATGACATTGACAACCTTGTCGGCTTGTTGGTAGCCGGTGTCTTTGTTGCCTTTGCCTCCATTGTTTTTGTCGGGTTCATCGGGTTTGGAGTCGCCTCCGGTGCTAGAAGCTTTCCTGAGCCCGATGCAGTCCCTGCTGGAGTGCTTGACCTTTGGATGGAAAGGGCATTGCTTGTTGAGTACTTTCTCGAATCTTTTGTGGGAGGGGCCTTTCTCAGCAACATTGACCGAGTCTTTGGGACTGCGTTTCTTGTCGTTGAAGTCACGCTTGCCACTGTTCTCAACTTGCTTGCCCTTGTTGCAATCATTATTGTTGCGGTCGCCTCTCGTCCAGTTTCGGTTGAATCTCTCACGCTGCAGGTCCTCGGCATCAGCCCAATGACCAATGAGTTCACGCATGGCCTCAAGCGTTTTTGGCATGTTTCTCCCAAAGTCGAGATGCAACGTGGGATCAGTGAGACCGCTGTGGAAGCAGTCAATGACATCTTGGTCGAAGAGTCCGGCACATGTTGAACGTTTCTCCCAAAATCGGCGATTGTAGCTTCGGAGTACTCGTTTTGGCCCTCTTTGCATTGGGCTAGGTCAAAATGAGTATCCGGCTTCTGCCATGAACCCTGGAAGTTGTTGATGAAGACCTTGTAGAGTGCATCCCACGAGTCGATGGAGCCTGGTTTTAGTCCTTCTAACCAAGTCAGTGGAGCTTGGTCGAGGACTATGGGAAGTATGTGCACATAGTGTCGGTGTCGCCCCTTGCCGCCTTGATCGCCGAGTAGTAGATGCGGAGCCACTGCTCGGGATCACGCTTTCCGTCGTATCTTTCGATGTGAGCCAGTTTGAACTTTTCAGGCCAGGAAGTGGCGCGGATGCGATCTGAGGATACCGGGAACCCTTTGTACTTGCCAAGGTTGTGATAGCCTCGGCCTGGGGGCCCGTAGGTCTGGTCGTATTCTTGGCACCGCCTACGCATTTCTTCTTCCCGGTCGTGAACTCGTGCAGCTAGTGTCGCAAATCCCTGTCATCATCGTGGTAGTTGCGGCGTGCGTCTCTGTCCCTGTTGCCATCACGTCTGCCGTTGTGACTCTGTTGGGCAATGCGGTGGCTAGGCCCGGCGCCGTAGTTTCTACCTCCAGCGCCGACAACCATGCCTCTCTCATTGCCGGGTTCATGGTGGGCTCTGCTTGGGTTATGGGACTGATTGCCGCGGTTACCGCCTTCAGCAGGTCGACTGCTTGCTTGGCGGCTCCGTGCCTTGGACCTGGTGATGGTTTTGGCAGGGTTGATTGCGTCATGCTGGATCGCCGTTGTCTCGATCATCCTCTTCATCCTCTGGATCTCGGTGTTTGGGCCATGTTGCCAAGCTCTGTTGCGACAGCCAAGATGTTAGCTGCAGCATTGGTGTAGACATCTTGCCCAGCTACTTGGATGAATCGCTCATTGAGGTTCTGCGGAGGAAGTCTGCGACCAGCACGATGATGACGCTCTGTGCGAGTAGCGTTTCGTTCCCTGCGCCGGTTTCGGTCGCCTGCGACTTCGTTCTCCACTGTTGGCTCATCATTGGAGACTTCTTCTTCTTGGGCGATAATCACCATGGCTTGACGCCCTGGTGAGTGGCTTCCCGTGCTTGAAGTTGCTTGGACGGTTGGGCCACGCCCACTTGAAGAGTCCAACGGCTGCCCGTGTGGAATGGGAATGGATCGATGTATGCGATGATGCGAGAAATGTCCAGATCTTCTTCCGGTGTTGCTCCGAGATTTGGCTTGCGTCCAGGCTAGTGGACGAATCTTCCCTCTGGAGTTGAGGTGATGATGAGTCCAACTTGTTTCCCGGTTAGAGGGAGTTCGTCGACCGGAGATCGGAGTTGTTTTGAAGACGCCGCCTGATAAACGGAGGTGGTTCCCGCGAATCCAAAGGGAAACTGGCTCGGGGTGTCAGCCTCGTGCTTAGCAGTGGCTGAGCTCCTCTTCTTCTGGATTTTTGAATTGTTGGATTTCAGCGCGACCGATGGTTCAGAAACCGGCTCGGACCGCCTAGTCCGCTTTGGAATCTTCTCAGTCCAAGTTGGAGTCAAACTGGGACTTGAAGTTTCCAGAGCCTGAGATGAATTCAGACCCGGGGACACGATCTCGTCGAGCTTGTTGGCGAGTTGCTCCGGAGTCGGCGACTTGAGGACGCGATCAAAGTTGCCCGTGCCGTCCGCCGTGTAGACACAGGAGCCGAAGACGAAGGCGGCACCCTTCTCGAACGCCATGTCACCGTCGCAGTTGATGATGACTGGTGCCATAAAGATTTCTTGATGATTCTCGACAACAGCCCCTACCTGGCACGCCAGCTGTCGGTTTTTATAGTGGCTAGCCTATTATAGGGGGTCCCTGAGTAGTCGAGTTGTTCGTAAGGGCCTTGCCGGAACCAGAAGCATGATGGTGAACACGAGACAATTTAGACAGGTTTAGGCCGCCTCAAGAGAGAGCGTAATACCCTACGTCCTGTATGGTGGATCACTTCGTATTAATGGTTATGATTTTACAAGGGATCCCTGCCTCACCTTATATACTGGGGAGACAGGGTCTACAAGGCAAGAAATACAAACTCCTAGTCGGATACTAAATATAGAGTCCTAACATGAGTAGGCCGGGTTATTTCCTAGTAGCCGACTAGTTTCCTTTATCTGTACTCCTCTTCCTTGTATCTGTCAGAGTTGGCGGCCCGATCTCCTAATGGGCCTACAGCCCATAAGGACTCCCATGAATCTTGGTCCGTTTACTAATGCTATGATGGAACTGTGAGGAAACTAAGCTTCACTAAGTAAGGGTAAACATCTAAAGTTGTCCTAATCAAGGAAGGGTCATGCAATCAACATTTCACACAACTCCTAAATGTAATGCATGCAATACAATAGTAATACGTGATGTAATACTTAAAATAGGGTTTGGATGCTCCAGTGCTTGCCTTGGTCAACTGCAGGGTTAGTGTCAGCATCATCAGTAGACTCTGGCTCTTGCTCCAACTCCACCTCGTCTAGCTCCTGGGGTCCTTCCGATGGAAGCTCGATGAAGTCGACTCCTGAAGCTTCTCCTTTTAAACGATATGATGTGTAAGTTAGCAACATGCAAAGCCTAAGAACAAAGCTATACAGCTTTCTGAGTCGCTAAAGCTGCAACCCTACACTGAAAAACCCTAAACAGATTATTCCCTAATATTTCTATTTCCTAGAATTTTAATAATTTTTAAAAGCATTAATTAATGATTCTAAACAATAAAAAGGATTATCATATTTATTATTATTAATTTCTTATTATAAATCATTACTCAGAATTTTATTTATTACCTAACCTATTTATTTATTTAAATACCAAAAAGAAAGGTATTGAAATAAATAATCTAATTACAATTATTGTGAATTAAACTAATTAAAACCTATTTATAAACTATTTCCAAAAACTAAAAACTAAAAACCTAAGCATCTTCAAACCCCCCAAACTTCTCTCCACCTCAACCCGCAGTCCCTCCCTCCCCTCGGTCACTAGCCTATGGGCCCCCTTCAACTCTCTCCCTCTTCCACTTACAAGCGGGCCTGGCCCAGACTCTCTCTTTTATCCTCTCCTTCACGAACACGCGCACGCGCGCGGTCTAGACCGACCAGCGCGGCGGCGGCGCTGACCGCCCGGCGAAATCGCCGGCGGCGAGGCCCCAGGCGACGACAACCCCGCGGACGGTCTCAGCTCACATCCAAGCACTCCCCTATGGCTTAGCCTCCTCACAGCGCACGCAAATGGCGACGGACAGAGGCCATGGCGGATAGCGGCGGGGAAAACCGGTGGCGGCGCGTCGGGCGGCCATGGCCTGGGGTTCCTAGATTACTAACCTGCCCTACAATATCAGCTACACTAGGCGAGAGTGAGGCGCACCCAAACTCAGCAGGAGCAAGCTCGACATGAGATACCCCCGGCGGCGACCAAGATGTGGCGGCGCTCCGTGGCGAGACCAGCATTCCGACGAACCGGGTCACTAACTCAGGTCATGAACACCAAGGCGAGAAGCACACGGACAAGAGGAGCACAACCATGGGGTTCGTTGGCGCTGAGGACATCGGAAAGGTAAAGCTCACCGTGAGGATATCGGATGGAGCACGGCAGCAGCTGGAGGTAGAAGAAGGTGTTGAACTGGAGCCACAGTGGACGGCTGCGAGAGCTAAAGGGTGGAATGGAGAGGTCACGACCTAAGGAAGCTTTGGGCAGAGGGGATTGGACGGCGGCGAAGCATAGATGGCAAATTTGCAGGGCGACGGTGATGGTCGTCGGCGGTGGTGGCGAGCAGGAAAGGAAGAAGAGGAGGGATAAGGATGGCCGGCTCGGGAATTTAACATCTTAACCTCACCACTGGGCGACGGCCGTGACGGCACTTGGCATGCTGGCCAACGGCGGCGAGCAGACAGCCAAGCTGCTGCCCGAGCTGCTCTGCTCGTCTGAATGTTTCTCCCACCGTTTCTCTGAATTCCATTCGAACCAGCAAGTTCAGGTCCCTCTTTCTGCAAATTCTGAATATAAACTTTACAAACTCCAAATACAAAAGTTGTAGCTGAACTATAGGGCTATAATCCTGTTATAAACATCAGAGCCTAAATCTCAAACAATCAAAAGTTACAAAGCCTGGAACTTGGACATAATTTCTGAATTTCTGAATCCTTTCAAATCTGCCATTTTTAATTCCAAATTACTCCCAACTTCACATGTACACATTATGAGCTCCAAATACAAAAATTACAGAGGAATGATAGGTCAACACTTTTCCTTATATGCACTTGAGCTAAATCTTTCTTGATCAGAAGTTATTCTGCTCTGAACTTTGACCAAAACAATGAACACTTCACCAATTCAGTTAATGTTTTCAAACCTGCCACCTTTAGGCCAGGTTTTCTCCAAAAACCAAATGTAAACTTTTGAATCTTCAATAACCAAAGTTGTATTCCTAACATAGTGCTACATTTATTCAATACGATCATAGGTTAAATCCTTTTAGACGGAAAGTTACAAGCCCTTGAATGTTGACCAAAACCATCATCACATGTGATTTAACACTTGACCAAATTCAAGTGTTTAGGTTTGAATCCTTCTCAAGCTTAACCTGATCAATGACTAATATTTGGAGTCACTTTCCCAAGTTTGACATGGTCAACCTTTTTAGAGTGAGAATTTACCAAATTGCCCCTAGGGCAAGCTTGCACTCAATTAATATCTCTTAAGCTCTTAATCTTTATACTTTTCCTCATTAATGCTCTAAAGAATCTATTAGTGTCTCATTAACACCTGTGATGTTACAGCCCTCCCCCCTTAAGAAAATCTCGTCCCATGATTTGGTTAAGGCGGGTAAACATCTGGCTTAAATAGCGGCAAGGAAAATGTGTCAGAAGCTTAAGAACAGAACCTCTTCATTAACAACATGGGGTAGTTGCATGGTCAAGTACAAATAGGGTTCTGCACAACACTTTCAAAGACTGATTAATATAACTTACTACTACCACTACATAAACATAAACAACTATTGATATTTAGCTACAAGGTAATCCTCCTGCTCCCAAGTAGCCTCATCTACAGAATGATTACTCCACTGAACTTTGTAGAACTTGATGATCTTCCTACGAGTACTCCGCTCCTTCTGATCCAGAATCCTGATAGGTTTCTCCTCATAGGTCAAATATGACTCTAGTTCCATCTCTGGATCCTCAGTCACCTCTTCAGGGACTCGCAGGCATTTCTTGAGTTGGGATACATGGAACACATCATGTAGAGTATATAACTGGTCAGATAAGGCTAATCTGTAAGCAACAGGACCTCTTTGCTCCAATATCTGATAAGGAGCAATATACCTTGGAGCTAACTTGCCCTTAACTCCAAAGCGATGGATCCCTTTCATTGGTGACACTTTCAGATATACATAGCTTCCTACTTCAAATGCTAAAGGTTGCCTTCTCTTATCTGCATAGATCTACTGCCCCGTCTGAGCTGCTTTGAGATGCACTTGAATCAGTCTTACTTTTTCTTTAGCTTCATTCACAAGATCTGGTCCAAAAGCAGTTCTTTCTCTAGATCCTAACCAATTGAGTGGAGTTCTGCATCATTTGCCATACAGTGCCTCAAATGTAGCCATACCAATACTGGCTTGGTAAATGTTGCTGTATGAGGATTCAGCTAAGGGTAAGCATTCATCCCATATCTTAGAAAAAGTTAGAACACATGCCCTTAGCATATCCTCAAGTATCTGATTCACTCTCTCAGTTTGTCCACCTGTCTGCAGGTAGTGTTGGGATATAGCCGAAGCCAATGAACCCAAACAACAGCCAAGACAGAGAACAGAGACAAGCAACAGTAAATTACTTATCAACAGTGTTCTCGGGAATCAGCCCTTTACACGTTGGTGAGGGGTCCCCTTTTATAGGGAGGTCAAGAGGCACTTTTTACATTCCCCTTATACCCCTGGAAATCAGGCATCATTCTCTAGACTAAACAACTTAGACTTTCCAGGGACATTAGAGTACATTCATGTGTCATAGTGTGAAAGCGTAGACTAGCAACTCCGTCTTTGACTCGGTTAGGACCTGGTCCACGCTGCCTTCATCATGCCTCTAGTGACCCTTGTTGCCTTCACCACCTGGTGCATCCTTGCCGCCTTCACCATTAGGCGCCTGTTCGGTCGAGCGACGCCTTTTCCTGCTCAGAGGAGAATGGACCGCCGCGCCATCGCCCGAACCTGCCCTGAGCCTGTATAACAAGATGATTCGAATATACACCATATCTGAGAACTACCTTCGCAACATCATAAAAGTGAGTCAGAGTAGCGAAGGCAATGGAAGACCACACAGTGCCTTCGCATCTGGTACGATACGTTTATTAACGCCGGGAGCGACAGATCGCCTCTCGATGTCTGATGATCTGGCGAAGGCAGGGGCCTTTTAGTCACTTGTGGCGAAGGCAAATGCCTTGAGCATACAAGCAAATTAACAGATAAAGGTGTTTCCTGGACAGGCCAATCCCCCAACAGTAGCCCCTCGCGGACGAGGGCTTTCTCCAACAGGCCGATGTCCTCGAACGTTCAGGATTGCCTTCGCCTGTTCCAGAGAAACGCCTCCTCCCGTTGGACTAAGTCCCGAGTCGATATCTTCGCTCTGAAAATGGCTTCGCATTCCTTACTTTTGATTTTCCGTACTCTGTTTTTATTTTTATTTATATTATTTTTTGAATATTTTTGGGCCTTTTCGAATTTCGAGCCGCAGTAACGGTCAGTTTTTTACTGCCCTATAAATAGGACCGAAGGGGTCCCCCTTTTACGCTTCTTCGCTTTCGCTTTCAGTCGCTTTCAGCTGTGATAGCTTCTTCGCTCACAGGTCATAAGCTGTCATTTTCTTTCGCGTACGTGCTGTCTTCTCTTCCGATACCCACTTTTGTACAAGTAAGGTTCTCTCTTCGTATTTTGATACTTGTTCTTGCTAATTTTCTTCGCTTAGGTAATGACAATTGTTATCATTCCTGCAGCGGCGTGCACCAAGCAAACTGCTGTTCTTATTGATATGGCTGGCGAAGGCAGCCCCGATGCCCAACGAGCGGAAGCTTCTCCTCGTCGTGGGTTGGATGATGCCGAAGCTGTTGAGCTTGCATAGCAGATAGAATAAGAGACTGCGGCTGTTGAGGAAGCTTCTAACGATGAACACACCGGGGACGAAGAAGGTGGCGAAGAGGAAAATCTTGATGATGTGGAGGCCGACGTGGAAGATCTTGTAGATCCCAGCAAGAGGGCGAAGACGCTTGTGTTTGGAAAATCCAAGGTCGGCAGAAATGATATTAAATTTTATGAAGAAAAAGGATATTTTCCTGAGGGTTGGGGTCGTTCTCCTGGTACTGAAACTACCCCTAGCCCTCGCGAAGACGAAGCTGTAGTCTTCACGGATTTCTTCATTGCTGGCCTTAAGATGCCGATTGATAATATAATTGCGAAGATGATTGCACCATTATGGCCTGCAACTGCATCATCTAACGCCCAATGCCATCAGCCATCTCCTTCGCTTCTTCTGGTCGGTAAAGACGCATGACTCGGCGGTTACAGTTGATTGCTTCCTTCGGCTATATGAAGGGCATAATCAGAGTAAATCATCTGAGGTTGAAGGTGAGCTATTCACTCCAGATTTTGGATGTGTGACATTTACTGGGCGCCGCCGGGGGTCTCATTTTGCGAAGGTGGAAACTACCTTCGCTCAGAGAAACAAATGGACGAAAGACTGGTAGAAATATTGGTTTTACGTGAGGGTACATTCGGAGGAAACTATTCTGGAGGATGGTACGAGATCAATTTCTTATCCTCTCCACAGCCAGATCGATTGGCTCAAGTTTGTTTCCTGTCCAGTTTTTGACGCGGAGAGCACTGGTTTCACGGAGTGCTGGAAGGAGTTTCGTGCGGCTTTGCAGACGTTCTGCAGCCGTGACCTTATTGAAGAAGGAGTTGCGGCCGATCTGGCTGCTGGGGTTTATTTCTTGTCCGCCGACTGGGAGCCTTACAAAGTTGAGTGGAAGCCCTTTGGTGAACGTACTAAGGTTGCTTTTCCTCACTTTGGAGCGAAGTTACCCGAAGGCATGTCAGCGGCAGAGTTCGTTGCCATAGTGGAGCGACGGGCCACAGATATTCTTGGTCCATATCCCTCAAAGGAGCATTGTATAAACGAAGACAACTATATTCATATTAGACTCAATAGAGTTTTTGAGGAACTGAAGATTTCTTACGGTGCTCGAGAGGTTCCCGTCCCCGCTAGGGAGAAGAAGAAGGAGAAGAAAGAGAAGGAGAAGAAAGGGAAGGGTAAGGCGAAGGAGCGGAATGAAGATGAATCTGCTTCTTCGCGCCCACGAGGTGGTGGTCGGTCTGGTCGCGGAGGCCGTGGTAGAAAAACTGTTGCGAAGACAACTTCCTCCTCCGTGCCGGCCAAGCGTGGCAGTAGCAGCCCTCATGAATCTGCTGAGAAGCGTCGTCGACAAGACGCACCGATTGCTGCCATCCCTGTGTCCATCGTCGCTCCGGCTACCCGGGTCACCTCTTCGGCTTCGCGAGGTGGTCTTCCACCTCGCCCTCCTCGGCCAGCCCCGGCGGCTTCGGCTCCCGTGCAGCGGCCGGCTTCGCAAGTCACTGGCTTTATGAGCTCAGCTCCCCGGAGCGGAGATGATATTTTCTTAGGTGAGGTTGCTCTCTGTGGGAATTATTTTCAAGGCACGAGTCTTCCTTTGCTAGGAGACTACTTGGCGCGGAATCCCGTGATTGATGTCAATATTACATGTGAAGGCATTGATGAAGCAGCCGAAGATGTA
>CM014272.1:43553578-43575280 GCA_004135705.1 Alloteropsis semialata | reverse complement strand
AAGTTTTGCATCGAGCAACCTTTGCACGTCAGCCTTGACTGAGCTCACTTTTTCTTCGGACATTTTCCTCAGTTTTTGCTTCTTCGGTCTCATGTCAGGGCTAATTGTGAGTTTGTGTTCAATTATGCTCCTGTCAACACCTGGCAAATCTTTGCTTGACCAAGCGAAGACATCTTTATTGTTTCTCAAGAACTCGATGAGTCTTTCTTCTTTGTCTGGCTCAAGATCTGAGCCGATTATAACTTTTCTGTCGAAGACATCAGGTTGCAGTTGCACTTCTTTTGTTTCTGCAGCACCTTGCATACTGTGGCTGCTTTTGTCAGCAATTGGCTTCTCCTCTGGGTAAATGGGATCACTTTCTTTGAGGACATGAACCTTTCGCTGTCCTGGGGTGTTGGCATACTCAATTCTTCTGGCCTCTGTTTGGTCACCATAGACGGTGATGACCCCTTTGAGAGCTGGCATTTTCATGCATAAGAAAGCTTGCCTTATGATAATGTCAAAGGCATTTATAACTCCCCTGCCGAAGATAACATTGTAGTCGAAGAACATGTCAATGACGTCGAAGGTAATGAACTCTGTTCTTGCATTTGATGTGTCACCAAAGGATACTGGCAATGTGATTTTTCCCAATGTTGCGGTGCGCTTCCCGCCGAAGCCAACCAAAGGTGTGTCAGATGGCTCCAAGTTATCTGGGTTGATGTTGGTCATCGATCTAAGAGTTTTTGCCAAGATGATATCCGCTGAGCTGCCTGTATCCACCAGCACTTTCCCAATTCTCCAGCCGGCAATATTGGCTTCGATGGACATTGCGTCATTATGTGGAAAGTTGTGGAGTTTGAGATCTTCTTTAGTGAAGGTTATTGGCATGTGAGACCATTCCGATTTCTTGTATGGACCGTCAACTGAAATGTTGTTGACCTGGCGAAAGTAACTCTTTCTCTGCTTCTTTGCCTCAAAGGCAAGTGAGGATCATCCAGTTATAGGCATGATGAGGCCATAACTGGGCAACGGGTTTGCTGGGTTGTGATCTTGTTGTTTTTGAGGTGGTGGTGGTGGTGGTGGTAATTCCTCCACCTTGATGTCTTTGTTTGGGATAGGCTGCTGGTTTTGAGGGTAGAATTGTGGGTACATGGCTTGTGGGTAGTAATGCTGGAATGTTTGCGGCGAAGGCGAAAATTGAGTCGCCATCGCAGTTGTGGGATGCACAAAACTTGAGGTTAGGGAGGGATAGACTGGGCAGTAAGGTTGGATAGCTTGGGTTTGTGGTTGGGTTTGGGTGTTTGGGTGCGAAGCCGAAGTTGGCTTCGTTTGGTTTGCTTGGATTTTGTCTGCTTTCAGCTTGTCGATGGTTCTTTTGATGTCTCGGCACTGCTCTGTGCCATGGGTATGATTTTTGCCACGGAATTGACAAAACAGCTCTGGTCCCGAAGGTGGACCTCTTCCTCTTCCTCGGCCTCTGCCGGCTCTTCCACCTCTTTGGGTAGGTTCGTTTCTTTGGCTCTGGTATTGGTTTTCTGGGTAAGTGGGATTGTTCTGTGGAAGCGAAGGTGGGCTCTCCACATTCATGATGGTTTGGGATGGGTAGTTTTGGTAGTGGTTTTGGCTGTAGTGATGCTGCTTGTTTTGGGAATCATATTGGTTTTTCAGGACGGCTTCTCTGGCAATTCGCATTCGGTTGTCATTGTCGGATCGACAGTATTTTTTGAACTCTTCATAGAGATCTCCAAGGGTTGCTGGTGTTTCCCTTGCAATATGTTGGGCGAAAGGACCTGGCCGAAGCCCCTGTATAGCTGCAAATTTGGCGGCTTCGTCAGGAATATGAGGAGCCTGAGATCTGAGCCCCACAAACCTGCGAAAGTAGTCCTCCAAAGACTCCTTCGGCTGTTGATGTAAGGTTAGCTCTGCATATGATAATGCTTGGTCTCCCATAATGCTGAAATTCTTGATCAACTCTCTTTTCAGATCATACCAGCTGGTGATAGATAATCCAGGAAGCTTGGTGTACCAGTTCATTGCGGTGCCATCGCAGACGATGATGAAAGACTTTGCCAGCACCACATCATCTCCCCCTGCCGAAGCTATTGCAGCTTCATAGCTCATGAGAAATTGCTTGGGGTCGATGAGGCCATTGTATCTTGATAGAGAGATAGGCTTGTATGAAGGCGGCCATCTTGCCAATTAAAGACTTTCTGAGAGAGGGAAAGTATGATCAATGGGACGTGTATGCAGCACTTGGAAACCAGTTTCTGATGTGGAAATGTGGTTTGTCCCTGCGCTGGCGAAGGCAATTGGATCGTTGAGTTCGGCTTGGAGTTGAGCAACTTGTTTCTTGGCTTTCTCGAGTTCTTCTCGGAGCTTCGCAGCTCTAGAACCAGTGGAGTTCAATCTTCTTTGCTTCGCTTGTCTCAGCTCCTCCAACTGCTTCTTGACCTGCAGCAGCTGGTGTTGCTGTTCTTCCTCTTCCTCCTGCATTTGCTGCTGCAGTTCGAGCTGAGCAGCTTCGAGCTCTCTTTGCTGCTCCAGACGGAGAAGGCGGAGCCTGTCCTCCACCCTGCGCAGCTTTTCTTCAGTGGTGAGAGTGTCTTCATCTACTTCCGTGTCTTCATTGACGGCTTCGGTTATGGGTGTTAAGGTGGTTGGTGGAACTGTGGCTTGGACGTTGGGTTCGCCAGATGAAGCCGTGTTTTGGGTGGTGGTGGATTTTGTTATTGTTCTTTTGGGTGGCATAGTGGTGTTCGTGGGTTTCCTTCGTGCACAGCACAAGCGGTGGGCGCCAGTTGTTGGGATATAGCCGAAGCCAATGAACCCAAACAACAGCCAAGACAGAGAACAGAGACAAGCAACAGTAAATTACTTATCAACAGTGTTCTCGGGAATCAGCCCTTTACACGTTGGTGAGGGGTCCCCTTTTATAGGGAGGTCAAGAGGCACTTTTTACATTCCCCTTATACCCCTGGAAATCAGGCATCATTCTCTAGACTAAACAACTTAGACTTTCCAGGGGCATTAGAGTACATTCATGTGTCATAGTGTGAAAGCGTAGACCAGCAACTCCGTCTTTGACTCGGTTAGGACCTGGTCCACGCTGCCTTCATCATGCCTCTAGTGACCCTTGTTGCCTTCACCACCCGGTGCATCCTTGCCGCCTTCACCATTAGGCACCTATTCGGTCGAGCGACGCCTTTTCCTGCTCAAAGGAGAATGGACCGCCGCTCCATCGCCCGAACCTGCCCTGAGCCTGTATAACAAGATGATTCGAATATACACCATATCTGAGAACTACCTTCGCAACATCATAAAAGTGAGTTAGAGTAGCGAAGGCAATGGGAGACCACACAGTGCCTTCGCATCTGGTATGATACGTTTATTAACGCCGGGAGCGACAGATCGCCTCTCGATGTCTGATGACCCAGTGAAGGCAGGGGCCTTTTAGTCACTTGTGGCGAAGGCAAATGCCTTGAGCATACAAGCAAATTAACGGATGAAGGCGTTTCCTGGACAGGCCAATCCCTCAACAGGCGGTATGCAGAACTTCTAATCAAGGTTGTACCCATCAAGTTATGCATATACTCCCAGAATCTAGAAGTGAATTGAGAGCTTCTATCTGACACTATGGTCTCGGGTACTCCATGCAAGTCACAATCCGTGCTAGATATAACTCTGCCTAAGTACGTGTTGCATAGGTATTCTTAACTAGTATGAAATGTGCAGACTTTGTCACACGGTCTACTATTACCCAAATTGAGTTAAATCCCTTGAATGTTCTTCCAGCTGGGAATAGCTAAAGGTTGTGTGGGCCTGGTGACTTCTGATGTAATGCCTTTACTTTTCTGCATGTGTCACACTCAGATACATACTTAGCTATCTCTCTCTTCATCCGAGTCCACCAAAATCTCTGCTTCAAGTCATGATACATTTTAGTACTACCCGAATGAATTGAAAATCGAGACAGATCATGTTAGGTAAATGCTAAACAGTCGGTCACTTACCGTTTAGCTCTTTGTTTGGGCTAAACGGTCATTTAAATGGGTTAAACGGCCATTAAACGGGCTAAACAGTTGATTAAACGGACACAGCTAGCCAGCGTGTAGCATTTACACGTGTGTAAATGGGCTAAACGGTCGAGTAGGTGAATAGTGGATAGATGTGCCTTGTCCATAATTTTCTTTCTTAACTCAAAGTTTTTAGGCACAACTATTCGGTCCTTGAAGAATAATACACCTTGATCATCTTGAGTAAAGCACAACTTCTCACCTTTCGCCATTCTTCTTCTAAGGTGTTTCATGCCCAAATCTTTCTTCTGAGGTTCAATAATCTGTTGTTGAAGTGTTGAATCAACCATCAAATTGGCAATTTCTCCATGCATTACCATCTGGATATTCAGCTTCTCCATCTCTTCACATAAGGTCTGATCATACGGACGGGCAGCAATACATGCACACTGTGATTTCCAACTTAAAGCATCAGCAACCACATTGGCTTTTCCAAAATGATAGTGCACTTCTAGGTTATAGTCCTTGATGAGCTCTAACCATCTCCTCTGCCTCATATTCAAACTAGACTGAGTGAAAATATACTTAAGGCTCTTATGATCAGTATAAATATGACATAGACTTCCTAGTAAGTAACGTCTCCATATTTTGAGGGCATGCACGACGGCAGCTAGTTCCAAATCATAGGTAGGGTAATGCTCTTCATGTCGCTTGAGTTGTCTAGAGGCATAAGCAATTACCTTTCCCTCCTACATTAGTACACACCCCAATCCAATTCCTGATGCATCACAATACACATCAAAGGGCTTCTCAACATCTGGTTGAGCTAAAACTGGAGCTGTGGTCAACAAGGACTTCAACTTCTGAAAAGCCGCATTACACTCAGGAGTCCATCTGAACTTGTTATCTTTCTTCAATAATTCTTTAATTGGTTTAGCTAGTTTAGAGAAATTTAGGATAAACCGGTGATAATATCCGCTAATCCTAGAAAACTCGGTACTTTATGCACAGTGATTGGTGGCTTCCAACTCAGAACATCTTGAACCTTACTTGGATCAGCTGACACTCCTTCAGCTGATAGGATATGTCCAAGAAAAGGTACCTTATTCAACCAAAGATCATATTTACTCAACTTAACATACAACTTGATGTTCCCTAAGTCTCTCCAGAATAGTACTTAAGTGTTGAGCATGCTCTTCCACATTCTTGAAGTAAATCAAACTAATCTTGCAATGTGGTGAATCATTTTGTCTATCCACAAGACAAATCTAGCCACTCATATGATCTATATCGGATTGAGACTTGTATTGATATACGTTCCACCTTGATCTTGCTCTAGTGATAACCTGATCTCAAATCTATGTTGGAGGACATATTGGTTCCTGATATCTTCATTCCTTACAAATAAGGCTGTGGGAAATGGGTACCCCTGGGTCCCGTATCGGCAGGGGTGACAGTTGGCCTGGGCCCACATCTGACGGTGATGTGGGCCGACCCAGGTGGCCCACGAGAACCTCCGGACTTGATGGATAAGGTTGATGAGGACTTAGCCCGCAAGGCGTGCGACAAGATGCTCGGATCTCGCCTGAGGATTACGGAGATTATGTTACAACCGACTCAGATTAGTTTCCTAGTTGTAGCTGGATATAATTAGAGATAACTGACTTTTAAACCCTAGGCCGTCAACACATATAAGGCGGCCTAGGTCGACCCTCTTAGGTCATTCAACTCTATGCCATTCACCTTCCCCCATTGTAACCACAAACTCGCCATTTTTCTCCAGAGCATTGCCGAGCAAAGCAATACAACACCTCCGAGCATAGGACGTAGGGTCTTATACCTTCGAGGAGCCCGAATCTGTATAAACCCTGCGCCCCTGTGTTACCTCGAGCTCTCTAGTCCCGCGATTGCCCTTTGCCTACAAATCAACCACTTGGGCATCCCAGGTGGACTGCCGGACCATAAATCTAACAGTTAGCGCGCCAGGTAGAGGTGATCATGGGGCATCAGCAGGTAGCTCGATGGCAGATTCATCACCAACTTCGATCACTTCGACGTGGCCCGGTGGCCGTTCGCGGCACTGCAACAATCGCTGAGTCGAAAACGCTAGTCACGGCCCTGTGCTTGTGCGCATGCATCAAGGTGGCCGTGTGCTTGTGCGCATGCATCAAGGCTGACTCGATTCTGCTGCCTGCTGGTGTTCTGATCGGATCAGAGCACACATCATCAAGATCGAGGAAGGGCAGTTGGCTTACAGGGAAGAATCAATCTATTTTATTTGTTTCCCTGCATGTCCGATACAATTCCTTTTATTTGTTTCTCTGCATGTCCGATACAATTCCTACTTCGTGCTTTTATCGATAACAAGGATTATATTAATCAATCTCTGTCTTATTTATGTGTATGCATACCTTCTTCCACTTGCCGCCATGATGCGTACATGGACCTGTGCGTCGAGACACGGCAAAAAAGTGAGAAGCTGTACGCGGCCTGTACAACTTGACCCGTGTGCATGCCCGTCATCAACACGGAGGGAGTGCATCCCATCACCGATGCGGAGGAAGCCATCTGCAGAAGCTGGCTCCGCAGTGCTGTCCGCCGATATACCGATAACAGCTTCGACCACCGTATCCATCGCCAACTCGGACTTCTACGTAGCTAAGTACCTGATCTTTTATCCGACCTCTTGGTCATTGAAAACCTGCCTTCGTGCTACCCCCGACTCCCTCACTGATGCTTGGGGCTGGGACCTATTTCCCTTCGCTTTTCTCCAACATGGCGCGTTGCTCTAGCACTCGGGAGAGTCCCTGCTGACTCTGACTTCTGAGTCCTTGCCCGACCCTATGTCTCTCCAGTAAATCCCAAGTTAAACCGTGCGGTTCAAGTCCCCAATCGTGGAACCTCGAGTTCTATACTCGCCCCGCGTGCCGCCTACTCTAAGCCTCCCTGCTGAGCGTTGTAGCCTGTGATAAACCGTCCTCTCCTTGAGCAGTGGTTAGCGGGAAATGGTGCTTAGCGACACAAGGCAAGGGCCGCACAACGTCCTACTTGGGTTTTACACATACGCACAATGCATTCACAGAACTGCTTCTGTTGCGACCTTTCAACAAACATTGTTTATCATTCATATTATTAAATATTATACTACATAATATTTGCACTGTCTTCATATAGCTCAGGCATTATTTGGAGTACTTCGATCGACTCGGCCAACTCCCAGAGGCGGGGCTGGTGCGGGCCGACAACCCGGTGTACTTCGACTGACTCAGCCAGCACCTAGGCTCGGGGCTAGCACGGGCCGATCACTCGGCGTGCTTCTCGTTGTCCAGCCGACCTCTTTGGCTCGGGAGAGGAGGCAACTCGGCTGCTTGCTCGGCTCCCAGGCTCGGGGGCTGGGCGCCACAGACGATGACTCGGCATTTCGACTCCGACCAACGGGACTCCGTGATAAGGCTGGCCCCGATGCTCGAGGACTCGACACTTCGACTCCGACCAATGGGTCTCCGCGACTCAGCCAGTCCCCACGCTCGGGGACTAGGCACTTCGAATTCGGTCGGCGAGTCTCCGTGACTCGGCTAGCCCCGACGCTCGGGGACTGGGCACTACGACTTCGGTCGACGGGTCTTTGTGACTCGGCCAAACCCCACGCTTGGGGATTGGGCACTACGACTTCGGACGGCGGGTCTCCATGACTCTGTCAGTCCTCACGCTCGGGGACTGGGCATCACGATTTTGGGACAAGCACCTCTTTTCGGGGTGCCAGACCGCCCTGTATGCTTTCAGCAACTTTTTCGCCACGGGTCCGTCATGCACACCCATGGGCGTACTGTTCTTGTCTTGATCTGCCCTGGCAGATATGCTGATCTTATCTTCTAGGCGGCCTATCTGCCCCGAAGCTCGGATGTTCTTCTTTTGTTGACCATTGGCCCGATTCTACTAATCGACTCAATGCTCGGGGACTACTCCATATGGAGAGCTCCTTGCGTCGCTTTGCATATGCCCCATTAGGATGTGTCACTTTTCTCATAGTGGCGCAGTACCTTCCAGTGTCCGACTCGGTACAACTCGGCACTACGCCACTCGGGGCTTCATCCCCGATAATTCCTTGTTTTCTTTTTTGAGCACCGTCCACCCTTGTGTTGGCCTATCGGCCAAGATGCTTCAGCTGACCATGGTGGCCTCGCCTCTTCATCAGCAATCCGACATGCACCTGCACGTTTCTTGGGGACTTATGGGATATGGGAACCCTTGGGTCCCGCACCGCGGGGTCGAGACCTGGCACCCGCGGTTTATTTTTTAACTTACAAAAACTTGGACGAGCGCGCTTACATGTGGACCCAGTGCCACAATGGACCGTTACATGTGGACATAGCGCACAACTTGGACGAGCGCGCTTATATGTGGACCCAGTGCCACAATGGACCGTTACATGTGGACACAGCGCACCCTTCGTGTGCCATGTTGGAATGTTGGACCCACATATGGCATACGTGTCACCTGGTGCAGTTCTATGATGAATTCAAACTGACACAGCTCTTTGGCGCGGATGGGCTGGGGTTCTATGATGATTTGGGTTTTTTGTTCTATGACGTTATTTGACGCTCCATCATAATTTTTGTCATTAAAAATTCGTCACTTGACTATCGTGATGATTAATTATTTTTTGTCATAGTAACACCATCTACTGTGACGCTATTTTAGAACATCAACCAAAACATCATAGATGTTCGTATTTCTACTGGTGAATAGTTCTAGTAGTGGAGCTTCTGAAAGGATGTCTGATGAAGTCTCGGTAAGTTATGGAAATACCTTCTCTCTTATGTTATATGACTCAGCTTTGCCTTACTTGTTTAGTATATAAGATATATGTCTTGAACTTTAGTTCAGCTGACACACGTTATGCCATTGGCCTAATGTGCCGCAAGGTTGCTCTATTTATGCGGACGATAAATACAGTTGTATTTATTTATGCAAACATGGTGTTTGGTATAAGGAATACCATTGGGGTATCGCTACCCTATGGATTAGTAGAGGTAGGCGGCAGGTGGTGATAGCCCTGTCTGTCCTTTGTAATCCTTCGCGTTCGGGAGATGATGTCAGGCCTTTATGATAAGAAGTCTTGTGTCGTCCCTTGATGAGGGAACCACCTGACACCTCGATATGCCCTCAAACATGTATCCCTTTACTAAGCTTGTACAATACAAACTTGTATGCTTGGGACCTATGAGTGAGAAGTGTATAGAATCCCTTGCTCTCTTCTAGGATCTTCATGCTAGCTAAGTGTTCTATATTCTGAGCAATGAATCTTCTATGTGTCACATTTGCCCCTCTATCAATGTTTACCCCTTGTTAGACTACTATATTAATGGTGTTACGATTGAGTGCAATGGATAACTATCAACAACCGCTTTCCCTGTGGATTCGATACCCTAAATACTTCCAGGTGAAAGCCACAACGGTATCAGTGCGCTTGCAGATTTATCTATGATCGTAAGAACTGCCAAGAGTGCTCTCTAACTCTTTGTAGGGCTATGGCGTCGTGGGCCAAGAAGTTGACAAGTTTTTCCCGAGGCAAGCACACTCGGTTTCAGGGTACCTCTAGCTCAGGCCATGACTCGGGACCACCGTCCCCTGCCTCGAACGCTTAAGGGACCGTGATACCCTAAGAGGGGACCCCAACAGTGCCTGTACAAACTACCGGAGAAGGAGAGCTCCATTGTGTGATGTATCCTGGCAGGCAGCCAGAAAGTGCGCCACATGTTCATGTGGGGACCCAGTCCCATTGAACTTGCTAAACTGTGGATGACGATAGTTGTTGGGGAAAGGGACCATATCAACCTCCGGAGGGTACGGCTTGACATACCCAGGGCGCATGGAGTAGTATGTTTGCATATATTGCGCCCTTACACCTTCGGAGATCATTCTTTGTATGGCCTCCATGCTGACCGTCGGAGCGGGTTGATGACTGCTTTGGCTTTGGGCGGAGTGCCACTAATTGCCATTTCTATTGGCATTTTTGGCCATTTGTTCTCGAAGAGCGGCCAACTCCTCCTCCATTTGTTGAAGGACGGTCACTAGCTGAGCCATCGGCTCCACAACTGAGCATCCCGCATTTGCTGCGAGAACTTGTTCAACCTGGTTGGGCCCATTGTTGGTATATTTTAACGATTACAGATAAATCCGCAAGCGTACAGATACCGTTGTAGCTTTCACCTGAGAGTATTCCAGGGTATCGAATCCACAGGGAACGTGTGTGTATTAGTTAAGAATTAAGAACGACCGAGGACAAGAGAAGGGATAATTATGTAGAAGGTAGAGAGGGTTATTTCTATGTATTCTGGATAATTAAGGATGAGCTCAAGTTGTTTACGATTTACTTGTTTCGGGATGCCCAACCGTCCTAGTCCGGAAAGGGATGCGAAGGGGACTAAGCAAGCCAAGCAATGGTCCTACTGAACTCTAGTGCTTCTCACGTGGTGGACTACGTAGGCCATCAGGGCTGTCACCACCTGGGGCTACCACTACAAATCCGTGGCACTAGGCGCACTCCAAGGTATTCAAAAGACTATACACCACGTATACTCAATTAAATACTATCTTAGTGTCGAGGTTGTACTCGTCAGATATTTGTCCGGCAGGCACCCCGCTTCGTGCGAAGATTGATCACGGTGATGAATAGAGAGACACGGAATTTTTATACTGGTTCGGGCCCTCGAGATCGAGTAATAACCCTACGTCCAGTTGCTGCTTGTATTATTTCGTCGAGTGCAGATTACAATGCGTAACAAGTACCCTCAGGTTGGTTGTCTGAGATTGTGGATACCCTCTACGTACAGGACCCCCGCTATTTATATCCAGGGAGACGTGCCATACAAGACAAAACAGACCTAAACCTAGTAGGACTCTAGCTATCTTCGGGCTTTCCTTCTGCGATCTGGCCATCGTGTCTTGTTCGGAGTCTTGATAGTTCGGAGTCGGTAGTCGGTCATCCTTGTGATCGGGCACCCTGGTATTATGGCCTCAACAGTAGCCCCCGAGCTTATCTTGTTCAGAAAAGGTTGATTGTTCAATAGCCTTCGGGTCTTTTTGCTCTTCGGGTGATTTTTAGATATGTTAATACCTCGTCAATCACTCATGCATGAGAACCAGAAAAGTTCCCGAACTCTTGAATGTTGAAACCTGCATCTGAATGATAAGGTCAAAGAAAAATATCAGCCATAATAATAGTAAAAAAGAACTGTTCCGTCTTGGAAAACAAAACGCCTCAGGATTGATGTAACTGCTGCCCAGTGCATTAAAAACCCACTCCGCACGTCTCCCGGAATTTTAGCAGCGCACGCGATACGGCTCTGCTCTGGCTCCTCGATTCTCGTGCGAAGCGTCGCACCCCTGAGTCTTTAAATATCAGATCTCCTGGATTGATGTGTACTTGAAACTTCCATCCTAAGCCTTCTTCCTCCACTCGCCATGGGAAAGAAAAGGCTTAGCCGCAGATTCAAGCTTCCTCGCCTCCTTTTCGGAGACTCTCCTCGCAGCTCCGGCGAACAACCGCCCGACAAGCCGGAGGACCCGCCGGCGACGACACCACCCACTGCTCCTCCTCAGGCTCCGCTCCTGGCCCTCCCCTGGTACGGGGATGAAGGAGTTGAGGTCGAGCCACCAGAGGAGGAGGCTCCGGCAGTGGCGCCGCCGTCTCCCGAGGCTGCTCCGTCAAGCATTGCCGCCGGGAAACGCCCTGCGTCTTCCTCCCCAGCCCCGGCATCTCCTGTCTCCCTCTCCTCCGACGACGAGCCAGAACAAGGAGGGAGCGGAGTCCGGCTGAAGCCAGAGGCGGCGCACGCAGGCGCATCTTCGTCTTCTGCTCCGGTGGACACCAGCGGCGACGAGGAACTCGCCCGGCGCCTCTTCGTCTCCCTGAACCACGACCTGATCGGGATCCCTGGAGACGGAGCGCTCGTGGATCTCGTCAGCGACTCTGAAGAAGAGAACGCGGTAGATGATGATCCACCGGCGAGCACACCATCGCCCTGATCAGATTGGTTGATGATCATCAACCCAAGATCAGGGCGCTTTTGTATCTAGATTTCAGGATAGTTATCAATCCCCTGTGAAATGTTCCCTCTTTTGGATTTAATGAAGAAATTTCACTTGATGGATGTAACTTAAATCCCTTGTGCTTTGGAAATTTATCCGTGTCAATCTGTTCACGAAATTGCTCATCCAGAAACAAAATTCCCGAACGAAAAATTTCTTCCGACCAGACTAACTATCTTCAGTGTGTTCGGGAAATTTGACCCTGATCAGACATGATCGGGGCATTTCCTTGATTCACACCGATCGTTTGGTCATTTAAAACTGGTAACTTACCAAATAAGCTAACAACCCTAAATGCATTGAATTGGACTTGCACAATCTTCGAAACAACGCGTGCCGTAGAAAAAGGAAAGAATCTTTTTGATCCAACAGTCACTGCGGATTGCGTGGCTCAAAGGCAGGTTTCTCGGGGTTCGTGCTCCCTGGCTGAACCATAAAAGCCCCCAAGCGTAGCCGCCTGGACTCCATTTGGGCCTTCGTCTTCTTCATTCGCATCTACAGAACACTCGCCGTCTTTCATCTGCTTTCTTCCCTTCATCCACCTGCTCCTCCAACTTCCTGGGCTAGCCTACGATTGTCATGGCGTCCACGCACCAATCTTCATCCGCCACTGAGTCCTCAGGGGACCAGAGCAGCGCCGCCGCCGGGAGAGAGCTCCGTAGCAGGAGCACAATCTGCACCTCGGACAAATATTGGGACAAGTCCACCACGACAGAGAAGCAACTGCAGAAGTTGGAGGACCTTGGATTGCTCCCTGACACCAGCCTCTTCCCTCGTCGGCATGCCAAAGGTCAGGTGTATCCGACCCCCAACACCCTAGAGATGGTGGCGTTCTTGGAGTTCTTCCATTGTGGATTCGGGGTTTATCCTTCTGATTTCTTCCACAGCATATGCGAGCATTACCAGATAGAGCTCGTACACCTTAAGCCTGGCGCTTTGACGATGCTTAGCATTTTTGCCTTTCTGTGCGAAGCTTGGTTAGGAATTAAACCTTCGCTGCTGTTGTGGAGATATTTTTATGCCCCTGCGTACTACAAGAAACAAGTCATGATCGGGTCCATTGGTTTTTCCTTGAGAGATCAGGAGATCTATATCCCCTTTCCAGTTAAAGATTGCTGGAAAGGATATGAGCGTCACTAGTTTTACATCACCCTTCCCCAAGCCACAGTGGCAAAAGGGAAGTATCTGATGCCCTACCTCAAGGAAGAGACCAAAGCCATGCCAAGAATCACCTCGGAGATGCAGAAGCATATTGATCGAGTCCTAGAGCTTCGCAATGCAGGTCTGACGGCGGTTCATGTAGCAGAAATCTTCATTAGATGGAGATTCATTCCGCTTATGACTCACGACCGCTACGCTTGGACATTTAGGGGCGACAACGACCCGAACAGAATGAAACCCGATGGTGAGTATTTGTTTTTCTGTTCGATTGTTTTTCCGAGTTTGTTCGGTCATTTGAGTTCACGACTCTTAACTAGCAGTTGTCCCAGAGACAGAAGTGGCCGCGCGCCTGAAGAAGATGTTTGGGGCTGATCCCCCGGACTGGGAGAACGTCCCAGCACCCTACAGCGCTGACAACCCTCCTCCAGAGGTAAACTGTTACTCAGAAAAAGCTCTTTCTTGCTTAATATTGATATGATGCAACTCTTTTTTTTTCTCGACCAGGCCCCAGCTATTGTTGATGCCCCCGCCCAGAGTGGTGCCATCAATGTTGAGGAGGAGGGAGATCAGCCCGTTGATCAAGGCACCGGGGCCCCGACCAACGAACAACCTGAACCATCACCTGGTTTGGAAAATGAGGTCCCGAGCAGCCCCAAGGCGATTATCCCCCGAACCCGGAAACGCTCTCGCAGTGTGGAGAGGACAGTTCTGGATTCGGGAGCTCTTGGATCGCCTAGGTCCGCTGATCTACAGCCCAGTCGTGATCCGCCTCGTCCTGATGCCCAGGTATCGAGCATGATCGTATTCGGGCGTTTATTCGCAGCTTTTGATCGCATAACGTGATCGGGAGATTTCTCGACAGGAAAATCGTCCGACCGGACAGTCATCAAAGCTTATTCCTGGTGCCAAGAGATTTAAAGTCAAAATCCCGATGGCCGAGTAAGAGCATTTTTCTTAAATGTTGTTTTCACTTGTATTTGATTATTTGGGAATTCAGGCAACCCGATCCCACAGCTTCTCCTCTTGTCAAACCATCTGCCAAAGAGAAAACTCTCGAGCCAGACTCGACGGCACAACTTGACAGCTCAGAGAAGACTGCAGAGATTGTGGGACCCATCCCGACGCCCCTGGGCCCGATCATTAGCGCTCTCGACAGCTGAAGAGCAATGGCGTTCGCTAGACGCTCGTGCCTCTGCTGCAGAAGCGTCTGTGATTAGACTGGGAGCCCAGGTGACCGTTCTCCAGTCCGAGAAAGAAGGTATATGCCTTAAATCTCATACTTCGCTTTTTGAGTCTTTATCTTCGAACTTTTGCTTACATGCTGCCTTTGACCCTGTAGCTAACTTCAAGAGAATTGAGGTGCTCAAGAAGAAAAACTCGGATCTGGAAGGGAGACTGGCTGTTCGGGATAAAGACGTGGCTGATCTGACCGCCCGTCTTGAAGCATCAGAGAAGCGCAGTTCGTCCTTGGACTCCAGGCTGATGGAAGGTGCCTGCGTTGCTGCAACTCACACCATCGGGGCTTTGAAAAGCCACCTCCCTGATCTGGACGTTTCTCTGCTCTCAAAAGGCTTCAAGTGCTTAGCGTCAGAAGCTGAGGTAATGTTTGATAGCCTTACCCCACTGGTGGAACCATTTGTCAGAAAACTTGATCTCCATCTGAGTGATTCGGAGGAATCACCCTGAACACTGTGCAAGATTCCTGTAATAGGGCAAAACTTTAATGGTTTAGAATGTGATTACATTTTGCTAAACATATGCTTGCATGTTTTTGCGTAGATCTTAGAGCTGATCGGTATTTTCATGGATCTTTTTAACTGATAGCTTTATCATAGCCAAAAAGTCCCGTTACCATAAGCTATTCTGGAATTGTTTAGTTGCTGAGACACGGGCGGCCTTCTGAACTGTGTAATTCCCTGTAGTCATGGTGTTCGGTAATTTTAGCGTAGCCTAGCTTTCTTGAATTAAAAAGCCCGTTTCTTGCATGGTAGTAGTACCGTAGTAGCCCCTGGGCTCTTTTACAGTCATGCTGGCATGCTGAAAAAGAGTCTAGAAGTACAAACTGCAAGAAACTTCCCGATCAAATGGGGAGCCCCCGAGCATAGAGCTCGGGACGCATAGAATAGGTCTGAAAAGAAAATTTTCAGCATGGTAGTCCCCGGCTCTTTGTTAGTGTATGCAATATGGTAACAAAGAGTAGAAACAGAATAGAAAATAGAAAACCCAGCCCCCGAGCATAAAAGCGAGGGTGAGTAGAGTATATAGAACTTATCTTTTTGTTTTGTTAGCGCTGTAGGCGACGCAGACGACGGTTTTGTATCTGCCAAACCTGATGGTTGGTCTTGAACTGTGCACGATCTTCATTGTTTAAGCGTAGAACCTGCGTAGTTGATCCATATTCCACGTGTTTGGCAGTATGTCCCCATCTATTTCTGCGATCCTGTAGGCTCCTGGTCGGGCGATATCTACTACAATGTACGGTCCTTGCCATGGAGAGGACAATTTAGTTTTGTCCTTGGTGCGTTGATCCAGTTTGAGCACCATGTCACCAATGCATAGGCTTCGTTGTCGAACATTAGCATCGTAGTATTGTCGCAAGTTTTGCTGATACTGGGCTACTCTAAAAGCAGCTGTGTCACGAGCCTCCTCCAGGAGGATTAGCTCATCAGTGCGTCTGCCAGGCTCTTCAGTTTCTGAAAACATTGCCACGCGAGGGGGCTTGTAGTCGGATGTCGGATGGTAGAATCGCCTCTGCTCCATACACCAAGAAGAAAGGTGTTTCGCCTGTTGCCCGATTCATAGTGGTCCTCATCGACCAAAGTACTGTAGGGACCTCATGAATCCAGCGCTTGTCATAAGCTTGCAATCTGTTAAAAATTCTCTTCTTGATGCCCTGGAGCACGATGCCATTGGCACGTTCTACTTGCCCGTTTGTCTTCGGGTGGTTTACCGATGACCGATCATGCCTGATCCCGTGGTCGTAGCAGAAATCAGAAAACTTTTTACTTTTAAACTGTGTTCCATTATCAGAGATTATCCTGTTCGGGACACCGAATCGTACGACAATGCTCCGTAGGAATTTGACAGCTGCCTCTTTTGTGATTTTCTGAACTGGCTCGGCTTCAACCCATTTTGTAAATGTGTCAATGCCAACGAACAGAAATCTGTATCCCCCGACAGCCCTTGGAAAGGGCCCGGGGATGTCTATACCCCAAGTGGCAAAGGGCCATGACAAGGGTATGGTGTTTAAAGCTTGCGCAGGTTTATTTTGTTTCCGTGCGAAGAATTGGCATGCCTCACACTTTTTTACTAAATCACTTGCGTCTTGAAGAGCTGTAGGCCAGTAGAAGCTCTGTCGGAATGCTTTCCCTGTTAGATATCGGGGAGAAGCATGTGATCCACAGATTCCTCCGTGAATGTCGTGGAGCAAACTAATGCCCTCGGTCCGTGTGATGCATTTGAGGAGCATTCCATTGCGGGTTAGCTTGTATACCCGTCAACCAATTGATAGTTCTTGGCTTTACGATGGATTTTCTCCAATGTAGCATCATCGTCCGGAATAGCTTGGTTTGTGAGGTACGCCCGGATTGGATCCATCCAGTTCTCCTCGTTTCCAACTAGAGCGGCGGCTCGGGCCGTACCGACCAACATAGACTCCTTGACGGATTTGTTGGTTGTAGAAACTGGTCCCTTGGCGGGTTCAGTTTTTAGGTTCGGTAATGAAACCGACACAGATGGCTTAGTAAGAACTTCAAGTAACACGTTACCTGGGAACCGTGTGTGCTCTGCAGCTGCCTTTGCCAGCTTATCTGCGTCGCCATTGAATTCCCTCTTCACGTGCCGTACTTCAAGCCCATCAAATTTGCTCTCCATCCGCCTATATGCTTCCAAGTATTTAGCCATGACCTCGCTCCGCGCACTGTACTCTTTCATGACTTGCTTTGCAGCTAACTCGGAATCCCTTTTCACGAGCAGCCTTCTGACACCAAGAGATGCAGCTATGCGGAGACCTGTCAACAGTCCTTCGTACTCGGCAACATTGTTAGTAGGAGTTGGATCAACAAAATTGATTTGTAAAGCGTACCTAATGATGTCATTGTGTGGTGAAATTAGGACCACCCCAGCCCCCGCGCCTGCTCTGCAAAATGCTCCGTCATAGAACATTGTCCAGTGTTCGGGATTTTGGGCAGCTTCTTCAGGTTCGGGGTTAGTCCATTCCGCGATGAAGTCTGCCAGAGCCTGCGATTTGATGGCAGTTCTGGGTATGAATTCAACGTCGTAAGCCCCCAGCTCCACAGACCATTGTGCGATCCTACCCACGGCATCTCGATTATGTAAAATGTTGCCTAGAGGGTAAGTTGACACAACCTTGATCTTGTGGCTCAGAAAATAATGCTTGAGCTTCCTGGAAGTCATTAGTACAGCATATAATAATTTCTGAATCTGAGGGTACCTCGTTTTGGCATCATGTAGTACCTCGCTTACGAAGTAAACGGGATGTTGTGTTGTAGACTTTTCTGTTGGTCTCTCGACCACCAAAACAGTGCTAACAACAGTTGGTGTCGCAGCTACGTATAACAGCATCTCTTCTTGTGGCTTTGGCGGGACCAGTATGGGCATTTTCCGCAGGTACTGTTTGAACGCCTGGAACGCCTCTTCTGCTTCTGCCGACCACTCAAAACGATCAGTTTTACGTAACAATTTATAAAATGGCATACCTCGTTCGCCTGACTTGGACACGAATCGACTTAGGGACGCCATCATTCCTGCCAACTTCTGGACTTCGTGGCGGCTGCGTGGAGACTTCATGTCATCGAGTGCCTTGATCTTGTGCGGATTTGCCTCTATACCTCGTTGGGAAACGAGGTAACCGAGGAGCTTACCCGATGATACACCAAAGGTGCATTTGGCGGGGTTGAGCATCATCCTGTTTTTACGCAAGTTGTTGAATGTTTCGGTTAAATCAGCGATTAAATCACCCTTTAACTTACTTTTCACAACAATGTCATCTATGTATGCCTCCACATTACGGCCGATTTGGCCTTCAAGAATAATGTGAACACATTTTTGATAAGTGCAACCTGCGTTTTTCAGACCAAAAGGCATCTTTATATAGCAATAAACACCGAAGGGAGTTACAAATGCAGTTTTCTCCTCATCGTCAATGCACATGCTGATTTGGTGATACCCCGAATAGGCATCTAGAAAACAAAGCAATTCGCATCCAGAGGTTGAATCTACAATTTGATCTATCCTAGGTAATGGGTACTCATCCTTCGGGCAAGCTTTATTCAGATCTGTGTAGTCCACGCACATCCTCCACGTTCCGTTGGGCTTCTTGACCATGACTGGGTTTGCCAGCCACTCCGGGAAAGGGACCTCTCGAACGAAGCCGGCTTTGAGTAGTCGGTTGATTTCTTCGTTAATGGCGTCTCGCTTCTCCGGGGTATATCTCCTTTGCTTCTGCTTGACTGGTCGGACGCCAGTTCGTATGCCAAGCTTGTGCTTGATTACCTCCCTGGGGATCCCGGGCATGTCAGATGGTTCCCAAGCGAACACATCTGCGTTTGCCTGGAGGAAAGCAATGAGCTCGAGTTCCTATTTGTCACCCAGGCCAAGGCCCACCTGGGTGGTCTTGGTCGGGTCTGCCTCATCAAGGGTTACCGCCTTCGTGCCTGGCTCGGTGCGCTTGGCCGGTGGCTCGATTGGTGAGGCGTTGGCTGTCGACTCGCCAGCTGCTTGTGACGGCGTCCCCCTGAGTGGGGTCTGGTCCACCACAGCCTGCCTCTCAGCGGCACGGTCGTCAGCTCCCTGTCTCCCGATGAGCTCCTGTTCGGGAACTTCTTTCCCTTTGGCCCTTGGTCGGTTCTCAGCTGCTCGGGAGGTTTCAGCCAATGTACCCTTGGCGGCAGCCTTTGGCTGGCTCTTTGTCTTTTTCTTGGCAGGTTCGGCAGCCTTGGCTGGTTCCTGCTCGCCACCCTTGATCATGTCCAGGGTCTTCATGTCGCACTGGACCGCGCCCTTACGATCGCCACAGACGGTGATCGGACCCAACGGCCCCGGGACCTTGATCATGGAATATGCAAAGTGAGCGACCGCCATGAATTTCTTCAGGAACGGTCGGCCCAAGATGCAGTTATAGGCCGACGTGATGTCAGCCACCTCGAAGGTGAGGAACTCTGATCGGATGTTTTTGCCCTCCACGAGGGTCACCTGCAGATCGATCCTCCCCAAGGGAAAGGCTTGAATGCCTGGTATGACCCCGTAGAAAGGCTTCTCCACAGGGGACAAGGACCTCCTCGGGATCCCAAGTTCGTCAAAAGCGTTGACAAACAGGAGGTTGAGGGCGCTCCCACTGTCGATCAGGGTTCGCCCGATCTTGCGGGGCCCGATCCATGGCCTGATGCACAGTGGGAGTAGCGGCCCGTCGTAAAGCGTCTCAGGGTGATCCCTTTGATCGAATGTGATCGGGATTTCCGACCACCTCAAGAGTTACTTGCAGGGCTCGGCGCTGTTTATCTGCCTCTCGACCATCTTGAGCTGGGACTTGGAGGTTCGGGTTGAACAGCCACCGAAAATTGTGGCGACCTCCAGATCTTCGGGAAGATCTGGCTCATCATCACAATCCATGTAGTTTGCCGTGCGAGGGTTGTGAGCTGCCTGGTCACACGGAGCCCCTTGCTGCTGGCTCTCCTCCTCCTGCTTCTGTTTCTTGTACACCGTGCAGTCCACAAAGTGATGCTTCGTAGATCGGTGAATCGGGCAGTACATCGGGAGGTTGTCCGGTTTGCCTTGGCGCCTGTACGGGGGCTTGTTGTCCACGGCCATGACTTCGTCACCCTCGGTCTTGCGCTTCTTGTTTTTGTGTTTATTCTTCTTCTTGCCTTCCCCGGCTGGCTGGCTTTGTTCGGGCTTTCCGTGAACCCGTGCTCGGGCGTCCGCCATCTTGGCGGTTTCTTCCAGGATCCCATATAGCTCTGCCACCGTCTTCGGGTTTTTCTTGGCAAGTTCCTCCGCTGTTCGCTCGTCTTTGCAACCTTGATTGAAGGCCACAATCACCCGATCATCCACCATGTCAGGGATGGTGTTACGGGTGTCGCTGAATCTGCGGATGTAGTCCCGGAGGGATTCTCCAGGCTTCTGCACACAGTTGAGCAGATCTCCCTCATGTCCGGGGCGTTTGTAGGTGCCTTGGAAATTGGCTTCAAACGTCTCCCAGAGATGAGCCCATGACTTGATGCTGGCCTCGGGCAGGTTCATGAGCCACGTACGGGCTGATCCCTGCAGAGCAGTCGGCAAGTAGTTGGCTTTGACGTAGTCGTCACCCCCGGTGGCGTCGATGATCGTGGAATAGATCTGAATCCACTCGCGGGGGTTGATTGTTCCGTCATACTTTTTGATGTTAGTAGGACGAAACTTTTCGGGCCACCTGACCTTGCGCAGGGCTGGGGAGTATGCAAGGCATCCCCCCGTGCCTGGTCGGGAGTCACGTGGCGGCGAATCTGGATGGGACCGATAGTAGCCCTCACGTGCTCGGTAATCTCGATTGTAGTTGAGAGTTTCCCGAGCGTCGCGAGTGCGACGATTGCGTTCGAGCTGTGGCCTTATGTCGCGCCCCTCGTGTGGGCGATAGTACGATCGTCAGTTAACAAATCGAGACCGAACCGGCTGTGGTTCACGTGGTCTGTTTGACGGAGCCAGTGGTACGGCAGCGGCGGCTTTGATGCGCTCTTTGGCCTTGTCCGCTGCTTCCCGAGCCTTCTTGGCTATGGTGGCCATCGGAGTCCCTTCGGCCATTGCTTCCATGGTCTCCAAGAGGGTTCGGATCTGCAGATTGTCCTGTTTGACGGCCAATGAGGATGCAACCTGCTGTGTACGGGTTTTAGCCGTTTGAAGTGTCGGTGCGTTGCTCAAACGTGGAGGAGGCACAGGTCGACGCGAGCTAGATGACTCGGCAGCGGCCTCGGTCCCGTTTGCGGCTAGCACATGGATGCGGCGGTTTTCGGACTGTTCTGACCCATTGCTAGATCCACTGTAGTCGAGATCCAACTGCGCAGTGCGATCTGCAATGTCTTCGAGAGTTGGCTCCGTGAAGGTGGCGAAAACTTCCCGATCGGCGCATGTAAGATCGGGATCATGGATCCCTGTCATCTTGAGCTCGTAGTCGCCTTGGTGCTCGAACATGAGATCTCCAAAGCGGATCTCCCGTGCAGGCACTAGATGGCGGTGAGCGTAGAGATCGGAAGCGGAAGCAGAACTCCCGATCGCTTCCGACTTGACGGAACTGGGCATGTAGGGCATCGAGGAACTCGACGCGTCGGCGATCCAGACTCCGTTGACGATCGGCATGATCTTTCTTCACGCAAGGGCCCCTACCTGGCGCGCCTCTGTCGAGGTTGTACTCGTCAGATATTTGTCCGGCAGGCACCCCGCTTCGTGCGAAGATTGATCA
>CM014272.1:43495064-43552578 GCA_004135705.1 Alloteropsis semialata | reverse complement strand
CAGGGTATCGAATCCACAGGGAACGTGTGTGTATTAGTTAAGAATTAAGAATGACCGAGGACAAGAGAAGGGATAATTATGTAGAAGGTAGAGAGGGTTATTTCTATGTATTCTGGATAATTAAGGATGAGCTCAAGTTGTTTACGATTTACTTGTTTCGGGACGCCCAACCGTCCTAGTCCGGAAAGGGATGCGAAGGGGACTAAGCAAGCCAAGCAATGGTCCTACTGAACTCTAGTGCTTCTCACGTGGTGGACTACGTAGGCCGTCAGGGCTGTCACCACCTAGGGCTACCACTACAAATCCGTGGCACTAGGCGCACTCCAAGGTATTCAAAAGACTATACACCACGTATACTCAATTAAATACTATCTTAGCTTTATAATTACTAAGACACTTATCACAGCAAGGAGCCCACAAGTATAAAGTAAAGCTTGAACTATATTAAATAAATATTAATCCAGAAATACAAGAGAAAATGCCCGGATGTTACTCGAACCTGAGCCGCATCCGCCGAAGTACGAGAAGAGGGGAAGAAGCCGACAGCTCCGGCTTCTCCCTGGCTCGCACCTCAACTCTCACCTATTTCTACTAACTGGATAGAGCTTTGCTTGATCTTGTGCCTTCTCTGTGTGTCTTGAGAATGAGGGGAGGGGCTCTATTTATAGTGTAGAGGGTGCCTTGGGAGAGTGGAGATTCTCTCTAAGTCCTAGGGAATATTCTCCTCCCTATTCTCCCATTGTGCCATGTGTCCCTGGAAACCGACTCAGAACGTCGGTGGCACGAAGGTCGCGAAGGAAAACCCCCTGTGCGCGTCTGTGTTTCTGGCGGTAAATCACCTCCGTTTGTTCCTTCCTCGATCCGCGTGCAGAACTCCCGAACCAATCTGATGTCGCCACCTGTCCTGCTCTCGGTCTTCTGTGCGCGCAACAGCGGCAACCAACCGCGTGGACCTGGCCTGGTTGGTCAGTTCCTGCGCTACGCTCTGGGCGCCTGTGCCCAGTAGCGTGGCTTGTGGGCCATGTGGGTCCCGCATGGGCCTCTGCTCCTTGTCCGGCCTGCAATGTCCATGGGTCCTACGGGTGCAGTACGGTGCAGCTGTGGCCGGCCCCCTGTATCGCGAGAGCACAAGGCCATTTGGCCAGTGGTCCTGCGCCACCTCACCAGGCCCTCCGTGCCTGAGTGCTGCATGGGCAGCGTGGACCCCACTGGGACGCACGTGGGCCTGCTGGCCGCCTGTGCACTCGCCTGTGCACGAGGGAGGCAGCGCCCCTGCCTGCCACGGCATTAGCTGGGACCCGCCCGTTACATTATTCATATTGTGATCTTTATATCCTCTTGATCCGTAGTTCAAATGATGCGAACAATATAACATTCGGAAGTGTTTCGACGAGATCTTCACAATGGTATCTTCCAATTAGAAATCTGAGATACTTTGGTAATGACAATATTTTATATCTTATCTCAAGCCTATAGTGTCATTTCCTGCATGACAAGGTAAAACACCACAACTCGTGGAAATAGTTAGTAATAAACCCTACCACTACGTTTGGTGATTATATTTGACATATATTTGGCAGAAATTGACGGTCAAAATTAGCACTTAAGGACCGTCAACACCCATCACACGCTTCTAGAGAGTGTGGTTCATACGAACCTACAACATGACAAAAATCATTTTCAGAAATAGACGGTTATAAGACCGTACATAAATTGAGTATTTCCCCTCATTACCGAAATTTGAAAGACTTCAAGTCACTGGGCGATGGCCCAGTGGAATCTGCTTGTGTGGCTTTTTCCTCTTGAAGTGTGTCGATACAGAAGAGGCCTCACTAGTACTGCAGCTAGCTTCGGTGATTCCAATGGGCATCAAAGAAAGAAACTCAAATGCATTGGTAGAGGCCCTCAAAAGGACTTTTGCCTTGTTCAGTGACGAAGCTGCCACAATTTCCTTCTTTTGCGTGTTATTAGCATAGCTTGAGGAGGCACAGTTTGTATCTTGCACCTTGCTCGCCATAGAGTTAGTTGGAATCGCCAACTCCCTCTGTTTGTAACATGCACGCCTCGTGTGCACATTTGCAGCTTGTCTAGCGTATATATTATGCTGAGGATCCTTTTGTACCCATGCTTGGTACTCTAGCCATTTGGCGAAAGCTTCTGCTCACCGCATGACTTCACCATTAACGGTATCAGTGGAGGAGGACACTCCAGGGAGTAATTTTCTTAAGTCCTGGCATATTGTCCTCTCCATGGAAGATTCTATGGCTCGCCTCGCTGCGGCTTAAATTCTGCGGCGACTTCTTTCATGTTGACCCAAAATAGTATCCATTGGTCAATGCCGAATCATCGGTAACCAAAAGGTTAGCCCATGCTTTACGGGCGTTTCGGCGCCTTCACGGGTTTCTTTTTGGGGAGACTGAATCTTGCGCCGAAGCTCTCGGATTGGTCACATCTGATGATATATGGTCAGAGGTGGTGATGGTTGGGTTAACACATCCCTTTTTAATATTACCCGGAGTGAGATGAATCCCCTGCCACCGGAGCTCGTGTTCTGGTTGATCCAAACCAGAGCAATAGACCGAAAAAGGGACAAACTCTGGGGCCTCAACTCGGAGTTGAGTTTTGGGAAACGAGTCACTTTCAGATGATGAGGTGTCATACTCCATCACCACTGTTTTGCTTTCATTCATGGGTTGCGTGTGGTTTGTTTCTTCCACCACAACATCTTTACCTTTATCATGGGGTTGTGGAACCTAAGGGTCCAATAACACCACCCTTTCGCTTGGGACCGATGGAGCCACCATGGTTGGGGTCTTGGTTGGAGGTGCCCCCAATATGCTTAAGGCAGGTCCGGAGGGACATACCCCTAGCACCTTGGGAGCATCAAGGATGGAATTTCTTCCTTTGCTTTTGGCACCTCCCTAGCTTTTGGAGTCGATGAGGTGCGTGCATTTGGATGCACGTACTTCACTGGAGAAGCCTGTTTAGCGCAGACAGGCCACTCTCCAAGCGTAGTGCTGCAAAAGCTCATCTCCATCTCGTTGGTAGAGGGCTTCGCAATCTTAGGCTTGGCAGAAACATGAGGAATTGGGCTTGGGGGAGCAGCCTTACGCTCATTGATAGCGCGATCTTGGCGGCTATCTCCCTGGCCGTTGTAGCATCCCATCTTGCCCTCCGCTTTGCAGCTTTGGATACCACTGGAGTAAAGCTGTCTTGTGGTGCTAAGTTCACCTCATGCTCAAGACCAGTCATAGCTGGTGATGCAGCAGTAACAACACTGTTGGAGCCTTGAATGGCGTCCAGTGGCACATCTAGCCAAAGCGAACCCATGCGGAGCATGACGACGTCTTGAGCATGACCAGCCATACCTCCATATAAGAAACCATATATGAGTTTTCTTGCATGTATATGTGCCATCCTATTTTTTGAACATTTAAACCATAGCCATGTGATGCAACTATGTTGGAACTCAAAGATGAAGGGAGAAGTAGGTCCCACTGGACGTGCCGGAATCTGATGGCGGGAAAATACGCAAATGAGGGCCTGTCTCCACGTCAGCAGAGATAAGTTTAGATTTAGTTTAATTTTAAATGGGACAAAGTAAGCCAATCAAGTATTGTGAGTCCATACTTCCATAATTCTTATATATGCATAAAAACTATGTTAGTTACATCTCCGAAGAGAACACCCCTGATTAAGAGTTCCAACATTAGTACATATATAGAATAGTTACATCATATGGCTTCCTATTACAAACAATAAAAGTAAATAAAAGTCCTTCAGCCTTGTCGCCATGGATGGATGATGCTTGTTGTAGACTCGGAGTTAGTGAATATGACCGTGAATTTACTCTCTTGAACTTTGGGCATGATGCCACACCAGCGCCACTCATGTGCCAGCATTGCTACTTGTCGAGGTTATGTCCAGCAGATATTTGTCCGGCAGGCACCCCGCTTCTTGCAAAGATTGATCACAGTAGACGAACAAAGAGACTCGGGATTTTATACTGGTTCAGGCCCTCGAGATCGAGTAAAAACCCTACGCCCAATTGTTTGCTTGTATTATGTCGGCGAGTACAGATTACAATTGTGTAATGAGTACCCTTGGGTGGATCGGTGAAACTTGGGATACCCTCTACGTGCAGGATCCCCCACTATTTATGTCCGAGGAGACTTGCGTTACAAGACAAAACAGACCTAAACCTAGTAGAACTCTATCTCCTGTCTTTGGGCTTTCCTTCCTTGAATCGGCCGCCATGTCCTGCTCGGAGTCTCTTGTCTAGAGTCGATGGTCGGTAATCCTCGTAATCGGGTTCCCTGATATTATAGCCACAACAGTAGCCCCAAGCTTATCTTGTCCAGAAAAGGTTGTTGTTTTCGCTCATCGAGTCTTTTTATTCTTCGGGCATTTGTAGGATATTTAAAATATCCCTAGATGCTTTTGTCGAGAATTTGAAAAGACCGAGATCCCTGGAAAAATAACCTGCATCGAGATGATGAGCTAAAAAATAATCAAGTGCCATAAATAGGGTTGTGGTGTTAGATGCCCCGAGATCTTTAGACATTAAGAATAGATGATCAGACATTTTGTAGTCGTTGAGATTTATATAATTGAAGTCTAGTATTTCAAGAGTGATCGGGCACTTTGAGATTGGATGCTCGCAATCTAGTCCTTCGAATATGAGAAATTTTATCATCGGCTTTACTCATGATCGGGTACCTTGCAATTAGGTACTTTACAACTGAGTATTTTTTTGGTCGGGAGTTGGTTGTCAGCCCCTGAGCTCTTGTTCTAGCAGTGATGACTTTGTTCGGAATATTGGTATTCGAGAATTTGGATTTTAGAAGTTAAGAGTTCGATGTTCGGTAATCGGAGTTATTGGACCTCCAATGACCGAACGTCTCTCTTTATCCTAATTTGACCTTCCCAAACATACCCCAATATATATATTAAGCTATTGGATCTGTTAGTAATAAGCATGTTGACTTGTTGTGTGTATAAATATTGTGGTGGCTTTCTGCACTTACCTTTGGCTATCTAAAATATTTATGTCATATTGGGGAATTTTTAGCATTCGGGACTCGAGCGGTTCACCGTACTATGTATTCCGCACAATAGACTTTGAACATCCAGAATCGCTTAGGATTTTCAGAAAAACATGCTCTGTTTGTTGTTGTAGAGCCATGCTAGCAGATGGCGATGTCGGCGTTGAAGCCCCGAATGTGTGTTCTGGTAGATCAGCGACAGAGCCCCCGAATGTAAATTCAGGTGGATGATGGAGCCTTTGAATATATTCTGTTCAAATTCTCAAAACAAAATAATTAGTAACCAGCCCTCAAGTATGCAATTGTGGGATTATACAAAGAAAAATATTATAAGAAAATAACATAGTAAAATTGAATGTTGTAGATATCAATATAACCAAATGAAGTGCCTTTTAGCTTGTTCTGTCTATTTTGGTAGTACACAGTGTTTATTTGGGGCGTTTAGCAGATGAGACTCGGGCGGTCTTCCATGCGTTAGTCCCTTGAAACAAGTGCACTTGATAAATAGCTAGTTTTGTTTTGGATCAGCAACATTGGGTGATACGATATGTGTATGGTAGTAGCTCCCGACTCCATATTTTGTTAAATAGTAACCAAGTAGAGAGTAGAGCAAAAGTAGATAAAAAAGAATTTGCAGAAAATAAAAGTTGAAATAACTTATCTGATATGTCAGACATGTTGATTGTAGCGGTGTTGAGCGTGATAAACACGATCTGATTGCTAGTAACAGGTAATCTGTAAAATAATAAATTGACTCGCAAATATGATAGTTAAAGTTGTAGGAACGACTAGAAAGCGTCGTGAATCTGTAGCCGCCGAGCATCATGTTCGGGGTAACATATTTGGAAAAGCCCCCGAGCATTATAATCGGGTTCATTGAAAATAGAATGAGTACTTTTTACACTTGAGACCAAATACTAGGCATGTATTATAGGCACTCTTATGGTAATACTGCTGATTATTGATGAGTACTTTGATCACTTGAGGTCGAGTACTTCGCCAAGCGCAATGGACCCTCTCATGATGGCACCTCGATATTTTAGTACTTGGATCATTTGAGGTCGAACACCCCGTCGAGCGCAATGGACCCTCTCATGATTTGTACTTTGGTAATAATGAGTACTTGAATCATTCGAGGTCGAGCACTCCGTCAAGCACAATGGACCCTCTCATGACTTGGTACTTCAGCGTACTTTGGACTCGCTCGAGATTGAGTACTCCGTCGAATACAATGGACTCTCTTATGATCAAGCACTTTTAGAATAATAGAGCACCTTGGCCAGTTGAGATTAAGCACTTCATCGAGCACTTTGGACTCTCTTATGGTCAGGCACTTCGAATGCACTTCAGACTTGCTTGAGATCGAGTGCTCCGTCAAGCACAATGGACTCTCTAGCAATCAACCGCCAGATGAGTTAGAATAGCTTGAATTTTTGTGATTGGATACTTGGTCATACAGTATCTCGGAATCACCTTAAGAGACATTGCAGATCTGAATTAAGGATTTGTATAGCCACTCATGTTTACACGAAAAGGCAGTTAGCAAATAACATAAATAAAAATAAAGATGCCCTATTTGAGTATGTGTTCGGGTATGCGATGGAGCCCCTGAGTATATACTTTGATAGAAAAAGGCTGTCAATACACCCGTAATAAATTGAAGTCTCATTGCATCTAACTGGAGTAGATAATTTCGTCGCTCAGTTTCAATTTAGGCGTTTGTAATTTCACTAAGGGCGAGATGTTCGACAATCTCTTTGATGTCTGTATGTGTTAAACATAGCTACCCACCATCGAATTTTAGCAAGATTATTGCTAGTTCCATATTTATTTATCACGGATGTGTAGATCAAAACATCGAATAGAATAACAGAATAACTGGAAAAGTATTCAAATAAGGCTTAGATGTCGTATTCGAATGGAACAATTGACGTGTTGTTCTCCTCGCATGTGGGCTATGGAAATCCCTGACGTCATCTTGCCAGCGTGTCCCCTAGGCGTCTCCTTGCCACCGTGTCCGAGTAGGCAGCTTGATGGGGGCGAATCGCCTTGGAGCATGACGCCGAACAGCGCTCAATCAGAAGGAAGTCCGCATGTACGGGTGCCCATCCATGCATATACACGTATGTGCTTGAAACATGTATGCACGATTACAGAAAAGATAGATTAGAAAACCATTTGTTTAGAATAATACACAAGGCATAGATGGAATCATACACAAGGGAAAATAAAAAAAAAGTCTTCCCTGTTTGTTTGTATCCCTGTATTGATACCGATGGTTAGCAACATGCATGTGCATGGTCGGGTGTTTTGTTTGTTCCAGCACACAGATCGGATTGATCGGAATCACCGAGTCCGATGGCTATTCCCGAGCATGATGAGTTTGCTGGTTGTAATCGACTTGTGGCAGAAGTTGATGTCGGTGGAACATGCGTGCCATCGCTGAACATATGTAGAGTGCATGCAGCGTAACTCTTTTTGCGTGGCGGATGTACGCGTATGTGCACATAGGCTAGCAAACAAAGGGATCAAGCCTCACGTGCTGAGTGGATTGGAATTTTGGTCAGCAGCGGCATTGAGTCATGGTTTTCATCGACCCGGATTAGTGCTGATCTTGCCCGAGTCGTTTAGATTTGTTTGCGGTGACGACGATCAGATGGATCCACGTTCGCTCGAATAGGCGAGTCGATGGATAATCTTGGAGATCATTTATCGGAATGATCGACCTTTACGCAAGGGCCCCTACCTGGCGCGCCTCTGTCGAGGTTATGGTTATACCTCGTATATATTTTCTTTGAACCAAACATTCGGGACGATGTCATATGGATTTTAATTTCATGGGCTAATGCATGTGCGACCGGGCTATATAACCCAATAATTTTACTTAATGGATGCTGTACTGCAATGCCTTGGTAGATGCATGTATGATGCAATCTAGAATGATTTATGTTCATTTGTCACCCTTTTGAGGAGTGACATATATTTCCAGATTTGACAGGGTAGTTAATATTTTAGCCATGCAAAAGAGGCTCATGTGCATGCAATGCTTGCTGAACCTGCCGTGGCGTACTTATCTATTTTTTAACTTGATCAGTTCCATGAACATGGCATATACGGAGAACATATATATCACTGTTAAGTTTATTTGTATGACTTACTAGCTATGAATGCATGGCTATTTAGGGATATGCAATCTACTGTAGATGCCGGCTTTAATTCCCTTCTTGATTAACCGTGACATGCATGGTAACACGCTGGCCATGAGTATGACATAGGACAGAGTATATGCGTCCATGTATTTAACTCCAGAACACTACTGTGTGTAAGCCATGCAGAGGTCTAGTAGATACGTATAGTTTGAACAAATGCAAAGGGGTTCATAATTAACCTTTTAATTTGTTTGCCGCAACTAGATCAACCAAACCTGGATGCATCTATTAACGGGTATGCTGAGTACGCGGTGAGTTTAACCAGGGTGCAGAGCAATGTGATTGGTTGTTTTGTTTATTTCACCCAAGTTACTACTCCTCACGTATGAGGATTTTACAAGTACAAACTATAGTATGAATGCAAATTTCAGTTGTCTATGACGTGTGGATGGCCGGTGAAGTGCATGTGCCTTTGTATTTAATCAGCTGAAACGCACAACTTTTTACCCTGACTATGCACATGATTATCTATTCTGCTACACTAACAGCACTAGCTAGTTGATGAAGTGCGTACATAGAGAGGCTATAGGGTGCAGCGGTTACCAGTATTTTGCTTACTGATTTGATGCAACACTACCAGGCTACATGCTCTTTAGCCTGCGGCCATATCACATTCAGTTTGCATTTTCTATCAATGAGCAGGCGACAGCCATAGCAAGGATGAACCATGGCATAACCAAAACCAACTCATGAACCGGATGGAGCCGATGCAAGTCCAAACCAGATTCATACCAAGGAATGGAGCCAATGCGCGTCCAACCCAATTTCGTACCGTGAACTTCATCCGGATGGAGCCAAGATCGCATCCAAGCCAGCATATAACCGAGGCATTGCCTCACACTTTTTGTTACCAAGGGACAGAGCCCATGCGCCCGATCGGTGCCATCACGGCCTGCTGGCCTTTTACCAGCTACCATGGACAGTGCACATGCGCTGACCAGCGCTGTCACGGCCTGCTGACCCTTTACCAGAGTAGGATGAACATGAGAGAGAGAGAGGAATTGAAGGAGTTGCTTGTTGATCGGTGATGGCGAACCAACACGGAAGACAGGATTAATTAGGCCAGCATCATGAGCCTCCTCACCTTCTGCAGAACCTTCACGCTGCAGGGCAGCGCCTTGCCGGTGGTCGCGCTCTTCTGCTACTCCGATCTTTTCTCTCTGCGTTGGCTTGCGTGTTTTCTTGCCGGCAGCCTGGCGGCGTTGTCTTTTTTTCTCTACTGCGGCAGCCTGGCGGTATGCTTCTTGTGTATGGGCGTAGGGGGTTTGAACTAAGCCGAGGCCTGCTAATTCGAATCGCTGGTAAAGGCTTCTTGCGTTGGATTTCGAATCGCTGCTGTGCTCGGTACGTACAACTTGGGGTTCATGCGTCCTGGACTCCGTCAAACGCTTTGATTTGTTTGAAATTCTCACGCGCGAGGGGAAGGTCCATTAGCTAATGCTTATCCATGCAAGTACGTGTGCATATGAGGCACACAGGGTTACTTGACGTGGCGTAAACCCCTAATTTATTTGCTTGCTAAATCAATTAGCCAAGAGCTACTCTGCACCCATTTAACATATATGTGTGCATGAGCTCATCTTTCCTCTTTGCCACTTCTTTTTTTCTTCCCTTTTATCTTTGGTCACCACTTATAGCTCGCATCACCACGTATTACGAACGGGCGTATTTACACTTTGATCCACGCACATTACTTAGGTGGACTAAGATTTCGGTGGGAATATCAAATTATATTTGTTTCCCTTTTTATAGAGAAACTGCTATTTTCTTTATTAATTTATTTCTTATTCAAACAGAATTTAGCTATATTTGATTTAATCTAACATGGTATGGATATTCCATACACTTGAGGCCGGGCCAAAACTGGTGCAAACACCAGGCTGCGGAAGAAGACCCGGGCCAAAGTCCGAAAGTGCCCAAAGCCAGTGGTGATCAAGAAGGCAAGCCCTAGAGCATGACCTATGATTTCAACACCGCGATAGGTTAATTTTACTTATGCTTTACTTTGTGCATTTAAGTTTTGAGGAGTTGATTGAAACCTTAGTTGCATGATCCCTAGATACCCATGCTCAAATACTAGTATGTGTAGTTCGTTTAGACTGCCATACTTAAATAAGGACTTAGTAGAAATCGAGTGATTGCCTTGTTACTCACGAGATATAGGTTTTTACCTTATGTTGGAATCATGAAGATCGGTAGATGGGGCCTTTGCATTATTCCTGTTTGGTTGGCTGCCCCATTTGCATAGTTAAATTGTGACTAAGGCATTGATTGTGTGGTGATTTTGGTCGAGCTTTTGAAAGTACTAATCGTATGCCGGGAAATCTGGTAAACTGGTAAACCTATGTAGTTGATTCAATCTGACATCTGACGGGTTTTTCCTACAGTTTTGAGTGTAGCAGTGGCCGCGGCATAGGGTTTCTTTGTGCACCTGGGGTCCATTGGGGCGTGCACTCGATTGGAGTGGGCCCTGATAGCAGATGGCAGAGAGAGATGGAAACGGTTGCCTCATGAGTTACTGGGTGTCACTCCCGGGGCGTGCGATTAGGTTGTCCCATGCATGGTTAAAATCAACTCGAGTTGTCCATCCTTCGCGGTATATGAAGTTGCTTGATCTCTTGTCACACATTAGTAAGAATAAGGATTGATGGTGCTGTTGTTGATGATTAATATTGCTAATCTGATAATTAGTTGCTATTCTACGCTCATTGTTATTGGATAGTTTTGCAAATTTAGTAAATGTTTAGCCTCACTTAAACTTGTGCTAAAATATTGAAAGTAAGGATCAACTTCTTATTGCTTTTTGGCAAAACAATCCCCTCAGCCAAAAAGCCTTGTATGTCTAGAATTTTACTTTCGTCGGGTAAGTCTTGCTGAGTATTAGTATTGTCGAGGTTGTACTCGGCAGATATTTGTCCGGCGGGCACCTCGCTTCGTGCGAAGATTGATGACAGTAGATGAACAAAGAGACTCGGGATTTTATACTGTTTCGGGCCCTCGAGATCGAGTAATAATCCTACATCCAGTTGCTTACTTGTATTATCTCGGCGAGTACACATTACAATGGTGTAACAAATACTCTCGGGTGGATTGGCTAAGATTGGGGATACCCTCTGCGCGCAGGACCCCATACTATTTATATCTAGGGAGACGTGCCTTACAAGACAAAACAGACCTAAACCTAGTAGGACTCTAACTATCATCGGGCTTTCCTTACACGATCCAGCTGCCATGTCTTGTTCGGAATCTTCTTCGCGTGGAGTCGGTAGTCGGCAATCCTCGCGACCGGGCACCCGGGTATTATGGTCTCAACAGTAGCCCCTGAGCTTATCTTCTTCAGAAAAGGTTGTTCCTTGAATAGCCTTCAGGTCTTTTTACACTTTGGGTGATTTTTAGGATATGCAAATATCTCGATAATCACTTTCATGTGAGAGTTGGAAAAAGATCCCGAACTCTGAATGGAGAAACCTACATCTGAATGATAAGGTCCGAGAAAAATATTAGCCATAATCATAGCGAATAAAGAATATTCCATCTTGGAAACTGAAACACCAAGTGTTGATGAAGCCTGCCCCGTGCATTTAAAATCCACTACGCACGTCTCCTGAAACTCTAGCAGTGCACGCGATGGAAATCACGGCACTGTTCTGGTTCCTCGATCCATGCGCAAAGCATCACCCCAGGGTCTTTAAATATCGAATCCCTCGGAAAGATTTGCACTTGAACCTTCTCTACTAAGCCATCCTTCTCCCCACACCATGGGAAAGAAAAGACTCAGCCATAAGTTCAAGTTGTCTCGCCTCCTTTTCGGAGACTCTCCTCGTAACTCTGCCGAACCATCGTCCGACATGCCGGAGGATCCACCGGCCACTGCATCACTGCCTGCTCCTCCCTAGGCTCCCTTCCTAGCTCTCTCCTGATACGGGGATGAAGGAATCGAGGCCGAGCCACAAGGAGAAGCTCCGGCGATGGCGTCTCCGGCTCTCGAGGCTGCTCCACCAAGCATCACCGCCGGGAAAAGACCTGCGCCACCATCTCCAGCCCCGGCGTCCCCCATCTCCATCTCTTCCGACGATGAGCCGGAGCAAGGGGCCAGTGGAGCTCGACTGAGGCCGGAGTCCTCGCGTGCAGGCGCATCTTCGTCTTCAGCTCCTGTCGACACCAACGGCTGTTGGCATTTCTTAGCGTCACCACTACATGAGTGATGGCACTAGAGATGCCTTAATATAAATCTTAGCGTTACATAAGTTCTGCAAGCGCACAGAAGTACATTGTAGCATTTCACCCGAGAGTATTCCAGAGTATCGTATTTAATTCCTCAGGGAAAGCGTATGGCAAAGTACTATGTCTTCCAATGCATCAACTATATCACAATCAACATACCAAGACTAGAACAGGAGACAACATGATAGGAAGAATTTGGGATGGTGACACACAGAAGATTTCATTGCTCATTATGTAAGTCTAGTCAATATGAAGGTCCTAAGAGAGAGCTAGAGATTCTATGTACTTCCTACATATGGGTTATATTCATTACAAGTGTATCATATACAATCTTAGTAAGGGACTCATGTTAGAGGACAAATCGAGGAGTCGTATCACGATGTTTATCACAAAGGCCTGCAAATGCCCGAACCCGAACGGCGAGGATTACAAGGGACGGACAGGGCTGTCACCACCTGCCGCCTACCTCTTAATACGTGGGGAAGGGAATCCCCAATGTTATTCCATATACCAAACACCACGCTTACTATATGAAATACAACTCTATCTATTGTCCACCTAGACAGGGCAACCTTGCGGTACACTGGGCCATTGCCATAACATGTATCAGCTAGACTAAGGTGCAAGGCATACATCTTATATGATGAATACACAAGACTATAAGTCAAATCACATAAGCAAGATAGCATTTCCATTAAAGCTTTAAGTCTTACAAATAAGCAGAGGATAAAAGATAACTGAGCTCTAGGCTTACCAAGACTCCTTCGGAAACCCGTAGAAGCTCAACTCCTAGAACTACTTCACTACTAACTAAGAATATAACTTGTAGCTAATGGAGCTCTTCCTTCTGGTGTATGTTGTACAGGAGGCGATGGCCATCTATTTATAGCACTAGGAGGCGGTTCAGGGCCGGTACAAAGCGGTTGAGGACGAGTGGGCCCACCCCCGAGTCGGCCGACTCCTTGACGTCGCCCGACCCTCAGATGCACCGACTGGAGATGTGCACGGTGTGGATGATCTCCTAGAGGCGGTGTTGACGCGTGATAGAAGGCGGAGGCTCAACGGCCTTGAGACTAGGTCGGCCGACCTGGGCAGGTCGACCGACCTGGTCCAGGCGCGGTTCGTCTTGTTCTTCTTCTGAGTGGCTAGAATGTGGACCCTGGTACTTGTGGAAGATGGGTATGGATCCTTGGAGTAAATCTTCGTTCTCATGTGGGCCCATCAATCCATGTAAATTCACCTTCACCATTGGATGTAACTGTCAATGATCCAATGTCCCAGATGATGTCCATTTGTGCTTGTTCTGCATGGCCAAACTTGGGCTCTGTTGGGCACAAGGTCATTGAAGACCAATATGTAACACATATGCTCATGTCCTTTTGTTATGCATACATGAAGTCTTGCATATCATTTTTCTTTGTCAAATAAGTCATATTATAATCTTGGAGACCCACATAGCATATCCTCAAGTCATTGCTTCATCATTGCTTGTTTTGATTGATAAAGAATATCCCATGAATTGCAAGCTTCCAATCAATAAAACCAATATATAATATATATGCTCATGTCATTTTATCATACATACATGAAGTCTTGCAATATTCAATCTTATGTATTTTCCTATTTTTCTTAGCTGATCCATAAATCTTTATCTTTTGTAATGAGCATTATTTCTTCACACACTTGCTTGCTTATATCAATGAATAGTCATATATCTTGATGAGCACATTAAACATAATGAATCATAAGAATAATCCCTGCTCATCATCTCAAACAAACAAGTTAGACCTTTAATCATTTTATCATTAAACTCACCAAAACCCACATGGGGGCCTAGATGCACTTTCAATCTCCCCTTTTTGGTGATTGATGACAACCCGATTAAAGCTTACAAATATAGCAATAAAATCATTTTGAATTCTCAGATATATGATGAGCTCCCCCTAAATATGTGCTTGGATTTGAAATTTCCAAATTTGACCTCACATGCCACAAGCACATATAAAAAGATGAAACCATGGGAGCTCCCCCTATATCTCAGAACCCGTGGGGTGCAACAAGTGTATGTAACATATATCAAAACAACGTGATGCATATGACAGGAATTTTCACATCAATAAACAAAGGTGTATATGTGCTGGCTGGGGTCAGACCGGTTCCCCCAGTCAGTACATATACAAAACAGTCACCATATCAAAACATGCATATCAAACTAACACAAAGTTACTTAATAAGCATTAAAGGGTACATCACACACAGTAGCACACATTACAAGTTCTCAAGCCCACAAATAGATAAGGTTCGACAATTATTACAAGTTCCATCTTTCCAACACAGATAAAACACATAGAAGCCGGTCAAACCGGTTCGAAACCGGTCAGACCGGTTTCTCCTAGACAGACACACCAAACTAGTCTTTAATCCGTCTTCTTCTCCCCCTTTGTCATTGATCATCCAAAAAGCATGGAGAAGAGTCTTTATGCTGCTGCTGTAAACTACTGTCCAGGCCAAGGAGCCCATCCGGAGGGAAGAGTGGGATCGGCGAAGATACCCGTGATGAATCTCTCAAATGGCTCCGGCTGAGCTGGACGATCTACTAGTGCAACATAGGGAATGCCAAAGTCCCCTGGGTTGGAGCTCCATACTGCTGAGGTGGTGGAGGTGGTGGAACTGAAGACGAAGAAGCTCCAAAGGCGGGATCCAAGATATGTGAGAAATCTTCATAGCAAGCCCCCGAGCTGTAGTGACCCACCATCTCTTCTACAGATGGAATTTCCTCCTCAACAGGCTCTGGAGAGGGTGGAGACCTTGCCGGCTCCAAGTTCATAGCATTATGCATCAATTTGATAGAATCCCGATCCTTCTTGCTAGCCACCCTCACTCTCTACTGTTCAAACATAATATCCCGCTGATTTTTGCATATTCCAGTGAGAAAACTAAGGAACTTCTTGATTGGAGATGATGGCTTCCCACTGGACCGAGACGAAGAAGCTCGCTGCTGCTGTCCAGGCCCAAACCGGTCAGACCGGTCTAGGGAACCGGTCAGACCGGTTGGCCCCAGGCCAGCAGCTGCATGCTGAAAATGTTGCTCCTCCTGCTGCTCCTCTTCTTCATCAATTTGAATTTCTTCTTCCTCTACTTCTCCTTCTGCTGGCATAAGAATTGGATACTTGGGAACCTTGACCGTGAGGGATAAGTGCACACCATCCATGGGCCAAGTCCTTCCCGCCACTTTTTCTATAATCCTCATTATATATGGAGCATAGCCACAACACTTCAATGTGCTCTCCGACACAGCCTTGATCTCCTCCCAAATAAAATCAGCAACACAAAACCTTTGACCGCCAGGCCTCATTCTAGCAAGGAGATTTTTGGCAAAAAGAGATATTTTCGATGGGTTTCCATCCTTAGGGCAAATGGTCTTCCTAAACATTCTGTTTAGGATGGAGTAGTAGGTGTATAATCCCTTTACCCTGCCAAAGTTGTGCTGCTCCTCTCTTGGATACATGAATTTAGTGGCTTTCGGTGCCAACATGTTCTCAAAGTGGATCTTTCCACGCTTGGCATCGCTCCTCCTATATGCAAGAAACTCTGCAAACTGAGTGTAAGTAATCTGATAGTCAACTCCCTCAGTCCTCCAATGCATTACCCGGTCGCCCTGAATTGTCCCAAAGTAGAGTGTGGCATAAAATTGGGCAATGATCTCGCTGTTCCAATTATGTGAGTAACCCATGATACTCATGATTTTCTTATCCTCACATGCCTTGATAACCTGATTGAGCAGAGGGTTATTCTTTTTCTCCAAAGCTCTCCAATCAATCCATTGTGCCTAAGATACCACCTTGGGTTTAGTAAGAAGTATGGTGTGGTAGTAGTCCTGCTGAAAGGAAGTATGAAACCTGTAATCAGTAGCAGTCCTAGGTGCATTGATTGGATTCTGTCTTCTCAACTTCTTCACAACATCCGTTGTCCCTGTCCCACGATAATCAACAATAGTGTGATCAGCTGGACCTGTGGGAGCAACAAGAGTAGGCATAGCTGAAGAAGAGCTACTGCTCTGACCCACTGTAGGCCCTCTGCCACTAGGGACCTCTTCCTCCTCCTCATCCTCATCATCATCATCACTGCTGCTGCCCTCTCTAGCTGGCCCTTTCCCACGATTTGGCTGCACCACAAAGTCCTCATCCTCAATGTCAAACTCATTACTGCTCACACTTGATTCTGTCTCCTCACTATCACTCACCTCACTAGGTGCTGCCCTTTTCTGCCCTCTAGGCCTTAGACCAGGCCTAGTAACCACTGGAGCTCTGCTAGAACCCCCAGCAATATCCCCATCAACACCTTGCCCTCTTTTTGATCTTTTTGCCACACTCTTCTGAGGAGCCATATGCACTGATTCCTGGACATATAAAGAGTAGAGACACTAAGATCAGGTCACAGGAGTATAGATAAAATTTTAGAGAGTGAAAAGATTGAAAATTAAGGGCATGGATAGAAAGAGATGTGGCTGTTCTGAGTACAACCGGTCAGACCAGTTATAGGAACCGGTCAGACCGGTTCTACACAGAACAGACCATGGGCAATGATTCTGGTCAAATTATTGAGGAGAAATTCACAAGATATGGATATATAAAAGCAAGTGAGCAGTTCTAGGTATTCATGAAGGGTCACTAGTGCATAGATATGAGCAGTTAGGGTTTGACAGCCAGAAACCGGTCAGACCAGTTCCAAGAACCGGTCAGACCGGTTCCTGCTGGGAAACCCTACGTCGAGATTCCAACAAATGTAGCCCACCAAACTGAATCAAACTTTAGGGAGTTCTTCCTGGGTATACTAGGTGATGATAGCTTGAAGGAATCCTAGAGATATTCACTGAGCACATAGATCGGGCATGGGGAACATATGAGTACCTTGAGAGGGAAGAACTTGAGGATTTGAATCCAAAAACCAGTGTTGGATCCGGTCAGACCGATGAGAATCACTTCAATCCTCAGAAACTCCAATGGGCCGAGCTCTTCCTTGGTGAAATCTTCAAGAACTCGAAGGGGAGAGGAGCTCGGGCATGGAGGCGCACGGGAGAAAGAGGCACGGGCCTAGTCTGGTTGTGGGGAGTGAATGTGAGTGGATAGGGTAACTTTTGAGGTGAAGTGGTAAATAGATGGGTGGACCCGGGGCAGACCGGTTCCAGGAACCGGTCCGACTGGTTTCCCCAGGAAACCAGCCATAAGTCCATTAGGTTCACCTATACCTCAAGGAATTTATCCAAAATTGAATTAGCCTTGTGCTAGATAGATTTTGGTACAGGATCTTGATCAAGAACATGAATCTCCAATTTTATTCAAACTCCTTGATACTTCCAAGAAAGTAGGGAAAGATAGATAATTTATGGACTTGAGAGAAATTTCACCATGTGTGACTAGCCATCAGTCAAGCAAGGTTAACTATAGTCACAAATAGATCCATTGGGTCACAAAGACCAAGAACCAAATATTTTCAAAAACACACAAGTCCTAACATACTAGTTGAATCTTAAAAAAAACTATCCTATGTCACCAAAACATGCAACACATCAAGTCAAGAACCATATTAGAATGTTTAGCATATTCCTTACACTGTTTTAATAGAACATTTGACACCAAGTCAATTTTCAAGAAGGAATTTACTAAACACCTAATAGATCACAAGAGAAGGACTTGATAGAATAGCATGCAAGAATGCACACACTAGCATGGATATGAGGCCTAGATGCTCAATGTAGAAACATGGGTAAAAGAAGCATACCTTGGCCTCTAGCTAATCCTTCTTCACATTGGTGAAGATTCATTTCTCAAGTCTTGTGCTTTATCCATATAATCCAAATGCCTCTTTTCATTTATGATTTTCCCTTATATACATCATTGAAAAGAAATGCATTAAGTAGCACAAGACCAAGTTTCATCATTTAGTGACCTTTGGATTCGAAAGGCATAATGGATCACTAAAAGATAAAACCTCACAATATAGGATAAATTCCTTTTTCTTGATGCACATGTGTATATGAGTGGAAGGCAAGCTCACTTGCATCAATCTTGTCACAAAGCCAAGCAAAGAGATTTAATCTATATTATGGCAAGTAGCTATTTAATAAGATAATTCATTTGTCCAAAGGAGATAGATACACTTTTACCAATTTTGAACAAAAAGGCATAGCTTGCTTCAAAGAGAGACAAACTCTCACAAGAGAGACAAACTCTCACAAATGAGACTACAAGATCACTAAAGGAAATGTTAGTCTCTAGGACACAAATTGTAGGATAATCTCCCCCTTAATAGGTGCATCATGTATTTGAATTTCATGTCACATGCACTTAGCCAATTTAATGAGTTTGAGGAGTTTATCTCACAATTTGGTCCCGGCACATAAATAAATTACATTTATTGAAAAGATGCCAATAAATACTTACTACCACGAAGATAGTATATGAATTGTATGCCATGGAAGTGCTTAAGGTGTCTCTTGAAATATCCCAACTTAGATGAAGCTTAACAGTTGAACCTCTGTCGGAACTTCTGGCACAGCTTACCGGAACTTCTGGTACGGGACAGAGGCTGCCGGACTTCTGGGTCGGAAGATCTGGAGCAGGCCGGAAATTAACATTTGCTAACTGGGCCGGAACCGGTCAGACCGGTCCTGGGAACCGGTCAGACCGGTTCTCCTAGTCTGCTTCATATAAGTGGATTTCTTCTCTTTTACTTTCTTCAAGAAATTTCTTCTTTAATTATTCCATAATTTCCTGCACTTCAAAACAGTATGCTCTACCAGAGAGCCATTAAAAGCATCACATGGCATAAGGGGAATAAATAACAATACGAATGTCTTAGTCATTACCGAGTGCTCACACACGAGTTATAAAGCACTTATATCCACATAGGACTGAATGACTAAGATAACCAGTTAGTGCATGTTACCGAGATGACATTGGAACAAAAGTAGCTGTTGTTGTGCTTTGAACTACAAAACAACAAACTTGAATTCCTTTGTGACACTTGGCAAATTCAATTGAGTTGACTCATCTTCATTCTATGCCAAGGTTCCAATGCATCTCCATACCCCTGCAAGTCTAACAAGAACTCTTTGGTACCCAAGCCATGTTGGGTCCTTTAAGGTTAGTCACGACATACTTGGGAACCCAAATGGCCCATATGCTAGTTTTAGGTGAACTAATCACTCTAGTAGCATAAGTACCAGCTTTGTCATTCCCAAGCCTAGCAAAATCATAATGGACAAGATCAGATTTGGGAATATTACCATTTGGACAATCCTTACCTAGATGTCCTTTTGATCGACAAGTGTAGCAAATGCAATTCTTGATATTTCTTGGTGATTTGTTCTTCTTGTTGATCACTTGTCCCTTGCTAGCCTTGCTTTTTGAATATGTAGATTGATCACACTTCTTGGGAGGTTGGACTGCTGCCTCAGCCAGAACCGGTCGGACCGGTTCTCCAAACCGGTCAGACCGGTTTTGCACGGGCAGTGACTCCAACTTCAATGGACAGGCATCAATTAAGTGTCCAACTTTCTTGCATTTGTAGCATAGCCTTTTCTTGGACTTTCTTTGCTTCTTTGCCTTGCTTTTGTGCCTGAGGGAGCACATGGATGCGTAATGCCCCATGTTTAAACATTTGAAGCATTGTATGTGATCAAGCTCCTTTTTCTTCTTTTCTTGAGTCTTGTTCTTGTTGACTTGCTTGTTAAGCTGAGGGATTGAGCTAGTGACCGTTGATCTCTTCTCAAGCTTGTTCACCATGTTTTCATGGTTATCTTGAGAAGGTTGCACTTGGCCCTTTCCCTTGAGCTTGACCAAGTCATTCTTGATCTTTTCTCTCTCTTGCTTCAAATCTTCCAATTCTTTAGCAAGGAGATCATCACAAGACTCTACAACAACATGCTCACCACAAGATTTGGTTGCTTGGGAGCAACACGGTTTTTCACATGATAAAATAGAATTGATGTGAGAGCATGTGCATGTGTGTGTATGAGGTTCAAGAAATTTTACCGATGTAACCATGACCTCATGAGTTGTTTTTAGTAGAGCATATGATTCTATAATCTTTTCATGAGAACATTCAAGTTCATTGTAGTGAGATTGCAAAGCCATATGCTTACTAGTGAGCTTCTCAAGTTGAGCACCAAGCACTTGCTTTTCTTGTTCTAAGGATGCTACATGAGTAGATAAATTAGTAGCACAAGCATAATCCTTTAACAAGATTTCATACTTACTGACCAAGGATGCATGAGAAAGCTTGAGTTTTTCAAGCTCTTGAGTTAGAGCCTTGATAGTTCCAACTCTATGAAATTCATCTCTCTTGGTCTTCTTCTTTCTGCAAGCCATCAAGCACTTGAGTCCCTCATCATTGGATAATGAAGAACCAGAAGTGGATGGGGTGACATTTGCAGCTTGAGCATCTTGAGCATGCTCGGGAGCAGCTTCCTGGGTAGAACCGGTCGGACCGGTTCCTCCAGAAAGGCTGCGCTTTCCTCCTTTTGCTCTTCTAGCTTCTCGGCAAAAACCACCTGAGGCTCAATGAATATTGCTGATGCAGTTGAGCATTTCTCAGGTGATTCCATGACTTCTTGCTCTTCATCATCACTTTTTAAATCTTCAAATGTATCCGTGATGAGAGTCCAAATGTGATGAGCATCTCTTCGGATTTCTTTCTCGCTAGAGATGATATCCCATAATTCTTCACAAATAGATCTTCGAAAGAAGTCAATAACACAAGCATTGAGTTGCATGCAAACTAACTCCTTTTCACTATGTTTTGACAAAACAAGGTTGTCATAATCAAACTTAGGAGGTAGAATGCTAGCAACTAAGAGCATTATGAACATTACCAACCCACGAAGCATAGTTTGAGCCGTCAAGCTCGAGTGGCTCGAAAAGTACCTCAATCGACATCTTTTCTTCACGGCGGTTAAGCTTTGATGTGAAGCCTTGCTCTGATACCAATTGAAAGGACCTTGGTGTCGCCTAGAGGAGGGGAGTGAATAGGCGTTTCTTCAAAATTCTGCAAAACACAATAACTAAAATCTGCTGTCAGCACTGGAATCGGTCAGACCAGTTCCTGAAACCGGTCAGACCGGTTTCCTCTGACAGACAGGGAACAAATATGCCAAACCCCTTATAACAAATCTAGCACAAACCACTATGAACAACAAGCTTCACCAGATGTTTACAAGTATATTTGTGAAGCTCCTACACACAGCACAAGTATACCAAAGAGGATAGATGCGGAATTACAAGTAAATGCTAGAATTGACAAATGTAAGTAAATGGAGACAAACACAAGGATTTGTTTACCGAAGTTCAGATTCACCACATGCACTAAGCAGCCACCAAGGCAAGGTGAATCCTAGTCTCCGTTGACGTGCTCACGAAGAGCCGGGTTGTCACACCTAACCCTTTCCTCACCCAAACCACCACCAAGGTGAGATGAGTATACTTACTGATTTCCTCAACAAGAGGATGGGTGATACAAACTTCCGTGGCACAACCACACAAGGAATGTGTGCTCAACGGCGACGCCTAGCCGTCTAGGAGCAAAGCTCCAAAAGTAACAAATGCTTCACGAGTTGCTGGACGCCACCACAAGTGCTCAAGGTCAGATTGCTCACAAAGCTCACAACACAAGTCACTCTCTCAACCCAACTCAAGAATCTCACAAGGATTGCTCAAATCTCACAAAGAGAGGTTGGGGAGAGCTCAGCTGGCCTCTAGAAGGTATGAAACACGCACAGAACCAGCAGCCCCTCAAAGAGGAGCTCTTGGGTATAAATACCCAACCCCAACAAAACTAGCCGTTATTCTGTCAGACAAAACCGGTCAGACCGGTTTGCCAAACCGGTCAGACCGGTTTTCAAACTCAACTAGCCGTTAGTCTCTCGGAGGCCAGGAACCGGTCAGACCGGTCCCCAAAATCGGTCAGACCGGTTTTGGCCAGACAACCCCACTAAGTTAGATTTCACTCGGTTAGACTCTCATGGGTTTGACTTGAGCACTTTCAGTGAATGTCTATCAGCCAATGATGCATCCCTCTTGATAGTACGGCATACCTATACTCAAGACATATAAATAAATATATTTCAACCACTTGAGCTTGTATATTGAGAATCATGCCAATACTTGAATATTCTTCACTTGAGGGCTTTCAACATTGTCCATCATCTGAGCATATCAACCTTGAGCTAGTGACTTAGGATTTTCCATAGCTTATGTTTGAATTCACTTTAATCCTTAGGCCACCTCCTTTATCAACCATAACATATATATGCAATGCAATGCCTCTCATGACAATACTTGGATATGATACTTCGAAGCCCCCCGGATACTAGATACTTCACCTTAGCATTATGCACATGGTCATAAGTCGTCACTTAGCCAAAGCTTGCTTAGTCCCTTGCTCTAGTCATCTCGATTTGTTTCTTCACCACTTACCCTTGCATCATCAAGTTTAGCTTTGCTTTGCCATTGAGTGAGTTCCATTTGAAAGATCCTTCAAATGCTTGTTCTTGATTGATAAAGAATATCCCATAATGCAAGCTTCCAATTGAAGACCAATATGTAACACATATGCTCATGTCCTTTTGTTATACATACATGAAGTCTTGCATATCATTTTTCTTTGTCAAATAAGTCATATTATAATCTTGGAGACCCACATAGCATATCCCCAAGTCATTGCTTCATCATTGCTTGTTTTGATTGATAAAGAATATCCCATGAATTGCAAGCTTCCAATCAATAAAACCAATATATAATATATATGCTCATGTCATTTTATCATACATACATGAAGTCTTGCAATATTCAATCTTATGTATTTTTCTATTTTTCTTAGCTGATCCATAAATCTTTATCTTTTGCAATGAGCATTATTTCTTCACACACTTGCTTGCTTATATCAATAAATAGTCATATATCTTGATGAGCACATTAAACATAATGAATCATAAGAATAATCCCTGCTCATCATCTCAAGCAAACAAGTTAGACCTTTAATCGTTTTGTCATTAAACTCACCAAAACCCACATGGGGGCCTAGATGCACTTTCAAGTTTCGAGTTGTGCTCACGCTTTAGGTCACCATGAGATTCACTAGAACCATTTGCATCTCTGCTGCTAGATTCCCTAATTCAGCACAGGAAGAAAATATTCATATCTTTTGTTGTCGATATCCGATTCAAGAGTTTAAATACAATCTAAAAAGCTTATCTTGTTACCTTTCCAATAGAACCAACCTTGATCCATAATTCATTTTGAGCACTGCACAATTGCACTGGAGATTCATGATCTGCAATCTGAAACTAGAGTTGTTAATCTGATTTCAAAGGGGCTGTGTGCAGTAAACCTTTGTATTGATTTGTCTTGATACTAAGGAAAAAAAGAGTTTAGTCCTCCGAAAAAAGGGAGAAGAAAGAAAGAAAGAAAGAAAAAAGAAAAAAAGAAGAAGAAAAAAAGGACAAAATGTTGTTTTCCTTGTGTTCCTTGGTTATTTTGGTGTGTGACAACGCTTGTGTTCAGGCTCGCGTCTCTAGCATAAATTTATCCTAGGACCAGCATAGGACCATCTTTGAATGCTTATTCAACTTGCATTGACTAACGTGGCTCTAGCTGTACCTTGATTCTTTGTCCTTGCAGCCACCTATAGCTCCACAAATTTTCTACAACATCATAGGGTGTGCTTGTGTCACCATTTGTGTTGTTCTTTCTGGTTGCGAACACCTTCTGCAAGTGTGGTAAGAACAAGTAAGAACTTGATTGCACAAGTTTGAGAGAAGATATAGTGTGCCACCACCTATTTATTTTAGTTGGTAGGCAATTTTTGTGAAGTTTGCTGCTGTCCACTAACGATGACAGGATTGGAGCGATATATAGGAGCTGGCAGACTGCATAATGAGTCTTCACAACCACAACAACATATTAGAGCACATCCACTGGAAGTACATGATGATGTTCTAACTAAGTAAGTTATGATCTACCTTCTTTTGAGGGAAAATTTGACCCTTGTGCATATATTAATTGGGAGCATAAGGTAGATTCTGAATTTGATAATTATGATTTGTCCGAACATCAAATGGTTTTAGCTGCTGCAAGTGCTTTAACAAAAGATGCCTTGACTAAATGGAAATATATTTGTAGGTATAACAATGTCCTGCAAACCTGGAAAGATTTTAAAATGCATTTTCGAGATGTATATATTCCCGAATATTATGTTGATTATTTGCTTAAGAAATTGGAGAAACTAAAACAGGGTAGTAAGACTGTGAAACAATACTTCCATGATTTTAAAATTTGTATCATGTTTGGTGGATTAGATGAATGCGGGGAAAATGTTATGAGTAGGTTCATGAAAGGGTTCAATTCTGAAATTCGAACCTTGTTAATTAGCAAATCATACAACAGTATTGGTCTATTGTTTTGGCTTGCACTAAGTGTTGAAAAGGAGATTCTGTTATCTGTGAATAATTGCAAGAATGATGTGACCCATAATGTCCAGAATTTGTCCACTTTGCATGCTAACCAAGAGCAACAAATAGTGGAACCCGTTGCAGATTTACCTTTGCCACAAGATGAATTACTTGCTGATCCTTGTGATAAAGAAGACTTGTGTGTTGATTATTCTTTTACTCCTATATCACATGTAGTGAATAAGTGTTATACTTTTGGTTTGGGAGGATACAAATGCGCTAAAAATAAGATGAACTGAAATTATTGTCTTCTTTAAATACTTTGGGTTATATTGAATTTGATATTCTGTGTGACCTAAACTGTTTGGAGGAGAAACTTTTTCGATATTTTGAATTGACATGCTTGTCTAATAATACATATCACTTTATTGACAAGTATAATTGCAAAGGAGGATATTTGGTGCATAAAGTTTATATTTGCTATAATCTGAAATATCCTTTTGGGCTATAGCATGATCAGATTGGGGGGCTGCACTAACGCTAATAATGCCGTGCAAAGTTTTCGTAGTTGTTCCCTTATGCAACAGGGTCAGTCAGAATAAAGAGAGAATTGTTGGTTGTGGCAGTGCAGCATAGTCATCGCTCCATGTTCCATCATCAAAGCAACAACCTACTAATGCCATTGGAGCAAGTCGAGAACGACTTGCAGCCAAGAAGGGGAGAATGATAAGGACATCACCGGCTCAGATACAACCACAATGGAAATTTTTGATTCAAAGGTGAAACAATTCTTTATAATGATTGTATTTGATACATTTGATGAATTGATGTTGCGCCATGATGTATGTTCATTGTCATTTTCAGAAATACATTCGTGGATAAAAAAAGGTGTTAAACACACATGGAAGGCATGAAGGACCAAAGAAGTTGATTGGGGACCAAGTCCAAGTATTTCCCACGTCCTCCACCAGGCCACCATGTCACTTTTGGCCCAAGGAAAGAAAGAGATCAAATCCAACACATTTTGCAGTTGGATTCGGACTGCAGCATTGGACCAAATTATGACGGCCGCCACGACTTCATCCTGGCTCCATTTTGGGCGTTCAAGTACTCTATGAAAATGTGATGAAGTCTATTTTCCAATAGATCTAGCCTCATATCAATATCTACTCGGACTCGCCCGAAATAATCAAATTACCACTAAGAGGTTTTTCTGTCCAGGGTGCTATGCGCCTGGTTTTAGCCCGATGGGCCGTGTATCAAGTTGGGTCCATTATGGACGCGTTCTAGGGTTGGAGTTCAACTCCAGCACCCTTGTGGTTGACCTCCCCACATCATATACCCCTTAGCTGCCACCAGAACACTTAGGTTTTGTTTAGATGTAAGTTTAGCCGTTGCTACTTCGTTGTAGACGCATGTGTCGGCTAGACCATCTGTTCTACTCGATTCAGAACCCCAAATTCGTGTGTGTCAGATTTATCTCTTGGGCAAGTTCTGTGTGCTGTTTGCTTGTCCACTTGTTCTTGCTTGTTCTTCGATTTGCTTGTAGGTACAAGGTTGTTCTTGGCACGGCAAGAACAGCAACAAATTGGAGCCGGTGTAACTGTCGCTAAGGAACAGCATCCCTGTGATTGTTGTAGTCGGACAGCACAACGTCGAATCCACCCCAAATCGAGTTATCCACCACTCACCAAAAGATCAGCACCAAACCCTAGTGTTGGGTTATATCAGCTTCCGACTTGACGGAACTGGGCATGTAGGGCATCGATGAACTCGACACGTCGGCGAACCAGACTCCGTTGACAATCGGCATGATCTTTCTTCACACAAGGGCCCCTACCTGGCGCACCTCTGTCGAGGTTGTACTCAGCAGATATTTGTCCGGCAGGCACCCCGCTTCGTGCGAAGATTGATCACAACAGATGAACAAAGGGACTCAGGATTTTATACTGGTTCGGGCCCTCGAGATCGAGTAATAACCCTACGTCCAGTTGCTTGTGTACTATTTCGGCAAGTACAGATTACAATGGTGTAACAAATACTCTCGGGTGGATTGGCTAAGATTGGGGATACCCTCTACGCACAGGACCCACTACTATTTATATCCAGGGAGACATGTCTTACAAGACAAAACAGACCTAAACCTAGTAGGACTCTAACTATCATCGGGCTTTCCTTCCGCGATCAATTTCTACCACAGCATCACATGCCACTTGTTAGATTTTAGTTGATTCAAGAAACACGTGTATGGGCAAAAAAAATTATGACTGCCCGGTTATGTATTTGAAAGATTCAAGGAAAATTTATCAACTAAAACATATTTAAATACACTATCAGTATGCTAAAAGGGCAGGCCGCTGCAAACATACGACTGCCTTACACAAAGCATGATTCTAAAGCTAATACAGGTAGTTACAAGGATTACCTAGTTACAGTAAATACTGCAGATAAACATTATATGGATCAAAACAAGGTGTGTTTAACAAACCATATCCTATAGGCAATTTTATTCGTGATGCAAGGCATTTGAAAAGTACATGTCAAAACATTTATTCAAACAGTAAGGAAAAAATAGGTTAAGAGATACAAGGACTGGTTTTTTTGTTCTAAAACTTAAACAAATGAAAGACTTTGATGTAGTAAAAAAACAGAAGGACATCAACCTAGACCTATTTTATCATTTGGACTACCGAGATAGCATTACAATGATACAAACACATTTACGTGCTGGGCTCAAAATCTGATAACCATGTTACTTGTAGTTATAATAATTCTCTGAGTAAATGACTTAGATTACCGAGATAGAACTATTGATATCCTATAGGCAATTTATATCTTATACAAGCATTTCAATGATACAGATAGAAGCATTTTAGTAAGATAGTAATGGAAAAAGTATAAAAAGGGATATGGGGCGAGGATCACACGTACCTACTAGACAATAGTGGATCTGCTCTAGCAACCCAAGGTCCAAAGTCCAACACAAGTGCGCTCAAATTAAGTTAAGATCGAAGATGTATTGCTTGCCTCACAGCCAAATCCTTGCCGCAATTCAATCCTCCTCAGCGCTCGATAGCTTGCTATGTCATCAGGAGGGGGAGAGGTTCAATCTAAAAATTAAAAGCATTGCAAAGAATATCGAATTACTAGTAAGACATGGCAGGTCAATAGTTCTGCTAGAAAACAAATGGCACAAAAAATTTGCAAAAAAAATTGTGGTGGTGGATAAACTTACAAAGGAAAAGAAATCATCAAAAAGAGAGCCTGGATACTAAACTGGAACTCAGTTTGTAAATGAGACGAAAGATTCCTGCAAGAAAAACAAGATGCATGTTATTCAAAATGAACATGACGGCTCATGCACGATTGATACAGTAACAAGCATTTTATTAAAACTGTAAAAGCAATTTAATTAAATATGTCAAAATCAATAACAAATTAAGCACTACAGAAATACTACTGATGGACATTATATGGATGAAGACAATTTACACTGTAAAATAAGAACATCCTACAAGCAATTTATAAACTGAATCAAGTGAATTCAGTGGTACAACAAGCACATTTTAGTAAATCTGGAACAAAAGAATGAAAAAGGTCATACAGGAGTGCAAGGCTGGAAACTGCAAGCAGACTACCGGGCCCAATTATTGATCCAAAACGGCATTATATTGCTAGAATTCAGAATTTTAACTTCAAATCCTTCTACTACAACAGTGCAGTACGACGGACATGCATGGAACCAAGCAAGATATCAGTGATTGGCTAGCAGCCGGGTCACTGGTATGACCGGGACTCGGACAAATCACGGAAACCCTTGGCAAAAGTAATTGTGTGCGCACCTGCTCTTCCACCACCAGAAGAAATGACGGGGATGAAGATGGGCTCGACCACGGAAATGGATTTCCCCCCTTGCGCGGTGGAGTCGTCGTCAGATCGTGCCCTTCGCGTCTCCAAGAGATGGATAGATCCGGGATCCCCTTCGCTTCACTTCGCGTCTCCAGAAGATGGATGGATCTGGGATCGGGAGCAAGGATACCCTTCGCCTATCGGTCCTGCTGATGGAGAAAATTGCATATTTGGGACTTCAATCGTTGTGTTTCGCAGTTTTGCCATCCCTAACGTCGTCTTCGCAAAAATGGGACTTGAAACATGTGAAACTTGATTTTAATGCCACTAGGGATATTTCATCTATTTTCTAATACATAGTATACATGTATTTGGGACTTGAATGGACTGTTTGCCCTCCTCGTGATCTCGGTGTCGATGTACAGATGCGAGCGCGCGCCACCGTCCGCCCCGTCGAACTCGTTGGCCGACGAGCCAGCGGAGCTGGCTCTGGACACCTCGTTCTGTAGCATGGCCTCGATTTCCTTCACCACCTCGCCCAAGGCCGGCCGCGTCGTCGCCGCCGCCTTTGTCCACGCACCGCATCACCAGCTGCACGAACCGCCTGAACCCGAGCGTCCGCGCAGAGTCCCAGATCGCCGGGTCGAGGAGGCCCCGCAGCCCGTAGTAGTCGCGATTGATGGTGAATTGCGAGAGCTTCCAGCGCGAGGCCCTCGCCCAAGCTAGCTCTCGCGTCGCCGTCAGACCTTCTCTCTCCCCTCCATACCATGCGCGAGGCCCTCGCCCAAGCTTTCGCGTCGCCGTCGGACGCCAGCTGCTGTGCCTCCGAGTTCACAAATGAGCACCATACAGTAAGTCAGTAACACGTAATAGACATGATACCGTGCCTAGATGAGAGGAATTTTCAAGATACGTGGGCGACGCTTGAGTAAGGGTGAGCGCCGCCGTCTCCTCGCCGGCGGGGACACAGATCCGTGGGCGCAGTGGCTTCCTCTTTCGTCCTGGACTCTGGAGGTCGTGACCCTGCAGCGCCGGCCTCCTCGCGCGGCTACGACTTGCCCGCACGCATGCACCAGGTGGCTACTGCAGGAAGGATGCCCGGCACCGGCGCCTTGCTCTCCGAGATGAAGGCCAGCAGCAGCGGCCTTGGTTGCCGCTCTTAACCTCAGTGCCACACCGTCGACCCCAAGATACGGATCAGACGTCTTGCCCTCCCCATCCTGAAAGCTACGCCGGCTTGTCGGCCAACGAGTTCGACGGCGCGGGCGGCGGCGTGCGCTCGCACCTGTACAGCGACACCGAGATCACGAGGAAAAAATTGCAAACACAGAAGGGGCAAAAGAGCCCATTCAGGTCCCAAATACATGCATATGAATTAGAAAATAGGTGAAATACGTCTAATGGCATTGAAATCAAGTATCATATGTTTCAAGCCTTATTTTTACGAAGTCGATGTTAGGAATGGCAAAACTGCGAAGCACGACGATTGGAGTCCCAAATATGCAATTTTCTCCTGCTGATGCTGCTTGACTACAGTTGGCTCACCTTCGAAAATCGCTGGGTTGCATCTGCAAGCAGTTGGTCGCGCATATTGTATAGAGAAAACAAGGGTCCGATTAGAACATAAATCAAGCAAGTCTAGACAGAAAAATGAGGGGGGGCGGAAGCGAATCTGAAGATGTCGTCGCCCTAGGGATGCCGGGAATGGAGATCCCTGTCACCGCGGTGACGGCCAATCTTACCGCGCGATGACATCTGTCGCCGTGGTGGTGCCGAGGATGGAAATCCCTCTCGTCGCGGTGGGTGTGAATGTCACCGTGACTTTAGTCGGCCCTTTCTTCACTCTACTCCTGCTCTTTCATTCCAGCCAGAACCCTTCTCGAACTCGCCGGATTGCCAAACCCTAGCGACAGGGAGATTTGGGAGCAAAGGTAAAAATGAGAAGAGAAACGAAAGCGACGACAGAGGAAAATGGAGGAATAATAGAGCGGGCGCGACTGCCGACATTCTAATAATTCCTCTCTCGGACTCCCCTCTCTCTAGGTCCACAAATCATTGAAAGAGTGTCATTCACCGCAGTGTGAATGGATAAGCACGGTTGGAGGCGGCGTACCGGGGAGAAAGTTGGGATCACGTGGGCATACGATCGGGCGGCGCGGAAGGTGTGCAGTCGTGAGCGTGCAAGAGCATTTACCATAATATTTGGAAAATATCCAAATATAACTTAGCTTTGATTTGTAGGAAATCGGTGCGACGCGGGTGGGCCTGGCCGAGAAGTTGTTGATTTTTACTGGTTTAGCGCCGACTGGATGTCGAACGGGTCAAGTAGTAGAAGTCGTCGCTGGAAGGTCGGCGCAGCGGTACATGCGGATCGGCGGGGCAGCACCCTGACTCCCACATGCAGTGGCTGCGGCTCACGGCGCGTGACGCTTGATCAGAGAACTGTACGAGTGCCCAGGCATCCATGCATACGTACGTATGTACGCAAAGTTTGCGTAGTATCCTTTTACATGCACGATTAAGAGGTAGTAGATTAGGATAATCCAGTTTGAAACTACCATCGAAAAGATAGGGTACAAATCGCATCGGATACGGAGGAAGAAAAATAAATTCTCCCCTGTTTGCTTGAGGATTTCCTCTGGCCTGCAGGGAATAATTCTGTGCTCTTGTATCCGAAGCAGACACGAACTGCTCGGATGGGCAGACTCGTGGCACCGAGTGTGCACGCGCGTGACGCCGGCCTGTCGCCTGTTGCGGAGTCGTTGCGGCGGCCATCAGAGTCCTAGCAGAAAGGTTCATACAGAATCGGAGCATGTGTTAGCCAAAGGAAATTACTAGAGTTATAATTGTCTAATTTAAGAAAAAATAGAAAAAAAGAAAGAATACGCTTCTGATGCATGGATGGAAAGAATATGGTAATAACTTCCCTTGAGGGTAGGATATCGCCACCAGCTTTTGACCAGAAGCGTTGATCTGCGTGCTTGACATGACGTCGTGCGGGCAATCAGACGTGTGCGACGCTTTAGTGGAGCTCCACTCCAACCTTTCTAGTTTCGCTCCATAAACTCTAACTTTCTTCGCTCCACCAACTCTAGGAAAAACGAGGAGTTAATGTACATATTTGAGAAAAAGCATGGATCCGGCTGTAGAAACCAAAGATACTATTGTTGAAAGTCTATTTTACTCTTATGATTGGGACCCACATGTCATTTACTCTTATTTCTCCCTTTCCCCTCTCTCTTGCTGTCTTCTTTTCCACCAGGAATCTCTTTGCTACGTTGTGTAATCAGTTGTGTAATCAGTGGCAATGATGGGTAATTTTACTCCAACTTCATGAGAATATATATAACTAGTGTTTTTGAAGCACCCCTTGTTGAGCTCCATGAAAAAAATAGAGTTGGCCCTCAACTCCAGTTTTTTTTTTGGAGTTTCCGGAGCTAGAGTTTCTAGAGCTATACGTGTTTGGCAAAGAGCTCATGGAACAGAGCTACCAAAGTTGAAGTGGAGCTGCACAAAACACGCCCTAACTTGACAAAATAGAGGCGCCGCCTGCAATATCGAGTCAACCAATCAGAACCGATATGATAACTGAGGTTGGTGATGTCGCTGGACAGGGGGCTTGAAAATCCGATCTGGCTGATCGGGTCTTTTGTTGGTGAAGTTGTTGATTGCTGCCATCAAACTCGTAGAGATGACTCTGACGATCTCCCCTACTTGGCGCACTTAGGGTCCAGCAAGTCCACCAAGGAGCTCCTCACGGTTAGGGTTGAAAACTGTCCGGAAAAATCCCGTACCGATGGATTTTGTATTCGGTATTATCATATAATCTCTGATTATTCCTGTTTTTACCGAAATATAAAATTGTTATTTTTAACTAATTTTTTACCTTGTTTTGATTTATGTATTTGATAAAATGTAGAAATATTACAATCGTATTGTTTTCATTTTCTACATTTGCGTAAATTTATGATACCGGTTTTGATCGCTTTTGTTCCTACCAACGGTGATAGATTCGTTTGGAGGCGGTATCGCAGAACCAAAAGCTCACAAGACACAAATTTATACAGGTTCAGGCCACCGCGAAGGTGTAATACCTTACGTCCTATTTGGAGGAATTGTATTGCCTCTGCGCTCGGGTTGAGATGTTGGATCTCGAGATGATGGTGATGGGATGAGATGTCCTTCTAGGGGCAACCCTGCCTCTCTTTATATACTCTAGGGACAGGGTTACATGGCAAGTCCCATAATCGGTTACAATTAATAAATCTAGTACTATGATTACAACTTTATCTTTTGCCCTCCTGTTGACGTCCAAAAAGTCAGCGTTGACTCTTAGAAATTAACACGGTGGTCTGGAAGATTTGCTTCAACTTCAGTGCAGGTCCAAAATCTTGAGGTTCGCAGCGTGCCAGTCAATTTGACCTGAAAATTAACAAGGTAGAGTTTAATCAGTAAACAAAAAGGAACTCATCAGCCAAAGCCCCGATTCGTTCCAGGTATTGGATTAACATGAAGAGAAGTCCGATGTGAGCATGGGCTTTGAGTCTGATTCGTGATGATATAACTTGAATAAGAAACAAGCCATTGACTATAAAAGACGAATGGGAGACAGATTAAATTCAATCATATTCTTTAAAACATATAAATCTAAAAATTTAAATAAACTAAAATCCATGTCACTTACAATCGGATCGGACCTTAACCGAGACAGCGTTGCTAGCAGGGCTTCGATTTAGCCTATTCACTTCAATAGATCTATGTATTTTAATGAATCTGCTTAAACCTATTCTGTTGTGACTTGATAATTGAATCTAAATCAGCTTTATGAGCAAAAACATGAACAGATCTATTATAAGATATTTTAAATAAATAAAACAAATAGGTCTTTGAACAAAAGTGAGCCGATCAAATAAAATCACAAGACACGATAAGGGGTGAGCGAACTAAACGAAGAAGGGCGATACGCCTCAATCTAAAGCCTAGAACAACTCGATAAATTAGTGAATTATATAGACGAAGAATGGCGATATGCCTCAATCTAAAGGCTAAAATAATTCAATAGATGTCGCACTTACAGACAAATCGGAGATCAAGATGATGCAGCCCTGCTTGCTGAAGAACTCGACGAAAAGGGTTGATGGCACGAGGGCCGAAATTTGTGTTTGTATTGATGGTTGTGTGAACATTCTTTACAATAGCACAGGGTTTATATTTATACCCTAGAAATCTAACTAATCCTTGTCGGATACGACACTATCTCTAATTTATTTAAAGCAATCTAATCCAAACTACCAAAATAATTACAATTGCCGTAAAAAACCAGGACCTGTAGAAGCTTCCAGACGCATCTTCCCTCCAGTCTCGTAAACGCTTCGGCCTTCTTATCTTTGTGTCCAATCAGGACTCTATCGGACAATTCCCGATTGGAATCGGACAAGTCAGAATTGGACTCGGCTATAGTCCTTGCTTCCCAGCATCCATTAAAGATATTATTCCTTTGATACTAACCGAGTCAGAATCTAGTGTCAACATATGCCCTCCAATTTTGGGATAAAATATTATTTTATTCTAAAATTCTCCAAGCAATGATGACCCCTGTAGTGAACAGTTTATAGAAACCTGTGTCTCCTTACTGTTGCAACCCTTCAATCTTGTGCGAGCGCGACGCCTCGGTCTCCAGGCAATTCCTTCCCTTGTAAGCCCTATAAATACCAAACCGAACCATCATCTTCTTTCTTCTGCTCGCATCTGCTATTACGCCCGAGCTCTCCGCCGTCTCCATTTTCCAAACCCTCGCACTATAAACTTCGGTCTTCATTCGTCAAGCTTTCACCGTGATCTCGGTAAGGAACTCCCCCCGCATATGATTCATGTTGCCTATCTGGATTTTACTTCATTCTCTTTAATGATTCTTCGAATTTTCTCACCTTAGGCTACTGTTTATTTTAGATCCAATCTCATCAATGGCGGCTCCAATGAACAAGGCTACCAGCACTTTCATTCTTGAGGTAAAGAATCATCTCTGATCTCCATTATTCGCTTCCTTTTCATGCATTTCTTTTTCCTTTCCTTGCATCTCTCCTACTTGCAGCCACATCCTTATTTGTTGTTTTATTTTCTTCGTAGAATCTTAAGAACAACATCGTCATCCCTATTTCTCACCTTCCCTCGGTCTATTACCTAGGTCCGATGGGCAACCCCGATCCGACGGATTTTATCAATTTAGAATCGGAATGGTTGCCTCCTGCAAGCCTCCGATTGGACCAGTTCCTTCCGATCGTAGCCGAGTAACATCCTGGGATGGAGAAACTGGCTTCTCAGAGTCCGTGCTGCTAAGTTAGGTTTTTGGGATGAGAAGGAAATAAACCAATGTATTACTTTGTCCCTCATCGATATGGCTAAAGATGAAAATTTACTGGCCTCCACCTCCATATTTTAGTCTGATGCACTAAACGCCTACCTTTTTGGCCATGCATCGATGACTCCAACATTGATGGATGTACACATGTTGACTGGCCTCAACACCACAATTGCTTCAAACCCAAGGAGGCTCTTCTGCGATCTCAATTACAAGCTAGTCAGCCTAGGCTCCAAAGGATGGAAAAAAAATACATCTCCGATCACTATAAAACCGGCTCAGTCACTGATAAAGAACACACAGCCTTTCTCAATATGTGGTTGGAACGATTTGTATTTTGTGAAGCAACACTTGGTGCCACCAGCAATATGTAGTTGATCGCAGAGGTATTGTCACGTGGTGGGTTAGTTCCCCTTGGCCGCCTCCTCCTCGGAGCAGTTTATCATCTCTTGCATCAAGTTGTGGGATATGGGTACCCCTGGGCCCACTATCGACCGGGTAGCCAGTCGGCCTGGTCCCACATCTGACAAGGAAGTGGGTCGATCCCGGGCCGGCCCACGAGGATCCTCGGCTTGATGGACAAGATTGGAGAAGACTTAGCCCGCAAGGTATTCGACGATATCCTCGGATCCCACCCGGAGATCATGGAGAATATACGACGGCCGATACGGATTAGTTTCCTAATTTGAGCCGGATACAATTAAAGATAACCGACCTGTAAACCCTAGGCCGTCAGCCTATATAAGGCGGCCTAGGTCAACCCCTTCATTTATCTGATTCCTACGCCATTCATCCATTGTAACCAAGAGCTCGCCGTCGTTCCCCGGGATCGCGCCGAGCAAATCAATACAAGACCCCCGAGCACAGGACGTAGGGTATTATACCTCCGGGTAGCCCGAACCTGTATAATCCTTGTGTCCCTGTGTTACCTCGAGCTCCCTAGTCCAGCGATCTCCCTTTGCCTACAAATCAACCATCTGGGTACCCCCGGGTGGACTGCCGGACGATAACTCCGACAGTTGGCGCGCCAGGTAGGGGTGATCGCCGGGCAATAAAGCTAGCTCGATGGCAGATCGTCGCTCCGTCATTTTCCCCCGACTCCATCAAGAACTGCGCCACGCATCTGGAGGGTATCAGCTGTTTTGCTGAGACTCATTCCACCACCACTGCCGTCTCCGACTCCACCACGACGCCTGACGCTCCCATGCTGATCAGCCCCACGCTGACTTCATCGCCGATCTCCTCGTCAATCATGCCCCGCTCCAGCAGCGACTCGATGAGATCTCCATCAACGACCAGGCTCCGGGCCTGGCCACTCGCCGAAGAATCCCTCCCCTGGATGAGCTTCTCGCCGGGTTGGATCGTGTCCAGGACACAATAGCCGAGTGCATCTCCATGTCGGAGGAGGCCCTGTGCCGACCCCGCAAAGCGCTCCCGCTCGGGTTTCGCAACGCCTCGTCGATCTACTCGGCCCAGGTCCAAGAAGACATGTCTCAGATCCGATCTGAGATCCCACCCCAGCCCGCCCAGTCTCCGGATTGCGGCGAGTTCCAGGTCGCCACCAGCGTGCTCTTGCCGGCCCCGGCCGACTCGAGCAACAACTCAAGCTACACCATGCCTCCCGGCGCGTGAAGTCTTCATTTCCGAGGATTCCGTAACTCGGGACGGAGAAACCGACTTGGCCAGAGACCGCCGACAAGAGCGAAACCAAGGCCGAGCCCGACGGCGCGCCGAAGAAGCCGCCTTGCCCCTAGCAGCGGCCGAAAACGCGGCACCTGCTGCAGTTCCTGGTGATCCCGCAGCCGCCGCCGCTACCGGTGCACCTGCAGCCGCCGTACCAGCCGGAGAGATCCCCTCTGGAGCTCCACAACGACGGCAACCCCCACCTCGGGGCCCCCACGGAGTCGCGCCCCAGAACCTCGATGGTGCATTCGCCCGGGTGCCGTTCCGCACGCCCCAGGCCAATGTCGCCGCTGCTTTCGCCGAACTGGGTCACAAGCCTGACACCCCAGAGGTACAGAGAGCCCGAGCTCAGTTGGAGGCAGCACAAGAACAGATTGAGCGATTGTATCGCGCCAGATCCCGGTCTGGGCGATCAAATTCGACTCGTTCTGCAGTCGCCGCTCTGCTCATAGCAGATCGGATCGGGATCATCCTAACCAGAGGAACCCCCCACTACCTGTCGTCGAAGAAGAGGTGGCCCAGAACCACCATGAAGACAAAGAAGAAGAACGGCGTAACCCGCGCAACGCAGACCAGCGCCGTGAACGTTACCAAGTGCGTCGCGATAGTCGCCAACGACATCAACAACCTGACGATCTCCGCGATCGCCTAAGGGACTGCGCCCGCGACATCCGCCCCGACCTCGATGCTCGACACCGAGAACGCGACGTGGCCGAGCTCGAGTGCCGCGAGCGGTACAACCGAGATTATGGCCGACCCGACCGCCAGCCGGTTGGCGAGGCAGGTGACGACTCGGCAGAGGAGAATGAGCGCCGCGTTGTTCACGAGCTCATGGAGCGTGAACAGTATGACGCAAGATACGGCCCCCCGCAGGATGATCGCCGCCATGGGCGTGGTGAACCTCGGCCCCGCGCCGACCAGATCCGACCTCCTCACCGTGACTACCACAACGATGATGAGGATGACTTTGACGGCTTCACCGCCTTCTCCGCCCGACTCCGTGCCATCCGTTGCCCCGAGTCCTTCAAGCCAGCACTCATGGAGAAGTTTGACGGTCGATCCGACCCCAAGCTTTGGCTCAAGACGTACCACACGGCGGTCAAAGCCGTCCACGGGACCAACGACCAAGCCGCCGCTTACTTCCCCGTGATGCTGGGCAAGGAAGCACTCCTATGGCTTGAGGGCGTTCCCCGGAACACCATCGACAGTTGGGCAGATCTTTGCCATGCTTTCACCAAGAATTACCAGGCAAGCTATACTCGGCCGGGCACCAGGTTCGATCTGGACAACATCAAGCAGAAGAAGGGTGAGAGCCTCCGGGACTACTCCGACCGTTTCTTCGACAACCGAAACAAGATCGCCGAAGTCGAGGACCGGGATGTCATTGACGCATCCCGGCGCGGTCTTATCGACAATCAGCTGTTCCGTACGCTGTTCAAAACCAACCTTGTCACGGTCTCTGACCTGATGGAGGTGGTCAACCTGGAGGTCCGGGCCGATCAAGCTGAGCAGGCCCAGTTCAAGAACAAACAGAAGCGCCCGAAAGATGATGACCGGGTTGAAAGCTCGAAGCGCCACGAGCCGTTACGTGGGCGCAAGGCAGGCCCCGAGCCCCTTGTAGCTCTAGCAGAAGAAGAAGGCCGGCCGGAACCCAGGTTCCTGGCCGAAGAGTTTCACGACACGCTGAATTATCAGTGTCCCTTCCACAAAGATGTGAAACACAATCTCCGCGATTGTCATGCGCTCCTCAAAGAACTCGGCGCCCTGCCACCCACCAAGAAGCAGCGCTACAACAACAACAGTGGTCGTTACAACAACTACCGCCGTGACGGCTACAACGCTGACCAGCGGGACGACTATCGCCGCAGAGAAGACCGCGACCGCCGCGACGATTACCGCCGTGGCGAGCGCGACCGCGATGCTCCGGCTCGCCGGGACGATCAACGCCACCATGACGAGGAACGCCAACTGCCACCACCGCCGGAGGCGCCTAGACGCGACGCCAATGGCGAATTCCAGCGTGCGGACCGCCAGGTCAACGTCATCATTGGGGGGCCCGGCGCCTTCCCAGATCGGCGCAAGGAAAAGCTCCACAAGCGAGAAGTGACGATGGTTTCCACCAAGCCGGTAGAGTACCTCCAGTGGTCGGAGATGCCCATCGGCTTCAGCCGTGCCGACCACTGGGTCCATCTCCCCGAGCCGGGATCCTACCCACTCGTCGTCGCCCCCGTCATGGACAGGGTCCTTCTCTCCAAAGTCCTGATTGACGGCGGGAGCGCCCTCAACATCGTCTTCACCAGCACCCTCAACAGCATGGGGTTCGACTACAGCAGGCTCCTGAGCGCCGAAGATCCGTTCTTTGGCATTGTGCCAGGAAAAGCTTCCTACCCGATAGGAAGAGTCGTCTTACCAGTAACGTTTGGCACTGCCAACGACTACCGCACGGAGTTCCTGTACTTCGAGGTATTCGACTTCAAGAGTTCCTACCACGCCATCTTTGGCAGGCCCATGTTGGCCCGGTTCATGGCAATTCCGAACCACACCTACCTGGTTCTGAAGATGCCGGCGCCCAACGGCACCCTCTCCATCCGTGGAGACATCAAGACTTCCTTCGAGTGCGACGGGGAGGCCATCAAGATAGCCGAGTTGTCTCATCAACTCGGCAACGCTACCCTGCTGGCAGAAGAAGCCTCTAAGGCAGCCACCGGAGAGCCTGTACTCCCGGAGCAGAAGCAGCAGCCCACCGCGCTGGCACCTGCAGACGCCCCCAAAGCAATAAGCTTGGGGCTCGACGACCCATCCAAGACGGCCCTCATAGGGCCAGGGCTCACTCCAAAATAGGAAGACGCGCTCACCTCCTTCCTTCGGGACAGTGGGACATCTTCGCATGGAAGCCATCAGACATACCGGGTGTTCCGAGGGAGAAGGCTGAGCACTCCTTGAAATTGAGCAAAACCGCAAAGCCTGCCAAACAGAAGCTGCGCCGATTCGCTCAAGATCGCAAGAAGGCCATTAGGGTAGAACTGAATAAGCTCCTAGCTGCCGGTTTCATTAGAGAATGCAAACACCCAAAGTGGCTTGCAAATCCTGTACTTGTAAAGAAGCAATCCGGTGAATGGAGAATGTGCATTGATTACACGGATCTCAACCGCTACTGCCCTAAAGACCCCTTCCTCTCCCGCGAATCGATCAAGTCGTCGACTCTACGTCCGGCTGCGTGCTCCTATGCTTTCTCAACTGCTACTCGGGTTATCATCAGATAACCCTGAAGGCGTCTGACCAAGACAAGACAGCGTTCATCACCCCGCACGGCATCTATTGCTACAAGACAATGACGTTTGGGCTGAAGAACGCCGGTGCCACGTATCAGAAGGCCATCCAAGGATGCTTGCAGAGCCAGATCGGCCGCAACGTGGAAGCTTACATGGATGACGTCGTCGTCAAGACGTACGACGCTGATACATTAATCGCCGACCTCCAGGAAACCTTCAACAACTTGCGCCGATTCAGATGGAAGTTGAACCCCACGAAGTGCGTATTCGGGGTGCCGTCAGGAAAGCTCATGGGCTTCCTGGTCATCCAACGTGGCATTGAGGCAAACCCAGTCAAGCTGGACGCCATACGCAACCTCAAGGAATCAACGTGCAAGAAACACATCATGAAGCTCACTGGGATGATGGTGGCCCTGAGCCGGTTCATCAGCAAGCTCGGCGAGAAGGGACTTCCGTTCTTCAAGATCCTCAAGAAGGCGGACAAGTTCGAATGGACCCCTGAGGCAAGCAAGGCCCTGGCCGACCTCAAGGAATTCCTAATTACAGCCCTGGTACTCACGGGTCCAACCCCCGGGGAAGAACTCATGCTATACATCTCAGCTACCACTCATGTGGTCAGTACGGCCCTGGTCGTCGAGCGGCCAGAAGAAGGCCACCCATACAAGGTCCAGCGCCCTGTATATTTCGTCAGTGAAGTACTCAGCGAGTCCAAGGTCCGATACCCCCATCCTCAGAAGCTGCTCTACGCGCTCCTGATCACTGCCAGGAAGCTACGCCACTACTTCCAGGCGCACGTCATTCGAGTCATCTCGAATTTCCCCCTCGGGGCCATTCTCCACAACAGGGATGCCAACGGCCGCATAGTCAAGTGGTCCGTTGAACTCGGCGAGCACACCATCAACTTCGAGCCACGGGAGGCCATTAAGTCCCAAATATTGGCCAACTTCGTGGCCGAATGGACGAAAACCCAGGAGCCGACCCCCGCAGAACGACCAACGCACTGGAAGATGTACTTTGATGGCGCCCTCAACCTTGAGGGAGCCGGCGCAGGAGTGCTGTTCATCTCCCCGGAGGGGCAGCACCTGAAATACGTTCTTCAGATACACTACCAGGCCACAAACAACGGGGCCGAGTATGAGGCCCTCATCCACGGTCTCCGGATCGCGGTGTCGCTGGGCATCAAGCGGCTAATGTGCTATGGCGACTCCAAGCTTGTCGTCGAGCAAGTCAACAAAAATTGGGACACGACCAAGGAAACCATGAGCACGTACTGCGCAGAGGTACGCAAACTCGAAGCCCACTTCTATGGGCTCGAGTTCCACCATGTCCTCCGGGAAGACAATGTCGCCGCCGATGTTTTATCCAAGCTAGGATCCACCAGAGCCCAGGTCCCAGTCGGCGTCTTCGTCCAAGACCTGTGCACCCCGTCCATCAAGATGCTTGAGGATGGCAGCCCCGTGCCCGACTCGGAGCCACCCCCGGGCGGCCCGCCGACCAGTGAAGTTCTCGTGGTGGAAGCAGACTGGCGCGCCCCCTTTATCGCTTTCCTCACAGAGAACTGGTCACCGGGTACGAAGGAAGAAATCGAGAAGTTAACTCGGCGAGCGACAAATTATGTCGTCATCGGCAACGCCCTGTACAGAAAGGCCGCCTCCACAGGCATACTCATGAAATGTGTCCTCCGCGACGAAGGTATCACCCTCCTGCAAGATGTCCACTCGGGCACTTGCAGCAACCACGCGGCGGCCGGCACCCTAGTCGGCAAGGCTTACAGGGCAGGGTTCTACTGGCCAACGGCCCTATCCGACGCAAAAGAGTTGGTGCGCTGCTGCACCGGCTGCCAGTTCTTCCAGAAACAAAAGCACCTGCTGGCTCAGGCGCTAAGGACCATCCCCCCATCTTGGCCATTCGCCATATGGGGACTCGACAACATCGGGCCCATCAAAACCGCTCCGGGCGGATTCAAGCACATCTTGGTGGCGGTTGATAAGTTCACCAAGTGGATCGAATATAAAGTCGTGACCGACACCAAGTCGGCCACAGCAGCCAAGTTCATCCAAGAGCTTACCCACCGGTTTGGGGTCCCAAACCGCATCGTGACCGACCTTGGCTCCAAGTTCACAGGCCATGAGTTCTGGGACTTCTGCCAGGACAATTGCATCGACGTCTACTACTCCTCCACGGCGCACCCCAGGTGCAATGGCCAGGTTGAGCGGGCCAATGGTATGGTCCAGGACTCACTCAAGTAAGCCATGTATGACGAACTCAACAAGCACCCCGGCCAGTGGGCCAAAGAGGTATCCCATGTCATGTGGGGTCTACGCACCCAGAAGAGCAGAGCAACAGGATATACTCCCTTCTTCCTAGTGTACGGCTCCGAAGCCGTCCTCCCAGCCGACATCGCCCATGGTGCTCCGCGCATCCAGCACTACGAGGAAGGAGAAGCAGAAATCGGCCGCCAGGTCGACATTGATTGCCTAGAAGAACATCGACTCGCCGCACTGGTCAGGCATGCAAGACATGAGCAGCAGATACGGCGCTACCACGACCAAAACGTCCGAGAACGCTCCCTTAACGTTGGCGACTTGGCCCTGCGCCGAGTCATGTCCACCAAAGACAAGCATAAGCTATCGGCCCCCTGGGAGGGCCCCTTCATTGTCAAAGAAGTTGTCTCGCCAGGAACATATAGCCTCCAGTGGGCTAACGGCGACCCCGTCCCGAACGTGTGGAACATCGAGCATCTCGTCAAGTTCTATCCATAGAATTTATCAAAGCTATGTATCCTTGGTCTTATATCAATAAAAGTTTCTCTGTCTCATTTTATGGCTTGTTATCAACTCCTTACCCGGCACCCACGCTGATGCTCGGGGACTGGGCCCGACCCAGAATATATTTCCTTCACCACGATACCTGGGGGAGTACCCGCTTACTCCGACTCCCGAGTCCTTGCCCAACCCTACATTCCCTCCGGCGACTACTGAGCTAACCCGGCTGGTCCGAGTCCTCAACTATGAAACCCTGAGCTCCGTGCTCAACCTGCGTGCCCCCTACGCATAAGCCTCCCAGCCGAGCAGTGTAGCAGGGTAAGTCGTCCTCTCCGTGAGCAGTGGTCAGCAGGTCAAAAAGGGTGCTTAAACAGCACAAGGCAGTGGCCAGTCGGGCGACGCAAAGTGCTAGTCGGCAGGGAAAAGGGCCCAACACAACACTAGCGACCATTAACACTTCAAATTAATCCGGAATTTTATATATACCCGAACACTACAGAGTTTACATGCATAATTCTATTTACAGGCCGAGCTCCGTCGCTACAGTTTCAGCCAAAGGGGCACACTCCTCGACCAACCTGTCGAACTCTTCATCGGCAAGCTCTTCGGGAATACCATCGGCGATCGGAGCCAGCTCCTGTGTCGGGAAGTGTATTCTGAACAACGCCAGAATCCGACTCCCGAAGCCAATTGCAGTCTGCTGCATCAACTGGGCTGCGTGGTTTGGACCGGCCCTGAGCCGCTCCACCAACGTCAACATCGCCGGGCCTGACTCGACGGGCACCAATGAGTTGGCGTTGAACTCGGCCGCCTGCTTCAGCTCCATCAGCTCCGTCCGAAGCCCTATAAAGGAATGCACATAAACACCCCGACTTCCTAAAAGCCCCAGAAGACTTGGCAAGCGAGACTCACTATGCATGGCTCGGTCATGCTCATCCTTCAAGACCTGGTTGGCTTCCTTCAGGTGCTCGGCCTCGGTCGCCAGGCGAAGATTGGCTGCTTTCAGCCCCCGGACCTCCTCCTCGAGCTTATGCTTGGCCCCGGCCAGCTCGTCTTCAAGCTTCTTCTTGGCTCTAGTCAGCTTGTCGACCTTCCCTTGAAGGGCAGCCTCCCTCTTCCTCGCCTCTACAAAGAAACCCCCATGAGCACAGGCTGCTCGGAGAGATGCATCAGCAAGCAAAGGAACAAAGAACTTACCCTCGGTGAGAACACCCATGTCTTTCATGAGGTCCTCATTGGTCTTTTGCAGGTCGGCAAGCTCCCGCTCCCTCTGCATCTGGTACTCCTTGGCGGCTTCAGCCTCACGGACCCGATCCGTGTGGATTTGTGCCAAGGTTCGGCGGTCTTCCAGGGCCTGCCACCTGAAGTCAAGATCCCTCGTGGCCCGTGCCGTGAAACCCTGTCATACAACACATTAGCCCTCGCGTTAACCCATGATTCACATTTACAACAAAGCACCGGAATGACATACATGCACAACACGGTTCAGGATGCTGGCTACGTTCTGTAGCTTCCGGAGCTCGCTCGCTTTTTCGGCAAGATCAAGCTCCATCCGCTGCTCCAGAGTCAGCTCTGGTGCCTGCGGCCCGCCACCGTGCTCAGCTGTGATTGCTTCCACCTGGGGAGGCACGTGGACACCAGGGTCGACATCCAGGTCCTCCCCAAGGAGCCGGTGGTCATCATCTTCAAGCGGAGGAGGACTCCTAGCCGGCTCTATCACTGTACGGCCCTCTGGGGCCTCTTCTTCAAGAGGCACCGTGGACGTTTCGGCCTGAAGATCCTCCACCGGGTCATCTGTCCCTGTGACGCGCGCAGGGCTCGGTGGGCGCGGCGGCCCTGACATGCCGACCGGCACCTGCTCCAGCACGACCAAGGCTGTGCTGGACCCCGGCCCGGCCCCCGTGGAGGCAGGCCGACTTGGCGGCGCCATGACCCCGGCCCCCATTTGGCCCCCGGGCCTGCATCCAATATTCCAACGACTCAAGAAAGGCTCATCAGGAATACACCGGGTTGCTAAAACAACTTACCCGCCCTTGCGTGGACGCTTAAACTGCACACCCCGCAGCACCTGCGGAGGCGTCTGGCTTGGCAGCAGAGTCGCGTCTGGCCGCAACGATGGTTGGGCGAACGGGCCCTCGCGGCCCCTTGCAGTCTCCTGCGCGGGTTGTTCTGACCCAAGCCCTGATGGAGACCCGCCGGTGCCACCTCCGGCGTCACTCGCCGCCTTCCTCTTCCGCCGCGCCTCGGCCTCGGCCCGCGCGGCCTGCCCCAGCTGCTGAGACGGCCTGGGGGACCCATCTCGAGCCGCCACCTGGGATGGCGTCAGCTTGCGTACGGCTTGACGCAATGGCCTCCCCAGCCCGCCAAGCACCTGGGCCACCGGGTCATCCCCAGCCTCGTCTCGGGGAGCCGAGATAAAGTCGGCCGCCTCCTAGGCGGCCTGCCCCTCGTCCACTACTTGGGAAGTCCTGGACGCCTCCTCCACTGTCATCAATTTTTCAACCCGGACAGTACCCTCAGGCAGGGGCGCCGGGCTGAAGTACTTCGCTGCCCGCTCCTGCAAGACACCGGCACGACACAAATAAGGATGAAGTTCATCAAACGCCCAACAATTCAAAAGTCAGCGAAGCAACATACAAGGGAATAGAAAACTGACCGCTGGAGGAGGGTTATGCAACGAAAAGGACATCGGCGTGCCCTCATTGTAGATCCTGCCGCGCATAAAGCCGGAAATCCTCTCACAAGTTTCCGGGATAGACACCGTCCGGATCTGCTCCCGAGTCGGATCATTGCCCCCCGAAAACTCGAACCCAGGATGCACCTGATCCTTGAACGGCTGGGTCAACCGCCGCACGAAGGATATCATCACGGCCACGGCGGTCAACTTCCGCTCCTTCAGCTCGGCAATCAGCCCAAGCAGCTCCTCGGCATCTTGCAGATCCTTCCCCTCCGGCTACGAATCCCAGGAGTCCTTCTTCTCTGGCCGGTGGCCAGTGCGGAGAGGTAGAGCAGGGGGATGGTTGGCGACATAGAACCATTCCTGCCTCCAGTTTTTGTTGGAGTCATTCATATCCAGGACAAAGTATCTCCTGGACATGCCGACCCTCAATGAGAACCCAGCCCCTCCAGTAATTCTAGCTGGACCCTTCCCGGAACCTTCTCCGATGATCTTCATCCGATACAAGCGCCGCCACAACGGGAAATGTGGCGGGATCCCAAGGAAGGCCTCACACAGATGGATGAAAACCGAGATTGACAGAATAGAGGTGGGGTTCAACTGACTCATCTCAACCCCGTAGAAATGCAGCAAACCCCAGAAGAAGTCCCCCGTGGGCAATCCAAATCCACACTCGAAGAATGGCGTGAAGACGGCCATCTCTGTCTCCGAGCGCTCCCATGGCCGGGCATCATCTCCGGCGGGTCGCCACTGCAAGATCTCCTGTGGCCCGAGCACGCCGCGGCGAACCATGTCCTGGAGTCTCTCCTCCGTGACGGAGGATTGACCCCAGGCCGGCTCCTGGGGCGGCACTCCCCCAGGCACGGAGGTCAGCTCCGGGACCTCCTCCGACGGGGCCACCCCCTTTCCCTTGGCGTCCGCCCCGGCGGCGGCCGCCGGCGCATCAGCATCGCCGCCCTCGTGGGCGGCGGCGTCCCCCGCGGCCCCAGACTGGCCAGCGGAGGGCGTCACCTCCTTCTCCGCGTCACCTTCACCGAGGCCCGCGGAAATGCCCGCGTCCACCATCTCCGTCGCCGGTGGCACCTCCTCCCCCGACGCCGGCGTCCTCAACGTCTCCCTCAAGTCCGCCATCTCCGCCGAAGCGCTCCGGCACGGTGTGGGCAAGTAGCGGTGGCAGCGGCGTTCGAAATCCGGCGGCGGCGAACGGGCGGTGAGCGAATCGCTCCTACGACGGCACTAAATGGTGGTGGAGGCGCGGGATGGTTCTCGATTTGGAAAAGTAACTGTGGTAAAAGCCGCCGGTGAACAGATCTGATTTATCCCCTTCCGCCGATCCGAATTACCCTAACGGCGCCGTAACTAACGGACGGAAACCGCGGAAGTCCCGTTAACTGCGGGCCAACGGCTCGCTGCACGCCAACGGCTCTTTCGCTGTAGAACTCGGCCAGCCTCGACCCTCGGGGACTCGGCGCTCTTGACTCCGGTCAACGGGTCTCTGGACTCGGCCAGCCCCGACCCTCGGGGACTCGGCGCCCTTGACTCCAGTCGACGGGTCTCCGGACTCGGCCAGCCCCGACCCTCGGGGACTCGGCGCTCTTGACTCTGGTCAACGGGTCTCGGGACTCGGCCAGCCCCGACCCTCGGGGACTCGGCGCTCTTGACTCCGGTCAACGGGTCTCCGGACTCGGCCAGCCGACCCTCGGGGACTCGGCGCTCTTGACTCCGGTCAACGGGTCTCCGGACTCGGCCAGCCCCGACCCTCGGGGACTCGGCGCTCTTGACTCTGGTCAACGGGTCTCCGGACTCGGCCAGCCCCGACCCTCGGGGACTCGGCGCTCTTGACTCCGGTCAACGGGTCTCTGGACTCGGCCAGCCCCGACCCTCGGGGACTCGGCGCTCTTGACTCCGGTCAACGGGTCTCTGGACTCGGCCAGCCCCGACCCTCGGGGACTCGGCGCTCTTGACTCCGGTCAACGGGTCTCCGGACTCGGCTCGCCCCGGTTCTCAGGGACTTGGTGCTCTTGACTCCTGTCAATGGGTCTCAAGGCTCGGTACCTCGGCACGTCGACCAAGAAGACTCTGTAATTTGTTACTATTGTGCGAACTTACGACGCCTCTCATGACCCCCGGGTCCAGGGACACAAATATTGCGTTTATAAGAAATGAAAAGGAGAAAAGATTCAATACAAGGATTACAAATTACAGAGGGAGCCAGTCAAGGGGCCGGTTACAGGAATCAAACACATCAACCGTCAAGATGACGGCCTGGGGCACTCATCCCTGCGCCTAGTGCTGCATCCGAAGCAAGCTTGGCCCACATGAGCTCCTCGCAAGCTCTCTTGTAGCACCACTGCAGCCGTCGACGAGACAGCACCAATAGAGGGCTATTAGCGAACGCCTCTAGGTATCCCTTGCTCTACAAAGCATTTCACCCTACATGGCCCTCGTCACATGAGAATGCAGGGGTGAATGGGACAGCACTCAGACGCTAATCAACACCTCAGAATCTTCGCAAGCACTCTTCTAGCACCAAGCTACAAGTCCCCATGATCCTCCCCGGAGGATGAACCCAGTACCAAGTCCCCAACATGGTGTGTCATATGCCTATCTTCTAATAACTGCAAGGCTCAGGGCCTTGGTGTATATTTATAGCCCCGAGCTAAATGATAACATGTGACTCTGGTTGCATTGTTCAGCGTGTGAGCTCTGTGCCACGCAGCAGCTCCTCTCTTCGAGGTGCTCAGTCCGCCCTTATCCTTTTTGGCTTCATTCAACCACGGGAACGCTCTGTGCGATCATGTGAATACTGTTCTTGTCACGACTCGTCTGGCAAAGCTTATCCTTTGGGTGGCCTGACTGCCCCAAAGCTTGGAGATCCTTTTCTTTTGACCATTAGCCCGACTTTTCTAGTCGGCCCAATGCTCGGGGACTACTCCATATGGAGGGCTCCTTGCGTCGCCCTCCATATGCCCCATCAGGATGTGTCACTTTTCCCAAGTGGTGCAGCTCCTCGGCGCCTGAACTCGGCCACGACTCGGCGCTACGCCACTCGAGGCTGCGCCCTGGGTTTGCCCAGGGTCATCCCCGGATGGCTTGCGGTTTTCTTTTTTGAGCACCGCCCACCCTTGTGTCGGCCTGCCGACCAAGACGCTTCAGCCGACCTGGAAGGCTTCGTTTCTTCATCGACAGTCCGACACGCGCCTGCACGTTGCTCGGGGACTTGTGGGATATGGGTACCCCTGGGCCCACTATCGACCAGGTAGCCAGATGGCCTGGTCCCACATCTGACAAGGAAGTGGGCCGATCCCGGGCCGGCCCACGAGGATCCTCGGCTTGATGGACAAGATTGGAGAAGACTTAGCCCACAAGGTATTCGGCGATATCCTCGGATCCCACCCGGAGATCATGGAGAATATACGACGGCCGATACGGATTAGTTTCCTAATTTGAGCCGGATACAATTAAAGATAACCGACCTGTAAACCCTAGGCTGTCAGCCTATATAAGGTGGCCTAGGTCAACCCCTTCATTTATCTGATTCCTACGCCATTCATCCATTATAACCAAGAGCTCGCCGTCGTTCCCCGGGATCGCGCCGAGCAAATCAATACAAGACCCCCGAGCACAGGACGTAGGGTATTATACCTCTGGGTAGCCCGAACCTGTATAATCCTTGTGTCCCTGTGTTATCTCGAGCTCCCTAGTCCAGCGATCTCCCTTTGCCTACAAATCAACCATCTGGGTACCCCCGGTGGACTGCCGGACGATAACTCCGACACAAGTATCAGCCAAGCTTTTAGCAGGTCAACCCGTCGGCCACATCAGAGGCCCCTGGTGGTTCATTCAACTTTGGCTGCATACCCAATTCCGATCTGCTCTGCGCCATAACTTCCAAAACTACCAATTTCCAACCTTCCATTCAGAAGAAGAAGATGCAACCACGCACTAATGCATGTCCTTTGGAGAAGCGGCATCGGCGTGCCTAGGATCAAGACTTGAGTCTGGCACCATGGCCAGCTTTTTTGAAAGTTTCTATCATGTAATCGCATCAGAGTACCTACGCCACTTTGCCTATGAAGATCCTGATCACAATTACGAGCTACCATTATTTAATATTCAGAATGAGCTCGAATCAATCATGCCGATACTCAAATCCTTCATTACCCCAACATCTAACATACTAAACCATAATCTAGATGCATAAAGGAAAATGCAACTACTGCAATAAAATTTATTTCATTAATTTTAGAGCTTCCTACAAAAAGATATGCAATTCTAATTATTAATCCTATTGAAATCCATTTCTAAAAACCTCAAAACCTATTAAAATCTAAAACTTCCAGATTTTGCAGAAAACCCCCTGGCCTTATCCTTAATCCAACCCACAGATCTTTTCTCTAATGGGCCGGCCCGACCCAGCCCACCTTTCCCTTTTCATTTTCTTTCTTTTTTCTCTCCTTTTCCAACAGCCCGGCCCGGCCCGGTCCATCTTCTTTTCTCCCTTTTCTCTTTTTTTTCTCTGCTGGTCGGCAAACGGGCCCAGCACAACTCCCCTGGCCTCTCCTCTCTCCTCCCGCTGTCGGTACAGGAGGCCCAGCCCAGCAGCTCTTTTCCCCTCTGTCCTTCCTCGCACAGACGTGCGCGTCCGCGCCCGAGCGTGGCCGGCGACGGCAAACGCCAGCGGCGTGACTCCGGATCCCACAAACCCCACGCCTGTACGTTCACGATTCTCACGCACCACTCCCCCAAGCCAAAACTCCAAGCTAGCGGCCCGCAGTGCTGGATAGAGACGGCGGCGGCGGAAACTTCCGAGCCTGGTGGCGAAGTGCCGTAACGACTTAGGGAGCAGGGCTCCAGGGCAACAAACGGCACACTAGGCTCCTTCAAAACCTAGGACACAAGGTGTTCCTACTCCTAACGGCCCTAAGAGCCAGAACAGCAACATCCGCGGTGGCAGCAGGTCGGGCGGCGGTCCGCGCCGGCGCGGCGACGTTCCGACCGAGCCGGCCACGGACCGGGGCAATAAGCCCCCCCACAAGCATCACTGGGCCAAGCTAAACACACCTAGGGTACTGGATGGCAACAAGGATGACTGGAAGGGAGTGCTCACCGCGCGGGCAAAACGGCGGCGGCGGTTGCGAAGCGGAGGATGGTTGTGCGGCGGTGTTGGGTGAAGCAGCTGAACGCGGACGAGCTGGAGGAACCAAGGCTAACCTAGGGTGCTCACTCGTGAACGGAATTGAACGAGAAAGCAACGACAATGGCGGATTTCCTGGACGGCGGCGAACAGCAACCGGAAGAGCGTGGAAAAAGAAGAACACTCGGATTGATCGAGCCTTATCTCGTCCACGCGCACGGCGAGCATTGCTAGCAGCTGCTTGCCGCTCTCGCCTTGCCCCTTGACCACACCGGTGCGTGGCGCACGCGAAAGTTGGCGCGCGGCATGAGCGGTGGGGCGGCGGCGTCGGTCGAAGCTCAGTGAGCTTCAACACGATGACAGGCTTGAAAGTGCGTCCAAAACCTCACCCGATCTCCTCCATCCATTTGCCATCCAAACCATTGCCCAACACAAAACTTGTAGAGGATACATCCAGCTTCAAAACTCACAATTGGACTTTGATCCAAAACCTCACCGATCAAAAGATTTGAATCTCTGAACTTCAGCTCGTGAACGGATTTCATAACTGAACCTGTTCCTTATTTCTGAACTCCTCCAGACCGGCAACTAGACAATGCTCATTCTTCAAATTTTGTATGTAAACTCTTTGAGCTCAAATAACGAAAGTTGTAGCCCAAACATTGAAATTCATTTGCTTTAATATAACCATGGTCTATATCTCAATAGATTTGGAGATATTGGTCATTGAATATCGGGCCCCAAACTCGGCACTTTGTGAATCTCATGCAAACCAGCAAATTCAGATCAATTTTTCTCCATATTTTGAATGTGAACTCCTCAAACTCCAAATACAAAAGTTGTATCCTATATATTGAGCTACACTTTCTCCATTATGACCTTGAGCTGAATCTGCCTAGATCAGGAAATATGCTGCCCTGAATTTGACCCCTTTCAAATACCCATTTTCAGAAAAAGTTCAGTTAACTTTCGTTTCAAAGCTGTCATATTTAGGCCACTTTTTCTCCACATTTCATATGTAAACTTTTAAAACTCCAAATGTAACTCTTGTTGCTGGCACATCAAACTTCAATTCCTCTTATACATGCATCTGCTCAATCAGCTTAGATTGGAAACTACAAGACCGTAAATTTTGCCAAAATTCAACTCAAGCACTCCTGGTGACCCCTTTTTCCATTTTTTTCTTATCTTTAGTAATCCAGGATTACTTCTTAAGGACCATGAAAGGTTTCCAGAATAGCAATTAGGACTTTATTAACACAGGAGTGTTACAGATTTATGTATTTTAATGAATCTGCTTAAACCTATTCTATTGTGACCTGATAATTGAATCTAAATCAGCTTTATAAGCGAAAACGTGAACAGATCTATTATAATATATTTTAAATAAATAAAACAAATAGATCTTTGAACAAAAATAAGCCGATCAGATAAAATCAGAAGACACGATAAGGGGTGAGCGAACTAAACGAAGAAGGGCGATACGCCTCAATCTAAAGCCTAGAGCAACTTGATAAATTGGTGAATTATGTAGACAAGGAAGGGCAATACGCATCAATCTAAAGCCCAAAATAATTCGATAGATGTCGCACTTACAGACAAACCGATGGTCAAGATGATGCAGCCCTGCTTGCTGAAGAACTCGACGAAAAGGGTTGATGGCACGAGGGCCGAAAATTTTGTTTGTATTGATGGTTGTGTGAACGTTCTTTACAATAGCACACGGTTTATATTTATACCCTAGAAATTTAACTAATCTTTGTCAGATACGACACTATCTCTAATTTATTTAAAGCAGTCTAATCTAAACTACCAAAATAATTACAATTGCCGTAAAAAACCAGGCCCTGTAGAAGATTTCAGACGTAAACGCTTCGGCCTTCTTATCTTCGTGTCCAATCAGGACTCTATCGGACAATTCCCGATCGGAATCGGAGATCCATAAGTCTGAATCGGACTCGGCTATTGTCCTTGCTTCCTAGCGTCCATTAAAGATATTATTTCTTTTATACTAACCAAGTCAGAATCTGGTGTCAACACTTCCTTGTCTAGTCGGGCCGGGACTTCTAGTAATCGGCCGGCTATCTGGGCCATTGGTATACCTAGGGGTATACCTCTGTCACAAGCTAGCTATCATACTGGGAGAGTCACAACTCCCCTTCTATTTGGGAGGGTTGGAATGAATTATTGGTCTGTCCCCATAATAATTGGGAAAATAAAAGATAGAAAGGTGATCTGCTGGAGCATTATTTTGCAAAAACTCTCCCAATATGTTATTTGAATTTGAGATGGAATCTGCTGGAGATGTTTTAAGAGCACCCCACAGGCTATTCATATGCTTATGACCGAATAAGGAAAATGGGATACGTGGCAACATTGCCTCAAATATATATGTCATTACTGCATTCTTTTTCATTCTTTATTTTCAACATGTACAAGAATTTTCACGAATAGAAACTAAAGAAAAAAGCGTGTGTATCCACATATACAGAAAAAACCGTGCTTTCTTTTAAGAAAAAAATAAATAAAGAATCCAACACTTACACAATATACACATTAATAACTGACACAAGAATGGAACACGTTGCACGTAAACACTCCTACTTCTTTAAGCCACCTGTCACCACACCTTCATTCCCAGCCAGCATCATATACTTGTCCTTCCTCGTCTTATCGGTGAGCTCGAATCCTAGCGCCTCGCCAAGCACGCGCTGCACCCGGTTCGCCGCTTGGATGCTGTGGCCATGTCCGCCCGCCTCGCCTTCTGCCGGAGCGGTGGTCACGCTTTCCAGGAACTCGACGTGGTACTCCGGCCTCGAGTTCATCATGAAGTAGAACGGGTCGAGCCACTTGGCCCCAGGCTTGGTCGACGTGCCGTAGAACATGTCGACGCAGGTCTCGAGCGCAACAGGGGTAACCTCGCTGGTGAGCTCGGCGAACAGAGGGCTGAACCGGAGCAGATAGGGCTCGCGGCACGTCGTGCCCTCGGGGCACACTACGAGGTCGCCGCGCGCCAGCAGAGCTTCCATGCGCCGGCGGTCCTCGTCCCGGTCCCGCGTCAACCGTGCCGTGCGGATGGGCGCGATCAGCTCCGAGACCGGGCTCACGCTGTACGTGACGGCGGTCACGGGCTTGTTCAGACCGGCGGCGACGGTGATCGGGTCGAGGAGAGTGCGATGGTTGCAAACGTAGAGGCGCCCCACAACCTGGTTCTTCTCCGTGGCGTCTGGCGACGGGCCAGCGATTAGGCGGGAGCGCATGCCGGTGGCTGCGGCCAGCGGGATAGAGACGCGGTAGGGAAGCACGCCAAATGCGAGGCTGCGGAGGACAGCGAGGAAGATTCCCCAGGGAAGGTAGGTGTACATGGCGAGCGCGGCGAAGAAGGTCGGCCTGAAGGCGAGGCGGCCGTCGTGGAAGACCAGCCTGGTTGGGTACTTCTCCCTCGGTAATGGCTGCCACGCCTTCTTGTCGGCTTCGCATACGGCATAAGTCTCCTGTATTTAGATTGTAGTGTTAGTGCACCACTACTTTAGCATCACAAAGATGCATACGTATGGTTCAAGTTAGTTTGCATTGAAGAATATAAGTTTCCATATTTTATTAATCATGTATTCTGGATTACATTTAAGAGTATAATTTTCCATATTTCCATGTTCAGCTGTGACTCACCTAAGTGCTGCAATTTTCTAACTTGCCAATAATAATGCTAGTGTTCTAGGTGTGGTAGCAATATACTAGTAACCATTTCTTTTCGGATTGAGAACTACAACGAGTATATCATTTGCTTGAAAACCTAACTTTAATGAACTCCACACGACACATGAACAGGTTGGTAACCGTTGCCACCTAACTTCAACTAGGAATCAGCGCATGCATGTCGATCTCACATCAGGACTCAGGAGCGTGGATTTAAGTTCAAACCAAACATCGCTTGCTCATTCCTTTTGACAAGGCATCTCCAAAGTCAGGTTTACCCTAGCTACCCGCACTTGAAATATAGTTCTCCTAACTACAACTCCCTTATAATATATATGCACACTTTACGTTGGCACGTCTTCATAAAAGATAGATACTACATTGGCTTTAAAAATAATAAAACCTGAGACGTATATTGTTGACGTTTTCTCAGATAATTGACAACAATATGTACTTAATCAAATAGTTACCTAAAGTAAAATAAGCACTGCTAGATATATCAACAAATTAAAGTACTTTAGGTTTCACATACATATATCAATTTAACAACGAAGGAAGAACTGGCATACATACACCGTGCCCCCTGTTCCCGACACAGGACGAGGCACATGTAAAAGCACCATACATCTTGAACGAAGGTGGTTTCTACTATTATTATTTGCTAAACTAAAGTTATGATTTCTCGATAATAGATAACTTCTTAATTAACATATGGTCGTCGGAGTCCATACAATCAAGTCATGTTGTTGTTCACATCATAATATATTTTCCAATTATGTGATCCATACTCATAATTAAATTCCAGGTCTCTGATCTATTCTTTTAAAGAGATCCATGTTTGGAGCATTCCATCTATCTTTTTTTTTCTCGTTTTATTGTCAAGGTTATTATATATGCAGACTTCATACATATATGTATTTTCTTTTTCACTATTAATTCAACCATCCATAAACGTAGAAGTAGAAAAACAAAGTTCACCTTGCAATAGCGAGATACCACATGGTGCACCCTGCCGACTGCCCCAACAAGGCCCACAGCTCCATCACCTTTGCTTCTTGTCTCCTCCATTTCGTCCAGGACGACTCCAACCTTTTCCATGTCCCCGTGCTCCTCCTTGAAGAACCCAACATAACGGCCGGCTGCCACGACGACCTCCCGCCCCACGACCGCATGGACACCGAGGTACTCCTTTAGAAAGCCTTCCACCATAACCCTCGGAAATGACACTGTCACTGCAACCACAGTGCCCACCTTCTTAAAGGCCTCCAGCCCCTCCGTGGCGACGTCTTCCAAGAAGAACTTGGGCAGCACGGCCTTGGAAATCCTGGCCACCTCCTTCTCTGTCAACCCGAAGAGGGACACCACGACCATGGCCTTGAGACGCAAGTCGAGGCCGAGGAGGGCCAGGAGGCACAGAGCCGGGTACATGAGTAGGAGCAGGAGGCCTCGGAGAAAGCTGCCGGCCTCGACGGCGACGAGCATGAAGTAAGGGAAAGCAGAGAGCGGCGACCTCAGGAGCCATCCCTCCACGTCGACCAGCACCGTCCGGTCTTTCAGCTTGTCCTGTGCAGGGCCGGCCGGTGCCGCCCACGCCCCCGCCGTCGCCGTGCTGCGGTGGTAGTGCCGCCCTGAGATGCTCCGCCGGAGGAGGCGGCGCAGCGACAGAAATGACTTGGGGAGCGAGGAAGGCTTCTTCACCATGGCTTAGGGATTTGGCCCTTGTCGTTTTGGCTCTGTTGGTTTTGTTTGCGGAGGCCTCAACCGGGCACGGGACGCTACTACTTATAGGAAAACAGTTAGCACGGAGAAGCTTTTGGGGTTTGACCAGTCGTCGTTAGGTGGGGTTGGGGCGCGAATGGGAGAATAGATGGCCCCGGTGCCGGATGGCAAGGCAATAAATATAGATAGGGCATGGCATGGTTGTCAAGAATGCGTATGTCATGACATGTCCAGGTAGCAAAGGCCATGTGCAGTGGTTTCGAAGCGATCGACGTCACCTACGGCCAGCGTACGTGTACGCCGTGGCCCAACTCAACACATGCATGTTCTAAACATTAACATTTTGTTTTCGACCAGTCGTTGATGAAGCTAGTAGAGGCTTGGAGCTGGAAATAAATTCGATTCTCACCATTTTCGATACAGCAGCTTGAATTACAATACTCCCTTGGTCCTTTACATAATGTGATGCATGTGTACTGTTTCCATAACTCAACTTTGAGCTGAAATGTCATTGTACCTTGCAATGTTTCAATCCCGGACAAGAAAAACGTCACAAAACCGTTATTCCCTTTTTTGACTCGACGAAACGGAGGCGCGTGGTAGAATATCTGACTGAAACTCTCCTGTTTGACAAGGCAAGGCATAGCGCGTGCCTGTGCTGTGATACGGTCTTGTGTTACCATCGTCTTGTGATCCTCGATCTGTCCCTCAACAAATCAACCACGTAGGCTACCCTGTGTGGACTGCCGGGTCCAAACATCCGACAATATATAAGTGGTCTTGCACAAGCCCTCTATGCCAAGATTTTTGGTGCAAACATTAACGACATGGACAAAGTATCTCTTCAACATCACCTAATCTCACCGAAACAAGATTCATGAACTCTCTGACCCCATCCTGATGTTTCTTGCTAAATAGCCTACTATTGATCCAACCTCTGTCCATCTACATAACATTGAAATAAGAAAATTATTACAGTGACCCAAATTAACCAAAATCAGTTCATCCATCTAAATTGAGTTGCAGTGTAAGCTTAAAATACAACTAAATTGGGCACCTTTGCAAGCAATTTCCGATCGACCTTAGATTCTTACTCCTGCACCAAAATGTACTTGTATGCACTGCACCTTTGACACAAAAAACAAAAAAAAAGTTACTGAATGAGCACATTCATGGCACTACATGAAAAGAACAGAGGGAGGAGAGGAGTGGCTGCTCTTGGTGCTCCGTGGGGGAGAATGAACATGGGGGAGAGAGAGAGAGTAGAGTGCGCATTGGATTCATCTCACCGACGTCGAGCAGCCCATCGCGTCGGTCTTCTCTGGCGGATTGGAGCGGAATGTCGCCGGCGGTCGGCTTTGCTACCTGCCACGGGCGGTCGGCAGCGGCTGGGGCACGGGCGGGCTCATCCACGGGCGCACGGGGGCGGGGG
>CM014272.1:43474258-43491292 GCA_004135705.1 Alloteropsis semialata | reverse complement strand
AGAAGAAGAGCTCTCTTTGCTACACGCTTAGTCTTAGTCTTAGTAGTGATAGTCATAGTGTTAGATCTGCTGAAGGGCTTCTGAAGGAGTCTTGGTAAGTTCTAGAGTTCATCTCTTGTATTCTCTTACTTACTTCTTGTACTCTGATCTTAATGGAAATACCTTCATACTTATGTCATGTGCCTCAGCTATGCTATATGTATTTAGTATATACTACTTATGTCTTACACCTTAATCAAGTGAATGTATGCAATGTCATTGGCTCAATGTGCCTCTTGGTTGCTCTATTTATTAACGTGATAGATAGAGTTGTATCTCGTATTGCAAACATGGTGTTTGGGATACGGTATGCTGTTGAGGGTACCGCTGCCCCACGGATTAGTAGAGGTAGGCGGCAGGTGGTGACAGCCCTGTCCGTCCTTTGTAATCCTCCACGTACGGGAGTGGGTATTAGGCCTTTATGATAAGACGTCCTATTGTCGTCCCTTGATGAGGGAACCACTGGATACCTCGATATGTCCTCTTGCATATGATCATTGAATGAGCTTGTATAGGATATTGTAGTATAACTAAGTCACATTTGTATGATGCTTATGAAACCTTGGTGATCTTCACTAATGTATTATTACTAACTAAGACTACCATAATGATGAGCAATGAACTTCTGTGTGTCACTCTACCCATTCATTTCTATATTCTTTACCCCTGTTTAGATTATGGTATATTAATGCTGTTGTAAGTAATTACATGGGATGACATCTCTCTCTTAACTAAACGCTTTCCCTGCGGATAAACAAATAACGATACTCTGGAATACTCCGGGTGAAATGCTACAACGTACTTCTGTGCGCTTGCAGAATATCTGTAACGTCTAGATTTACGATGAAGTATCTCTAGTACCATCACTACTCTAAGTGGTGATGCTAAGAAATACCAACAAGCATTTCTGGCGCCGTTGCCGGGGAAAGCATTGGTTAAAGAGATTTGATCATCCATGTATTTAATACAACAAGATTAATTACCAGTAATCTAGCAGGTTTACCCTTTTGCTCTGTTTCTCTGTGATGTGAAACAGGGTAGGGCATGACTGGTTTCCAACTACCATCCAATTACGTCGAGAACCCAAATACCATAGGAAGGAGGGTACGCACTCGTGTTGTAATCCCTCAGGTGTTCTTGTCGGAAACTGACCCAGTCATCGGAGAATCCTCCAACCAAGGAGAACAACCCGTTCCCGTAGCACCCCAACCAGAAGAAGCCATGGCCGACAGAACCATTCGTGACTACTCCACCCCGTCCGCTGCTCAGATCCCTACGGGACCAGCAGTGGAGGTGGGGGATCATGCTTTTGAGCTGAAGGCCCCGCTGATCAACATGGTGCAGGCTAGCCCCTTCTGTGGGAAAGCCAATGAAGACCCAGTGCTCACCTGCAGCATTTTCTGGAGGTGTGCAGTACCATCACCATCCGAGGGGTGGATCAAGAGGCCATCAGGCTCCGCTTGTTCCCGTTCTCGCTGTTGGGTAGAGCCAAGCAATGGTTCTATTCCAACCGCGATGCGGTGAATACGTGGACCAAGTGCTCCAATGCCTTCTTGGCAAAATTCTTCCCCATTGGGAAAACCAATGCCCTTCGGGGAAGAATTTCCAGCTTCCAGCAAGAGTCCGGGGAGACGGTTCCGGAAGCGTGGGATCGCTTCCAGGATTACATTCTGGCATGCCCCCACCATGGCATGCAAGAATGGCTCCTGCTTCAGAACTTCTATCATGGGTTATCCCAGACAGCCCGTGAACACATGGATGCTGCTGCTGGAGGGGCATTCCTTTCCTTGACCGTGGCCACCGCCAAGCTTCTCATTGAGAAGATGGTGTCAAACCAATCTTTTTTGAACGCAGGTGTCAAACCAATCTTGGAATGACGACCGTCTTCAGGGACGTAAACGCGGTATGCACACCGTGAAGGAGGTGGACATGCTGGCTGCCAAGATGGATCTCATCATGAAGCGCCTCGAGGACCGCACCAAGGATGGAGGCGCCGACAATGAAGGGCCACTGGACTCACACATGACGTGTGAAGTCTGTGGAGAGACTGGCCACTCGGGGAACAACTGCCTCGAGACGCAAGAGGAGGTACAGTTCGTAAATGGCAACAACGGGTACCGGCCTCAAGGGAACTGGAATCAGCAACGCCCATTCTACCAGGGAGGTAACAATAATAATTCTTTCTCTAACCAACCTTCCCTCAAAGATCTTGTCCTTGGTCAATCCAGGATTAATGAATCTATCTCTAAGAGGCTTGCTGCTAATGATAAGGCTCTAGAGGGCATAAATTCTAAGATAGAAAGTTTGTCCTCAACCTTCCAGAGCCAGCTAAGCTTTAACAAAATGTTAGAAACTCAATTAGCTCAGCCGGAAACTCAATTAGCTCAATTAGCTAAGCTGCTGTCCCTTCTGGTGACAAGGGGCGAATTCCTGGGCAACCGGAATCGTCTTTTGAAAATGTGAAAGCTGTTTCTACGAGAAGCGGTAAGGCTACTCGGGATCCAGTCCCACTTAACCATGCAGGGAAGGCAACAGCACCAAGGAAGGAGACCCCAGAAGTGGAGGAAGAGCCTGAAGCCGAGCTGGCACCAGCTGGACAAAGTGCACCACATGAGTTCTACGACAGCAACGTGCTGCCATTCCCGCAACGTCAGAAGAAACCATCCGCGGATGAGCAGTTCACCAGGTTCGTAGAAGTCATTCAAAAGTTAAATATACACGTACCATTGCTGGATGCTATGCAGGTACCGACCTATGCTAAGTACTTGAGGGACATTCTCAACAACAAATGTCCACTCCCAAGTACCGAGGTCGTGAAGCTGACTGAGGAGTGCAGTGCGGCCATCCTAAACAAGGTTCTGGAGAAGAAGAAGGACCCAGGATGTCCCACCATCACGTGTACAATTGGGACACAGCATTTTGAGCATGCACTCTGTGATCTGGGGGCAAGTGTTAGTGTCATGCCAAAGGTAGTATTTGACCGCCTTAATTATACTACCTTGTCCCCTACTCCCATGAGACTGCAGTTGGCCGATTCCACGGTTCGCTACCCGGAGGGGATAGCCGAAGACATTCCGGTGCGCATCCGGGATTGCTTCGTTCCTGTCGACTTCATGGTTCTGGACATGGACGTGAGCAACGATTCGTCGCTCATCCTTGGGCGACCTTTCTTGAGCACAGCAGACGCTCACATTAATGTGGGTGCTGGAGAAATCCAGCTCAACATTAATGGAAGGAAGGAGAGGTTTGAGTTCAGGCCAAAAGTGGAGCAATGCTCCATGATCAAGATCAAGTATGGGAGAAACAGTCAGAACGTCAAGGAAGTGGAGGTAACACCTCCAGAAAAAGACAGCCTGATTAAGTTTATGGAGAAGTTCTGGGAAAAGGATTTTCCCATCCGGTATTACGCAAAGCACAACAAGAAGTCTACACGAGGTGCGAAAGCACAGACGAAGAAAACACCGGAGCAAGCTGTCGACCGCCATAAGAAGGTAAAACAGGTATGGCGAGTTAAATCATCTGTATCCTCATCTCCAGGGTCAGATGCTGCTTCATCAAGTTAAATCACATATCGGAGACGTCTTCGCTCGACGACGTAAAATACGAGTCCTGCGCCGACAGGTTCATCGGTGTCAACAAACTCAGCTCAGGTAAGTTCAGGTAAGAACTATCAAACAAAGTTTTTTTCAAATAAAGTTTTTCTTTTCAAATAAAGTTAGCAAATGAGAGCTATCTATGATAATCCCTTAATGTTTAAGTCCATGCTTAAATCTTTACTTCGGATATGATGAATGGTTGCTCTTATTTCTCTCTTGTCCCTATGTTTCAACCTGCTATTCTCCTAAGTTTTGAGTTTGTTGGTTGAACATGATCTTTTCTGTTATCTTGTCTATCTGTGGGTAGCATATGCAAGCTCTAGTCTAGGTTGTTGTTAGCTAAGATATGATAAGGCTCGAGTTTCCTTAAGATCTTACTAAGTTAGACTGGATAACCGGAGTTTATCTTTTGAAAATAAAATGAAGAGAGTTCCTTGTGGTGATTAAATTCCCGACCAAAGCTCATATTGTTTTAAACCCCTACATAAGTTGCTTGCTTTTGCATTGAGTTTTGTCAAAGTTTTTGTGATTTTTAGAGATTTACTTCATGCTTTCAAAGCCAAGATCACGAACACGCCACCATATACATGTTATACTTCTACACTAGAAGTACACATGACACATATCATTCCACCAAATAAAAGCTCTACATAATGTAAGGTGCTGTTCCCCCATCTTATTGCAAAAAGAGGCATAGGCTGATTAAAAAAAATTGGACACATGAAGGTCCAAGTATGCAAAAAAAAAAAAGAGAAAGAGCAAATGAAGCTCTTGATTCAAAAATAAAGCCATGTCTCTAAAAGCAACTCTTTAAGGGGAAGAGGTACCTGCGAAAAAGAGCTGTCACTTACCATGCTATTCACACACGTGCACATCTTGGTTTAAGAGTATGACTTATTTCTCTTCGAATCCTGATTTTGACTTTACAATATGTGCATTACAAGTGTGCTATAAAGCTCTCCTAGCATAAGCTCCACTTCAATGAGTGACATGAGAGTTGAGAGAGGAAATTGGCAAGGAAATACACCATGAGTGACTTGAGAGTACCACCTAAGGAATTCTGCTCTCTCTTTTGAAAAACTTCCAAAACCTCTGGTTTGATTGTCTAGCTAGGTAGAAGGCAAGGTGCTTAGTCTAAGTCATTCTAGCCATCAACCGCCCAAGACCAGGAGAAGCTACAAGCCCCATAAAAGGCCAAGGTAATAAGGAAAGTTTATTTTACCAGCTTATTCAATTTTTGGTAGAATATCTTATTGAACCACTGGTACTTTTGAGGAGTAATGAGGAAGCAACTCCTGATCCACTGAGCCTAAGAGTTTTAGTCTTTTGCTCGGGTCGAGCAAAGTCTAAGCTTGGGGGAGTTGTTGACGGTCCTTATAACAGAAAATCCGACCGTCAATAGGCTCAGAAACCAATAAAGATCAAGGCATAACTTAGGCATTAGTATTCAAATAATAGTATACCATGCATATCTGGAATATATTTAAGTACAGGGACTACGGTGCAGAAGATGGACAAAACTGGGCACAGGCCCAGGTCGGCCGCCCTGGCTAGGTCGGGCGACCTGGTCTGGATCCCAATCGAGCCCAAACTCCACACAGGTCAAGAAGCACACAATGTAAGGATCTTGAACGTTGATTCATGGTCGGTGGAAGTAAAGGGTGGAGGATGAGCCACATGTCCATCACATGGATTGAAGGGCCCACAACCAGAGACAAATGTACCCAAACCGACAGTACCCAACTGGAACCGACCTTAGGACCCACATGTAAGCCTCCCAGAGGAAGGTGGGCCCTAATGACGGTTATGGGGAGTCGGCCGACCCAGCCAGGTCGGCCGATCCTCCCGTGCGCCCGACTCGGCCCTCCTTTGACCTGAAGCTGTAAACCGCCATGGAGATGACATCTGAGCCGTGGAGAGTTGAAGACGGTGGATCCAAGGGTCGGCCGACCTGGGGGATTCGGCCGACCTAGGCCCACCTCCAACCGGCCTCAACCGCCTCTGGCCGGCTCCAACCGCCCTTGTGATGCTATAAATACCTGCAAGGGGCACCGTACTCAACACACACCAGAAGAAGAGCTCTCTTTGCTACACGCTTAGTCTTAGTCTTAGTAGTGATAGTCATAGTGTTAGATCTGCTGAAGGGCTTCTGAAGGAGTCTTGGTAAGTTCTAGAGTTCATCTCTTGTATTCTCTTACTTACTTCTTGTACTCTGATCTTAATGGAAATACCTTCATACTTATGTCATGTGCCTCAGCTGTGCTATATTTATTTAGTATATACTACTTATGTCTTACACCTTAATCAAGTGAATGTATGCAATGTCATTGGCTCAATGTGCCTCTTGGTTGCTCTATTTATTAACGTGATAGATAGAGTTGTATCTCGTATTGCAAACATGGTGTTTGGGATACGGTATGCTGTTGAGGGTACCGCTGCCCCACCGATTAGTAGAGGTAGGCGGCAGGTGGTGACAGCCCTGTCCGTCCTTTGTAATCCTCCACGTACGGGAGTGGGTATTAGGCCTTTATGATAAGATGTCCTCTTGCATATGATCATTGAATGAGCTTGTATAGGGTATTGTAGTATAACTAAGTCACATTTGTATGATACTTATGAAACCTTGGTGATCTTCACTAATGTATTATTACTAACTAAGACTACCATAATGATGAGCAATGAACTTCTGTGTGTCACTCTACCCATTCATTTCTATATTCTTTACCCCTGTTTAGATTATGGTATATTAATGCTGTTGTAAGTAATTACATGGGATGACATCTCTCTCTTAACTAAACGCTTTCCCTGCGGATAAACAAATAACGATACTCTGGAATACTCCCGGGTGAAATGCTACAACGTACTTCTGTGCGCTTGCAGAATATCTGTAACGTCTAGATTTACGATGAAGTATCTCTAAGTACCATCACTACTCTAAGTGGTGATGCTAAGAAATACCAACACTGGAGAGAAAAGAGAGCCTTCTGCAATGGATGCGCCGCGAGGTGCGTCCGTTGGCCGTAGCCCCCGAGCCTTTAAGCGATTCCGAAGGAATCGGTCCAAGGGTTTGTAGCCTTGTTCTGAGGTCGCCAAACAATCAACGGATGCGCCGTGAGGTGCGTCCGTTGGCCGTAGCCCCCGAGCCTTAAGGCAATTCTGTAGGAATCGGCTCAAGGCTTAATCAAGGAGCATCTGACCGAATCATCCGGGGTTAATTTCGGTGTCCAGCCCCCGAGCGTGAGGACCGGCGGAGTCCTGCGAGACACGCCGAGCAGTCGACCCGGCGCCCAGCCCCCGAGCGTGAGGGTTGAGGCTCACCGAGTAGTCGTCCCGGTGCCGGCCCCCAAGCTTGAGGGCCGGAGTACGCCGAGTAGTCCATAGCCTGCACCAAAAACACAGTGCGATGGCAGTATATGATGCAATAAAATGCAAATCCGAGAAGAAAAGTATTCGGCAATGCATGAAAATGATTCCTCTCCCAGCTTTTTTAAGTCTATTAATTTCTCCGGGTAGTTAGCCTGTTACGTTTATGCACATGATCCCCGATAGCCATAGTCCATAGCGCAGGGAGCTGGGCTGCATGCACGCGTAGGAGCATAGGCGTAAGGATGAGTCGAGGTTTCACGAATTAAGGCGTGTGCTGCCCGAGTACTTTAGCGACTTATACAAAAGCTTACGGAATTGAGGTTGGAACGTGACCGAGGTGGTCAGCGAAAGTCATGGAGACACAGAAGAGCCGAGAGGCGCGAAATCATAAGATATTTAATCGAAAGTAATACTTAGCTTTGGTTTGTGTCCATGTTCTTGAAGATTCCCTCTCTCTCAAACGCCACAGGGAAGAAAGTCGTTCCTGGCATGCGGCGACAAGAACAGTCTCCCCCGTGAACGCATAGGGCTTACCCGTGGTCGAGCAAAACCCAAGGTGATAAGGATGTCCTGTGTGCCTCGATAGGAGAAAGGATGCATGGCTTGGAGCCACACGCTTCACAGTGCTAGGGGAATCCCTCATTCCCTGGTAGCCCGAGGCTATAACTACCCACCGGGGAGACGGAGCTGCTATCCAGAGGCGAGAGTATGCATAGGGTCCTTGTAGCGAGTGTGCTGGGGGCCCATGGCTGGGTTCATCCACCGGGGAAAGTTCATGGAGTTATAAGAGCGCGGTGCTAGAAGAGTGCTTGCGAAGATCCTGAGGTGTTGATTGGCGTCTGAACGCTGTCCCATTCACCCCCGCATTCCCATGTGACGAGGGCCATGTGGGGTGAAATGCTTTGTAGAACAAGGGATAGCCGGAGGCATTTTGCTAACAACCCTCAGTTGGTGCTGTCCCGTCGACGGCTGCAGTGGTGCTACAAGAGAGCTTGCGATAAGCTCATGTGGGCCAAGTTTGCTTCGGATGCAGCACTAGGCGCAGGGACGGGTGCCCGAGGCCGTCAGCTTGACGGTCGATGTGTTTGATCTTTGTAACCGGCTTGTGGCCGGCTTGCTTTGTACCTTGTTAGCCTTTCTTTTTTCGTAAAAGAGTTTCTCTCGTGGATTGTTTCGAGAATGGAGCTTCTGCGTTTTCTTTGTCGACAGCGCGAGCCCCCGAGCTGTAGAGGCTCGGCCGCGCTCGTTTAACCGCCGTGGCTTGTTTGCAGCGTCAGCCCCCGAGCATTTTGGGGCTGATCAAGCCCAAGAGGCACGCTGTCTTTGATGCGGCGCCAGTCCCCGAGTCCGAGTGCTGGTCGAGCCTTAGCGGCACGCCCCTTGTTTTGCAGTGTTGACTCTCGAGTGGTTCGGGGCCAATCGAGCCCGAGAGGCACACTATCCTTAATACGGCGCCAGCCCCCGAGTCCGAGTGCTGGTCGAGCCTTAGCGGCACGCCATTCGTTTTGCAGTGTTGACTCCCGAGTGGTTCGGGGCCAATCAAGCCCGAGAGGCACACTGTGTTTAATGCGGCACCAGCCCCCGAGTCCGAATGCTGGTCGAGCCTTAGCGGCACGCCATTCGTTTTGCAGTGTTGGCTCCCGAGTGGTTCGGGGCCAATCGAGCCCGAGAGGCACACTGTCTTTAATGCGGCGCCAGCCCCCGAGTCCGAGTGCTGGTCGAGCCTTAGCGGCACGCCGAGTCCTTCATTTTTTACGGGGTCGTTTTTTACCGTTGACGCTCCGGACGTAACGGTTCGTGTGGGCGTTCAACAGCTCTTTTTTTCGTTGTGGTCTCTTCCGTTAATCGCGCCGTCTTGCGGTAATTTTGGGCATTGTAGGGCACCATAAAAGGGTAGGGTTAGGTCTGACGCGGAAATCCTACTATTTCGAGATCCATTCCCCCTTCTCTCCATTCCTCATTCAGCCGCCACCAGAGCCTTTCTTCGCTTCTAGATCCGCCCCGTGGATTTAGCCACCATGAGAAGCGCAGCCACGCGGATGCGAACAAGGCGTTCCGTGCCCAAAGCCATGGCGCCGAAGAGGAAGCTCTCCGACCTCCCCATGTCAGATAAGATCCCCTCCCCCGTGGTCGCATGGGCACGGGGGAAGGTAACCACGGAGATGCTGGAGGAGATGGTGGAGCGGAGTATCCTTCCGCCTCAAGCAGTGGTGGAATGGCGCCCAAGCGCTAAGGAGGCTTTCCCGTCGGAGAACTCCGGCGAACTGGTGCTCTTCAAGCCGTTCTTCGAGGCGGGGTTTGGTCTGCCGGTGGGGGCCTTCTTCCGGGGCCTCCTCCACTTCTACGGGATCGAGGCCGTCCACCTCAACCCCAACTCGATCATGGCCATCTCTGTCTTCATCCACCTGTGCGAGGCCTACCTGGGGATCACTCCCCATTTTGACCTATGGAGGTATCTCTACTGGTTGAAGCCTCAGCCAAGTGAGGAGAAGATGGTCATGGTGGGAGGCGCCGGATTCATGCTGCGCCAAGGCCGGAAGGACCAGTACTTCGACATCACCTTCAACACCTCCAACAAGGGCTGGAAGGCGGAGTGGTTCTACATCGGGAACCGTGCGCCAACGATCCCTTGCCATCACGGAGCGCGGCCTGTGATCAAGACTTGTTGGAATGAACATCCCAACGGTCACCAGATGCGCGAGGTGGAGGAGCTCCTCGTGATGATCAAGGAGCTCAAAGATCGGGGTTTGACAGCAGTCGGCATCGCCTGCAACTTCAGTCGGCGGCTGGTGCAGCCGATCCAGGAGAGGAAGCACCCGGGCTTCGAGTACTCGGGCCGGGAGGATCCTACCCGGGGGGCCCGCCGGACGGTGGGCAAGGAGGAGATGAAGGCGCGCGTGGGAGGGTTCTTCCTCGGCCATGTGTCAGAGAAGCACCAACCGCGCCCATTTTCCTTGAAGAGGCCTGCTCCACCAGTAAGTCTTTGTTCCCAGTGCTTTAGCGTGTTGGTCTTTGTTGACGGTCCTTAAGTACTACTTTTGACCGTCAATTCCTTTAGAAAACATATGAAATATAAACACCAAACATAGTTATAGGGTTTAATACTAATGAATTCCGCAAGCGTTGGTGTTTTGAACTAGCTATGCAGGAAAAGACGCTATGGGCCTCAGAAAGATCCAAATATATTATTATCATAAAGTATCTCAAATGCTAGTTTGGAGTTCACCATTGCGTAGAGCTTGTCGAGACGATTCTGAGGGATATATCATTCATATAAATCGGAGGCCAGGTGATCAAGATATTTAATATGCGAGATTTTGGAAAATGCTGACGTCAGTCATACGGGCCGCACGCCAGTGCACTCCTCTTCCTGCATGTATGTGAGGGTGGCCAGGGGTGCTGGCCCACGTGGGGCCCATGGCCTGAGTGGCCTCACGCACAGGGAGACCGGAGGGAGACCCACGCTGGGGCCCACAGCACACCTCCCAGCGGCCCAACAGGCAGGTGGGCACGCGGCCCACACGCAGGAGGCTGCCTGCCAGGGACGCGTGGCACGCTAGGGATGGTCGAGCGCCGATTCTGCGGCTCGCGCGGAACGGAGTCCACGGACGGACGCGTGGCAGCCAGGGAATGGTCGTGCCCTAGTTTTGCGCGGGGAACGGGCCGGTTTTAATTCCCATGCCCGGTTTTCTATGGGTTTTCTAGCACCGACGTATACAGAACACTACAGGGCGCAGTTTTCTCCGGTTCCTGACCCGTTCTCACCCGGTTCTTTGCGGTTTTGAATAGTTCTTCGCCCCCATCGCCTGTGACGAGGTCAGGGATGTTTTTACCGACGTTCCCACGTCGGTTGGCCCCCCAGGTGTCGCCAGGAGAGGGAATTAGGGAGGAATATTCCCTAGCATCTAGGGGAGCATCTCCACTCCTCCAAGTCTCCTCTCCGCTATAAATAAAGGTCCTCTCCCACTCATTCAACACACAAGGAAGTGAAGCAAGGCTCAAGGTCCAAATCCAATGTAGTGTTAGAATAGGTGAGAGGTGAGGCGAGAGTCCGGGGATGTCGGCTCCTCTCTTCTTCTTGTACCTCGGCGGGTGCGGCTCAGGTTCGAGTTTCATCCGGGTATTTCTTTTGTATTTCTGGATTAATATTTAATTAAGTTCAAGCTTTACTTTATTTACTTGTGGGCTCCTCGCTGTGATAAGTGTCTTAGTACTTGCAAAGCTAAGATAGTATTCAATTGAGTAGATGGATGTCTAATCTTTTGAATACCTTGGAGTGCGCCTAGTGCCACGGATTTGTAGTGGTAGCCCCAGGTGGTGACAGCCCTGACGGCCTACGTAGTCCACCACGTGAGCAGCACTAGAGAGTAGTAGGACCATTGCCTAGCTTGCCTTGCCCCCTTCTCATCCCTTTCCGGGCTTGGACGGTTGGGCGTCCCGAAGCAAGTAATACAGTAAATGACTTGAGCTATCTTTTGATTATCCAGAATACCTAGAAATAACCCTCTCTACCTTCTACACATTCATCACTTCTTTTGTCCTTGGTCCTTCTTAACTCGTCACTAGTACACACGTTCCCTGTGGATTCGATACCCTGGAATACTCTCGGGTGAAAGCTACATCGGTATCCGTACGCTTGCGGATTTATCTGTGATCGTTAAAAATACCAACAAGCTTTCTGGCGCCGTTGCCGGGGTACGGTTGCTGTACTAGTGTCGAACTGAGTTCGCCCATGTATCCCCATTCCATACCACCACATCATTTCATTTATTTTTACCATTCATTTTGACCACTACCAATCCATCTTTCAAAAAAAGAAAAACTAGCAAGAGCATGTTCTTCGGTTAAGTTCCCCCTCGGGTATTTTTTGTCGCTAACCATTATAGGCGGAAACTAAAAAGAACGACGGGTGTACGATGCTTAAGAACATGAGAGCTACATCATCTGCAACGCCATGGTAAGTTTTGGTAATGGAACAAAACTTGAAGGGGGCCGACACACACTTGATTTTGTTGTCCAGTGACACAAAAATCCAAGTGTGGGGGAGGTTTGTACGTATCTCATGACAAGTTCCATTAATGCCAAATTTTATCATTGGTTTATAGATGATTCTAGTTCTTGTATCCCTTCTTGCTATAAAAAAATTAAAAAAATCTCAAATGCCTTCCTGGAGGTAACCAGGCATTATCCTTTGCATTTTTGAAACGTTCATGTTGCATCATTTGCAAGCAAACTCTTGTGCCTTCTTTTTGAATGGGTGGCTCCTTGGCTTTGAACTGTATTCGGGCACTCTGCCTAGTCTAGGTGGGTGGCGAAATCTTTCATCACCTATCTATTTGGGTTCCTAGTCCAACTCATGCAGCCCCTACAGGGTCGGTTAATTGCCAGAACGTGGTTGGTAGACCGATCAATAGGGTTAAATGGAACTGGCTCCCACCACGTCGTTTAGATATAAGTGTTGATTAGTTCGCGCTTTGAGAAATGCCAGGCCTCGAGTTTCTTACAAATTGCACATCATGTTTTGAATTTCTCTCATTTGGATTTTCCAATCACCCAGCATATTTGTTTTGATCATGCATTTTAAATTAGTTGGCATGTTTATTTCCCAACCATGATTGCATTTAAAAAAACAAAAAAACATTTATAGCCTACGAGGCTTAGTGGGATTAAGACATCTGGGTGTGCAAGGCACAATGTCGTTGCACCTCGTAGTCTCCATATGGCTCCTGGCTCCGCCTTGCCTTGCATCCTTGGTTCATGTGCGCGCTTTCATGAGAAAAGATGATTGTTGCGTGCTCGTGTTTTGCATATGTGCCAGCTACTTGTTGGGATCATCCTAACATTTAGTGCGCACTTGCAATCCACGAGTAATCGCGTCACCGTTAATGATGTCATCAAGATCCAAGGAGCTACCGCGATGGAAATTCTAAACTCATCATCTAATGCCAGCGGTAAGTATGCTAAGGTAAGTGTCATGTCTTGCTTTTGGCTTTAAACAAAGCCCTTCCAGGAGGTAACCCGAAGTTCACCATTCATATACTCATGTTTATCTCCATTTGAAAAATGCTTCGTCATGTTCTCATGCTTCTTTATCTATGCTCGTATGCTCTGGTTTGAATGTATTCTGCAGAGTGCATTCATAGGCTTTTTAAATTAAGCGTGGTGCTTAGGTTAAATAGTCTTCTTTAATCAAATAAGGCATGGTGTCAAGTTTGATTAATGAACCTTTGGAGTAATGCTTTTATAGATATTGGTTGTATCTATGGACTAACCCCTGCAGGAAAGATTTCAAATTCGAATGGGTAAGTCATCAAGCTTGATTCAACTTGGAGATAGACCAAGGCATGTGATGCAATACAACAATGTTGCACAACATACAAGGAGGCACATCACCTTTCAAAGGTTCACTGTGAGTAATTTGCAAAACCCCCCTTGTGATCATATTGATGCAATTTAAATTCGGCCTTGTTTGAGTTATGTGGTGAAAATAAAATTTGAAACAAAAGAGAACATCTGAAAAGAAATATATTAAAATAATAATAATAATGGCAAACAGGACCTACGCTTAACATGATAAAGACCAATCTGTTTTTAAGTGTGGATGTGAACAACTAACCCTATGGCAATAATGATATTTATTCAAATGGTCCTTTGGGTATTTGTTGTCCACTAACTTTTTGCAGGGATGAAGTGATGACTAAAGAGCGGTGAGCATAACTTCAACATTTCAACACCTTTAGTCACATGGAAGAAATTTGCACGATGAATCAAGATGAACAGTGGAGAAATCTGTTGGCACTCTCAAGCTCAAATCTTGCATCCACTTGCAAGATCAAAGCTTGGGGGAATTTCACCAAGGAAGTATCCAAAACACATTGTGCATTTATTTTCCTTTAATCTCCTTGCTAAGTTACCTTGCAAGAGTTGTTTGCCATGAAAAAAAATAATAAAAGAAAAATCAATAAAAATTTGTATAACATAAAAACACCAAAAACATTAGAATTCGAATAAAGATCAGGCTCCCTGGTTTGTAAGGCCAGTAGAGCCGTTGTTTTGTTTCTACTGTGTTTTGAATAAACGCAGGTACAAGATCAAGTGTGGGGTCGCTCGGGCTTCTAGGCGTACGCACATTCAAGACCACCCACAACTACGCCACACAAGATCACATGGACCGACATGAAAAAAAGATCACGACGGTCGGGCACCAGAGAGGCTCGAATAAATTCTTCGTCAACCATAGAACCTCTGGTACACCACGTCTGCCACTTCGTCCAATGCGATGGTTTGCATGCCAATCCCTCACTCCCTCTCACTCACGAGTTTAAACATAATCTTAAGATGATCATTAAAATTAAACTCAAGTGAAACTTGTGCTCCTATGGTTCCTATGCTCATCTTGATTGGCTTGCATATTCTTTATTCCTTGCACATTGGCCTGTCACTTGTGAACATATATCTTTAGGAAAGCATGTCTATCTAAATAGTTGACAAATGAGATATGGTATGATAAGATGAATCTTGCTCTTTCTGTATAAAGTACTTGGGATGTTTTTTTTGCAAAATTTTAAAATCACTAGCCTTACAAAGCTCCTCAATGATATACCATTCCTACCAAAGCCATATGTTGCTCACATTGAAAACTTATACATATGCTGCTTATTATTGCATTGAGCTTTGTCAAATTGTTGTGACCCTTGTAAGATGCTCTTCATACTTTCTTGATCAAGATCACGTACACTCCACATACACATGCTAAACTTCTATATTGGAAGTTAGCAATATTCATTTATCCACCAAATAATTGCTTCATATGTGTTGTGGCCATAATACCAGGGTACCCGACTACGAGGATTAACGACCACCGACTCCAGACGAGAGACTCCGAGCAGGACACGGCGGCCTATTCAAGGAAGGAAAGCCCGAAGACAGGAGATAGAGTCCTAATAGGTTTAGGTCTGTTTTGTCTTGTAATGCAAGTCTCCCCGGACATAAATAGTGGGGATCCTGTACGTAGGGGGTATCCAATCCAACACCCGATACTCCATACACCATATTGTACTCTTTGTACTCGCCGAAATAATACAAGAAGCAACTGGACGTAGGGTTTTTACTCGATCTCGAGGGCCCGAACCAGTATAAAAATCCCTTGTCTCTGTTTATCTCTATTCGCCTACTATGATCGTTCTTTGCAGGAAGCAGGGTGCCCTAGGAACCAAGTATCTGCCGAGTACAACCTCGACAGAGGCGCGCCAGGTAGGGGCCCTTGCGTGAAGATCAATCATACCAATATTCGGAGAAGTTTGGTTCTCGGATACATTTACTCCTGTTGTCGCTACACCAAGCTTCGCCAAGCCGATCTACCAAATCGTCGGTTCGAGCGAACAAGAAATCAATCAATCATCACCGGAGACACGACTTGCCAATTCGAGCAAGCTCTGGTCTGGACATCTGATTTAATCTATTCCAAGGGGAACAGGACTCGTCTACGACGACATCGACTCCCATAACCCGATAACTCGTCGGCCTATTCGGAAGCACAGTACCCAAGTCAATTCGCCGACTCGAGCAAACCAGGGGAAGGCTAATACTCCTATGAGCAATTATTTTGCTGACACGTGTTTCTGACATCATGCTCATGCTCTTCTGGTCAATGACACTGGAAGCCTCCATGCGGTCCATGTACGTGGATCCACCAGCAGCATCTAGCGCAAGTTACCAAGTTCTGCAGCAGTTAAAAAAAAAATCAGACTATCTATTCTGAACGGGTAACGATCGAACTAGGAGATTCCTGGAATCACCCGAACAATTCGATATGCCCGAACAGACAATCCCCCGACGACGAGACCTCAAGGAGCTCAATCAACATCGGAGGAGGACTTGTTGACCGCATCAGCCTCCAATCAACTTGAGTCTTCTTTTTTGTTCTCCTATTTACAATTTTCTGCTCCAGTTAAATGAGCCAATATGTATTTTTCATACTCCTGATTATTTCAGTCTACTAATTAACTAACGTGACCTTGTTGCACGCATGGCCGTATCCGAGTTGTTTTCCCTCTACAGGCTACAGATCGAATTGCGTGATCAAGAGACATCCAGGCCGAAGCAAGGGTGACCGTTGCCATGTGTAACAAGCGAGGGCGACGCTCCAATTGTCCAACTCGGACACAGATCGAGCTAAGCGATATTTCAATACTTTCGCAGTTATTCTATTATTCTATTCAATATTTTGATCTATACATCCGTGATAAATAAATGTGGAACTAGCAATAATCTTGCTTAAATTTGATGACGGGCGACTATGTCTAACACATACGGGCATCAAAGAGATCGTCGAACATCTCGCCCTTAGTGAAATTACAAACGCCTAAATTGAATTTAAATAACAAAATTATCTAGTCCAGTTAACGTAATAAAGCATAAAATTTAATACGGGTGTGTAGACAGCCTTTTTCTATCGAAGTATATACTCGGGGGCTCCATCGCATACCCGAACACATACTCAGATCAGGCATCTCTATTTTTATTATATTATTTACTGACTGCCTTTTCGCATAAGCATCAGTGCCTATTCAAAGCCTCAATATTCATATTTACAATATCTATTGAGCTGATTCAGAGATACTGCATGTCCAAGTATCCGATCTCAAAGATTTGAACTATTCAAATTCCTATGGCGCTTGATTGCGAGAGAGTCCATTGTGCTCGACGGAGCACTCGATCTCAAGCAAGCCCGAAGCGCATTCGAAGCGTCTGACCATAAGAGAGTCCAAAGTGCTCGACGGAGTGCTTGATCTCGAGTGGGTCCAAGGTGCTCTATTATTCTAAAAGTGCTTGATCGTAAGAGAGTCCATTGTATTCGACGGAATACTCGATCTCGAGCGAGTCCAAAGTACGCCGAAGTACCAAATCATAAGAGGGTCCATTGTGCTCGACGGAGTACTCGACCTCGAATGATTCAAGTACTCATAAATATCAAAGTACAAATCATGAGAGGGTCCGTTACGCTCGACGGAGTGTTCGACCTCAAATGATC
>CM014272.1:43459251-43471022 GCA_004135705.1 Alloteropsis semialata | reverse complement strand
CACCCGGAGATCATGGAGAATATACGACGGCCGATACGGATTAGTTTCCTAATTTGAGCCGGATACAATTAAAGATAACCGACCTGTAAACCCTAGGCCGTCAGCCTATATAAGGCGGCCTAGGTCAACCCCTTCATTTATCTGATTCCTACGCCATTCATCCATTGTAACCAAGAGCTCGCCGTCGTTCCCCGGGATCGCGCCGAGCAAATCAATACAAGACCCCCGAGCACAGGACGTAGGGTATTATACCTCCGGGTAGCCCGAACCTGTATAATACATGTGTCCTTGTGTTACCTCGAGCTCCCTAGTCCAGCGATCTCCCTTTGCCTACAAATCAACCATCTGGGTACCCCCGGGTGGACTGCCAGACGATAACTCCGACAGTTGGCGCGCCAGGTAGGGGTGATCGCCGGGCAATAAAGCTAGCTCGATGGCAGATCGTCGCTCCGTCATTTTCCCCCGACTCCATCAAGAACTGCGCCACGCATCTGGAGGGTATCAGCTTTTTTGCTGAGACTCATTCCACCACCACTGCCGCCTCCGACTCCACCACGACGCCTGACGCTCCCATGCTGATCAGCCCCACGCTGACTTCATCGCCGATCTCCTTGTCAATCATCGCCCCGCTCCAGCAGCGACTCGATGAGATCTCCATCAACGACCAGGCTCCGGGCCTGGCCACTCGCCGAAGAATCCCTCCCCCGGATGAGCTTCTCGCCGGGTTGGATCGTGTCCAGGACACAATTGCCGAGTGCATCTCCATGTCGGAGGAGGCCCTGTGCTGACCCCGCAAAGCGCTCCCGCTCGGGTTCCGCAACACCTCGTCGATCTACTCGGCCCAGGTCCCAGAAGACATGTCTCAGATCCGATCTGAGATCCCACCCCAGCCTGCCCAGTCTCCGGATTGTGGCGAGTTCCAGGTCGCCACCAGCGTGCTCTTGCCGGCCCCGGCCGACTCGAGCAACAACTCAAGCTACACCATGCCTCCCGGCGCGTGAAGTCTTCATTTCCGAGGATTCCGTAACTCGGGACGGAGAAACCGACTTGGCCAGAGACCGCCGACAAGAGCGAAACCAAGGCCGAGCCCGACGGCGCGCCGAAGAAGCCGCCTTGCCCCTAGCAGCGGCCGAAAACGCGGCACCTGCTGCAGTTCCTGGTGATCCCGCAGCCGCCGCCGCTACCGGTGCACCTGCAGCCGCCGTACCAGCCGGAGAGATCCCCTCTGGAGCTCCACAACGACGGCAACCCCCACCTCGGGGCCCCCACGGAGTCGCGCCCCAGAACCTCGATGGTGCATTCGCCCGGGTGCCGTTCCGCACGCCCCAGGCCAATGTCGCCGCTGCTTTCGCCGAACTGGGTCACAAGCCTGACACCCCAGAGGTACAGAGAGCCCGAGCTCAGTTGGAGGCAGCACAAGAACAGATTGAGCGATCGTATCGCGCCAGATCCCGGTCTGGGCGATCAAATTCGACTCGTTCTGCAAGTCGCCGCTCTGCTCATAGCAGATCGGATCGGGATCATCCTAACCAGAGGAACCCCCCACTACCTGTCGTCGAAGAAGAGGTGGCCCAGAACCACCATGAAGACGAAGAAGAGGAACGGCGTAACCCGCGCAACGCAGACCAGCGCCGTGAACGTTACCAAGAGCGTCGCGATAGGCGCCAACGACATCAACAACCTGACGATCTCCACGATCGCCTAAGGGACTGCGCCCGCGACATCCGCGCCGACCTCGATGCTCGACACCGAGAACGCGACGTGGCCGAGCTCGAGTGCCGCGAGCGGTACTACCGAGATTATGGCCGACCCGACCGCCAGCCGGTTGGCGAGGCAGGTGACGACTCGGCAGAGGAGAATGAGCGCCGCGTTGTTCACGAGCTCATGGAGCGTGAACAGTATGACGCAAGATACGGCCCCCCGCAGGATGATCGCCGCCATGGGCGTGGTGAACCTCGGCCCCGCGCCGACCAGATCCGACCTCCTCACCGTGACTACCACAACGATGATGAGGATGACTTTGACGGCTTCACCGCCTTCTCCGCCCGACTCCGTGCCATCCGTTGCCCCGAGTCCTTCAAGCCAGCACTCATGGAGAAGTTTGACGGTCGATCCGACCCCAAGCTTTGGCTCAAGACGTACCACACGGCGGTCAAAGCCGCCCACGGGACCAACGACCAAGCCGCCGCTTACTTCCCCGTGATGCTGGGCAAGGAAGCACTCCTATGGCTTGAGGGCGTTCCCCGGAACACCATCGACAGTTGGGCAGATCTTTGCCATGCTTTCACCAAGAATTACCAGGCAAGCTATACTCGGCCGGGCACCAGGTTCGATCTGGACAACATCAAGCAGAAGAAGGGTGAGAGCCTCCGGGACTACTCCGACCGTTTCTTCGACAACCGAAACAAGATCGCCGAAGTCGAGGACCGGGATGTCATTGACGCATCCCGGCGCGGTCTTATCGACAATCAGTTGTTCCGTACGCTGTTCAAAACCAACCTTGTCACGGTCTCTGACCTGATGGAGGTGGTCAACCTGGAGGTCCGGGCCGATCAAGCTGAGCAGGCCCAGTTCAAAAACAAACAAAAACGCCCGGAAGATAATGACCGGGTTGAAAGCTCGAAGCGCCACGAGCCGTTACGTGGGCGCAAGGCAGGCCCCGAGCCCCTTGTAGCTCTAGCAGAAGAAGAAGGCCGGCCGGAACCCAGGTTCCTGGCCGAAGAGTTTCACGACACGCTGAATTATCAGTCTCCCTTCCACAAAGATGTGAAACACAATCTCCGCGATTGTCATGCGCTCCTCAAAGAACTCGGCGCCCTGCCACCCACCAAGAAGCAGCGCTACAACAACAACAGTGGTCGTTACAACAACTACCGCCGTGACGGCTACAACGCTGACCAGCGGGACGACTATCGCCGCAGAGAAGACCGCGACCGCCGCGACGATTACCGCCGTGGCGAGCGCGACCGCGATGCTCCGGCTCGCCGGGACGATCAACGCCACCATGACGAGGAACGCCAACTGCCACCACCGCCGGAGGCGCCCAGACGCGACGCCAATGGCGAATTCCAACGTGCGAACCGCCAGGTCAACGTCATCATTGGGGGGCCCGGCGCCTTCCCATATCGGCGCAAGGAAAAGCTCCACAAGCGAGAAGTGACGATGGTTTCCACCAAGCCGGTAGAGTACCTCCAGTGGTCGGAGATGCCCATCACCTTCAGCCGTGCCGACCACTGGGTCCATCTCCCCGAGCCGGGATCCTACCCACTCGTCGTCGCCCCCGTCGTGGACAGGGTCCTTCTCTCCAAAGTCCTGATTGACGGCGGGAGCGCCCTCAACATCGTCTTCACCAGCACCCTCAACAGCATGGGGTTCGACTACAGCAGGCTCCTGAGCGCCGAAGATCCGTTCTTTGGCATTGTGCCAGGAAAAGCTTCCGACCCGATAGGAAGAGTCGCCTTACCAGTAACGTTTGGCACTGCCAACGACTACCGCACGGAGTTCCTGTACTTCGAGGTAGCCGACTTCAAGAGTTCCTACCACGCCATCTTTGGCAGGCCCATGTTGGCCCGGTTCATGGCAATTCAAACCACACCTACCTGGTTCTGAAGATGCCGGCGCCCAACGGCACCCTCTCCATCCGTGGAGACATCAAGACTTCCTTCGAGTGCGACGGGGAGGCCATCAAGATAGCCGAGTTGTCTCATCAACTCGGCAATGCTACCCTGCTGGCAGAAGAAGCCTCTAAGGCAGCCACCGGAGAGCCTGTACTCCCGGAGCAGAAGCAGCAGCCCACCGCGCTGGCACCTGCAGACGCCCCCAAAGCAATAAGCTTGGGGCTCGACGACCCATCCAAGACGGCCCTCATAGGGCCAGGGCTCACTCCAAAATAGGAAGACGCGCTCACCTCCTTCCTTCGGGACAGCTGGGACATCTTCGCATGGAAGCCATCAGACATACCGGGTGTTCCGAGGGAGAAGGCTGAGCACTCCTTGAAATTGAGCAAAACCGCAAAGCCTGCCAAACAGAAGCTGCGCCGATTCGCTCAAGATCGCAAGGAGGCCATTAGGGTAGAACTGAATAAGCTCCTAGCTGCCGGTTTCATTAGAGAATGCAAACACCCAGAGTGGCTTGCAAATCCTGTACTTGTAAAGAAGCAATCCGGTGAATGGAGAATGTGCATTGATTACACGGATCTCAACCGCTACTGCCCTAAAGACCCCTTCCCTCTCCCGCGAATCGATCAAGTCATCGACTCTACGTCCGGCTGCGTGCTCCTATGCTTTCTCGACTGCTACTCGGGTTATCATCAGATAACCTTGAAGGCGTCCGACCAAGACAAGACAGCGTTCATCACCCCGCACGGCATCTATTGCTACAAGACAATGACGTTTGGGCTGAAGAACGCCGGTGCCACGTATCAGAAGGCCATCCAAGGATGCTTGCAGAGCCAGATCGGCCGCAACGTGGAAGCTTACATGGATGACGTCGTCGTCAAGACGTACGACGCTGATACATTAATCGCCGACCTCCAGGAAACCTTCAACAACTTGCGCCGATTCAGATGGAAGTTGAACCCCACGAAGTTTGTATTCGGGGTGCCGTCAGGAAAGCTCCTGGGCTTCCTGGTCATCCAACGCGGCATTGAGGCAAACCCAGTCAAGCTGGACGCCATACGCAACCTCAAGGAACCAACGTGCAAGAAACACATCATGAAGCTCACTGGGATGATGGTGGCCCTGAGCCGGTTCATCAGCAAGCTCGGCGAGAAGGGACTTCCGTTCTTCAAGATCCTCAAGAAGGCGGACAAGTTCGAATGGACCCCTGAGGCAAGCAAGGCCCTGGCCGACCTCAAGGAATTCCTAATTACAGCCCTGGTACTCACGGGTCCAACCCCCGGGGAAGAACTCATGCTATACATCTTAGCTACCACTCATGTGGTCAGCACGGCCCTGGTCGTCGAGCGGCCAGAAGAAGGCCACCCATACAAGGTCCAGCGCCCTGTATATTTCGTCAGTGAAGTACTCAGCGAGTCCAAGGTCCGATACCCCCATCCTCAGAAGCTGCTCTACGCGCTCCTGATCACTGCCAGGAAGCTACGCCACTACTTCCAGGCACACGTCATTCGAGTCATCTCGAATTTCCCCCTCGGGGCCATTCTCCACAACAGGGATGCCAACGGCCGCATAGTCAAGTGGTCCGTTGAACTCGGCGAGCACACCATCAACTTCGAGCCACGGGAGGCCATTAAGTCCCAAATATTGGCCAACTTCGTGGCCGAATGGACGAAAACCCAGGAGCCGACCCCCGCAGAACGACCAACGCACTGGAAGATGTACTTTGATGGCGCCCTCAACCTTGAGGGAGCCGGCGCAGGAGTGCTGTTCATCTCCCCGGAGGGGCAGCACCTGAAATACGTTCTTCAGATACACTACCAGGCCACAAACAACGGGGCCGAGTATGAGGCCCTCATCCACGGTCTCCGGATCGCGGTGTCGCTAGGCATCAAGCGGCTAATGTGCTATGGCGACTCCAAGCTTGTCGTCGAGCAAGTCAACAAAAATTGGGACACGACCAAGGAAACCATGAGCGCGTACTGCGCAGAGGTACGCAAACTCGAAGCCCACTTCTATGGGCTCGAGTTCCACCATGTCCTCCGGGAAGACAATGTCGCCGCCGATGTTTTATCCAAGCTAGGATCCACCAGAGCCCAGGTCCCAGTCGGCGTCTTCGTCCAAGACCTGCGCACCCCGTCCATCAAGATGCTTGAGGATGGCAGCCCCGTGCCCGACTCGGAGCCACCCCCGGGCGGCCCGCCGACCAGTGAAGTTCTCGTGGTGGAAGCAGACTGGCGCGCCCCCTTTATCGCTTTCCTCACAGAGAACTGGTCACCGGGTATGAAGGAAGAAATCGAGAAGTTAACTCGGCGAGCGACAAATTATGTCATCATCAGCAACGCCCTGTACAGAAAGGCCGCCTCCACAGGCATACTCATGAAATGTGTCCTCCGCGACGAAGGTATCACCCTCCTGCAAGATGTCCACTCGGGCACTTGCAGCAACCACGCGGCGGCCGGCACCCTAGTCGGCAAGGCTTACAGGGCAGGGTTCTACTGGCCAACGGCCCTATCCGACGCAAAAGAGTTGGTGCGCTGCTACACCGGCTGCCAGTTCTTCCAGAAACAAAAGCACCTGCTGGCTCAGGCGCTAAGGACCATCCCCCCATCTTGGCCATTCGCCATATGGGGACTCGACAACATCGGGCCCATCAAAACCGCTCCGGGCGGATTCAAGCACATCTTGGTGGCGGTTGATAAGTTCACCAAGTGGATCGAATATAAAGTCATGTCCGACACCAAGTCGGCCACAGCAGCCAAGTTCATCCAAGAGCTTACCCACCGGTTTGGGGTCCCAAACCGCATCGTGACCGACCTTGGCTCTAAGTTCACAGGCCATGAGTTCTGGGACTTCTGCCAGGACAATTGCATCGATGTCTACTACTCCTCCACGGCGCACCCCAGGTGCAATGGCCAGGTTGAGCGGGCCAATGGTATGGTCCAGGACTCACTCAAGTAAGCCATGTATGACGAACTCAACAAGCACCCCGGCCAGTGGGCCAAAGAGGTACCCCATGTCATGTGGGGTCTACGCACCCAGAAGAGCAGAGCAACAGGATATACTCCCTTCTTCCTAGTATACGACTCCGAAGCCGTCCTCCCAGCCGACATCGCCCATGGTGCTCCGCGCATCCAGCACTACGAGGAAGGAGAAGCAGAAATCGGCCGCCAGGTCGACATTGATTGCCTAGAAGAACATCGACTCGCCGCACTGGTCAGGCATGCAAGACATGAGCAGCAGATACGGCGCTACCACGACCAAAACGTCCGAGAACGCTCCCTTAACGTTGGCGACTTGGCCCTGCGCCGAGTCATGTCCACCAAAGACAAGCATAAGCTATCGGCCCCCTGGGAGGGCCCCTTCATTGTCAAAGAAGTTGTCTCGCCAGGAACATATAGCCTCCAGTGGGCTAACGGCGACCCCGTCCCGAACGTGTGGAACATCGAGCATCTCGTCAAGTTCTATCCATAGAATTTATCAAAGCTATGTATCCTTGGTCTTATACCAATAAAAGTTTCTCTGTCTCATTTTATGGCTTGTTATCAACTCCTTACCCGGCACCCACGCTGATGCTCGGGGACTGGGCCCGACCCAGAATATATTTCCTTCACCACGATACCTGGGGGAGTACCCGCTTACTCCGACTCCCGAGTCCTTGCCCAACCCTACATTCCCTCCGGCGACTACTGAGCTAACCCGGCTGGTCCGAGTCCTCAACTATGAAACCCTGAGCTCCGTGCTCAACCTGCGTGCCCCCTACGCATAAGCCTCCCAGCCGAGCAGTGTAGCAGGGTAAGTCGTCCTCTCCGTGAGCAGTGGTCAGCAGGTCAAAAAGGGTGCTTAAACAGCACAAGGCAGTGGCCAGTCGGGCGACGCAAAGTGCTAGTCGGCAGGGAAAAGGGCCCAACACAACACTAGCGACCATTAACACTTCAAATTAATCCGGAATTTTATATATACCCGAACACTACAGAGTTTACATGCATAATTCTATTTACAGGCCGAGCTCCGTCGCTACAGTTTCAGCCAAAGGGGCACACTCCTCGACCAACCTGTCGAACTCTTCATCGGCAAGCTCTTCGGGAATACCATCGGCGATCGGAGCCAGCTCCTGTGTCGGGAAGTGTATTCTGAACAACGCCAGAATCCGACTCCCGAAGCCAATTGCAGTCTGCTGCATCAACTGGGCTGCACGGTTTGGACCGGCCCTGAGCCGCTCCACCAACGTCAACATCGCCGGGCCTGACTCGACGAGCACCAATGAGTTGGCGTTGAACTCGGCCGCCTGCTTCAGCTCCATCAGCTCCGTCCGAAGCCCTATAAAGGAATGCACATAAACACCCCGACTTCCTAAAAGGCCCAGAAGACTTGGCAAGCGAGACTCACTATGCATGGCTCGGTCATGCTCATCCTTCAAGACCTGGTTGGCTTCCTTCAGGTGCTCGGCCTCGGTCGCCAGGCGAAGATTGGCTGCTTTCAGCCCCCGGACCTCCTCCTCGAGCTTATGCTTGGCCCCGGCCAGCTCGTCTTCAAGCTTCTTCTTGGCTCTAGTCAGCTTGTCGACCTTCCCTTGAAGGGCAGCCTCCCTCTTCCTCGCCTCTACAAAGAAACCCCCATGAGCACAGGCTGCTCGGAGAGATGCATCAGCAAGCAAAGGAACAAAGAACTTACCCTCGGTGAGAACACCCATGTCTTTCATGAGGTCCTCATTGGTCTTTTGCAGGTCGGCAAGCTCCCGCTCCCTCTGCATCTGGTACTCCTTGGTGGCTTCAGCCTCACGGACCCGATCCGTGTGGATTTGTGCCAAGGTTCGGCGGTCTTCCAGGGCCTGCCACCTGAAGTCAAGATCCCTCGCGGCCCGTGCCGTGAAACCCTGTCATACAACACATTAGCCCTCGGGTTAACCCATGATTCACATTTACAACAAAGCACCGGAATGACATACCTGCACAACACGGTTCAGGATGCCGGCTACGTTCTGTAGCTTCCGGAGCTCGCTCACTTTTTCGGCAAGATCAAGCTCCATCCGCTGCTCCAGAGTCAGTTCTGGTGCCTGCGGCCCGCCACCGTGCTCAGCTGTGATTGCTTCCACCTGGGGAGGCACGTGGACACCAGGGTCGACATCCAGGTCCTCCCCAAGGAGCCGGTGGTCATCATCTTCAAGCGGAGGAGGACTCCTAGCCGGCTCTATCACTGTACGGCCCTCTGGGGCCTCTTCTTCAAGAGGCACCGTGGACGTTTCGGCCTGAAGATCCTCCACCGGGTCATCTGTCCCTGTGACGCGCGCAGGGCTCGGTGGGCGCGGCGGCCCTGACATGCCGACCGGCACCTGCTCCAGCACGACCAAGGCTGTGCTGGACCCCGGCCCGGCCCCCGTGGAGGCAGGCCGACTTGGCGGCGCCATGACCCCGGCCCCCATTTGGCCCCCGGGCCTGCATCCAATATTCCAACGACTCAAGAAAGGCTCATCAGGAATACACCGGGTTGCTAAAACAACTTACCCGCCCTTGCGTGGACGCTTAAACTGCACACCCCGCAGCACCTGCGGAGGCGTCTGGCTTGGCAGCAGAGTCGCGTCTGGCCGCAACGATGGTAGGGCGAACGGGCCCTCGCGGCCCCTTGCAGTCTCCTGATGGAGACCCGCCGGTGCCACCTCCGGCGTCACTCGCCGCCTTCCTCTTCCGCCGCGCCTCGGCCTCGGCCCGCGCGGCCTGCCCCAGCTGCTGAGACGGCCTGGGGGACCCATCTCGAGCCGCCACCTGGGATGGCGTCAGCTTGCGTACGGCTTGACGCAATGGCCTCCCCAGCCCGCCAAGCACCTGGGCCACCGGGTCATCCCCAGCCTCGTCTCGAGGAGCCGAGATAAAGTCGGCCGCCTCCTAGGCGGCCTGCCCCTCGTCCACTACTTGGGAAGTCCTGGACGCCTCCTCCACCATCATCAATTTTTCAACCCGGACAGTACCCTCAGGCAGGGGCGCCGGGCTGAAGTACTTCGCTGCCCGCTCCTGCAAGACACCGGCACGACACAAATAAGGATGAAGTTCATCAAACGCCCAACAATTCAAAAGTAAGCGAAGCAACATACAAGGGAATAGAAAACTGACCGCTGGAGGAGGGTTATGCAACGAAAAGGACATCGGCGTGCCCTCATTGTAGATCCTGCCGCGCATAAAGCCGAAAATCCTCTCACAAGTTTCCGGGATAGACACCGTCCAGATCTGCTCCCGAGTCGGATCACTGCCCCCCGAAAACTCGAACCCAGGATGCACCTGATCCTTGAACGGCTGGGTCAACCGCCGCACGAAGGATATCATCACGGCCACGGCGGTCAACTTCCGCTCCTTCAGCTCGGCAATCAGCCCAAGCAGCTCCTCGGCATCTTGCAGATCCTTCCCCTCCGGCTACGAATCCCAGGAGTCCTTCTTCTCCGGCCGGTGGCCAGTGCGGAGAGGTAGAGCAGGGGGATGGTTGGCGACATAGAACCATTCCTGCCTCCAGTTTTTGTTGGAGTCATTCATATCCAGGACAAAGTATCTCCTGGACATGCCGACCCTCAATGAGAACCCATCCCCTCCAGTAATTCTAGCTGGACCCTTCCCGGAACCTTCTCCGATGATCTTCATCCGATTCAAGCGCCGCCACAACGGGAAATGTGGCGGGATCCCAAGGAAGGCCTCACACAGATGGATGAAAACCGAGATTGACAGAATAGAGGTGGGGTTCAACTGACTCATCTCAACCCCGTAGAAATGCAGCAAACCCCGGAAGAAGTCCCCCGTGGGCAATCCAAATCCACACTCGAAGAATGGCGTGAAGACGGCCATCTCTGTCTCCGAGCGCTCCCATGGCCGGGCATCATCTCCGGCGGGTCGCCACTGCAAGATCTCCTGTGGCCCGAGCACGCCGCGGCGAACCATGTCCTGGAGTCTCTCCTCCGTGATGGAGGATTGACCCCAGGCCGGCTCCTGGGGCGGCACTCCCCCGGGCACGGAGGTCAGCTCCGGGACCTCCGGGGGAGTGCCGCCCCAGGAGCCGGCCTGGGGTCAATCCTCCGTCACGGAGGAGAGACTCCAGGACATGGTTCGCCGCGGCGTGCTCGGGCCACAGGAGATCTTGCAGTGGCGACCCGCCGGAGATGATGCCCGGCCATGGTCCTGGAGTCTCCTCCGTGATGGAGGATTGACCCCAGGCCGGCTCCTGGGGCGGCACTCCCCCAGGCACGGAGGTCAGCTCTGGGACCTCCTCCGACGGGGCCACCCCCTTTCCCTTGGCGTCCGCCCCGGCGGCGGCCGCCGGCGCATCAGCATCGCCGCCCTCGTGGGCGGCGGCGTCCCCCGCGGCCCCAGACTGGCCAGCGGAGGGCGTCACCTCCTTCTCCGCGTCACCTTCACCGAGGCCCGCGGAAATGCCCGCGTCCACCATCTCCGTCGCCGGTGGCACCTCCTCCCCCGACGCCGGCGTCCTCAACGTCTCCCTCAAGTCCGCCATCTCCGCCGAAGCGCTCCGGCACGGTGTGGGCAAGTAGCGGTGGCAGCGGCGTTCGAAATCCGGCGGCGGCGAACGGGCGGTGAGCGAATCGCTCCTACGACGGCACTAAATGGTGGTGGAGGCGCGGGATGGTTCTCGATTTGGAAAAGTAACTGTGGTAAAAGCCGCCGGTGAACAGATCCGATTTATCCCCTTCCGCCGATCCGAATTACCCTAACGGCGCCGTAACTAACGGACGGAAACCGCGGAAGTCCCGTTAACTGCGGGCCAATGGCTCGTTGCGCGCCAACGGCTCTTTCGCTGTAGGACTCGGCCAGCCCCGACCCTCGGGGACTCGGCGCTCTTGACTCCGGTCAACGGGTCTCCGGACTCGGCCAGCCCCGACCCTCGGGGACTCGGCGCTCTTGACTCCGGTCAACGGGTCTCCGGACTCGGCCAGCCCCGACCCTCGGGGACTCGGCGCTCTTGACTCCGGTCAACGGGTCTCCGGACTCGGCCAGCCCCGACCCTCGGGGACTCGGCGCTCTTGACTCCGGTCAACGGGTCTCCGGACTCGGCCAGCCCCGACCCTCGGGGACTCGGCGCTCTTGACTCCGGTCAACGGGTCTCTGGACTCGGCCAGCCCCGACCCTCGGGGACTCGGCGCTCTTGACTCCGGTCAACGGG
>CM014272.1:43415980-43458251 GCA_004135705.1 Alloteropsis semialata | reverse complement strand
TAGCCAAGACACAAGGGAGAAGCATTACACATTGTCAATCAAGCACACGGTATCAAGATATGGTTTGTACTAGCTCCGTGAGAATCTCAAACAAGAAGATAATATTAGGTAGAAAATCAAATTTGTTCTTCATTCGCCAGGTAAGAATCTTAAAAAGCATCTTAGCCGCAACAGAAGCTAGAAGCATCATCGCCAAACTAGCACACACAGCAGTAACATAAGCTAGACTGCTTGACATAGTAGTAGCATAACTGGTACTACACAGAGACCCTATGGAACGACACTTGTATGATTTGCTTATTGATCTGTTTCGTCCAGAGGTGGCGGCAGACGGCGGAGGGCTTCGGTGATGGCCTCGGCGCATCAATTGCGGTCCGAGTAGGAGCGAAGCCAGAAATTGGACATGAGGGCACTAGTAGAAAAATGACCTTTGGTTCGACCCTTTAGTCCAGATGGATATTAGTCCCGGGTCTAATGGCTAGAAGAGCTCAGTGGCCTTTAGTCCCGAGTCATAACCCAAAATTGACTTTAGTCCCGGGTGGTGGCTTGACCCGGGACAAATAGAATGTTTTAGTCCCGGGTGAACCCACGCTCCGGGACTAAAAGCCAGCACCGACACCGGTGACCACGTTCGGTAGATTTTTCTAAGTATCCAGAGCTCACCTCTCTCTCCTATATCTTCTTCCTCCGCTTCAACCTTATCTCCAATCTTGTCTTCCTCTCTCTCTCTCAGCCACAGAAGCAGGAGGCCACACCAGCCCGAGCGGGCAGGGCGCTCGGCGCTGCCGCCGCGGCCAGGCCGGCGCGCGAGCGGGCGGGGGCCTGGCCCCGCGCCTGGAGCTCGGAGATATCGTCGTAGCCCCGGTAAGCAAGCAAGCCCAAGTATCCGTGCCAGACTTGGACTTCTTTTGTTTGCATCTGTTCTTACCCCATTATCTGCTCTCTCTGCTCTCGGATGTGTTGCAGGCAACAGCCCCGACGATGTGAAGGCGCGGCTCAAGTACTTGGCGCAGGCGGTGGCATGCAGCATCCACCTCTGCAGCTGGTGAGCGCCGTGCGCTGGCCGCCGGCCGTGGGGCGCGTGGCCGCCGGGGTGCGAGGCCGCCGAGGCGCATCCTGCAGCAGGCACTGGCGAGCCGGAGCAGCGGTGTTGCTTTTTTTCCCCTTTCTTGATCTATATCTTTTATGTTGATTTTTTTGAAGAAACTGAGAAAGATTGTGACGTTGATTCATGAATTTTGTGTTGTTGATTTTTGTGATATGTGATTATATGACCTTTGTGAAATCTGTGACTGTGATTTTCAATACAGTGATTGCGATTTTTGTGATTCACGTGAAATCTGTGAACTTGAGGAATTGAGGAGTGATATAGAAATTTGTTTGATTTTAATTTGGCGGGAAACCGTAGGTTTTGGATTGGAGCTTCGGAGCTTTTTTTTTCTGAAAATCTCTTTAGTCCCGGGTGGTTATATCACCCGGGACAAAAGCTTGCCTTTAGTCCCGGGTAAATACCCGGGACTAAAGATCGGACCTTTTAGTCCCGCCTGGGTAGTCCCGGTTGGCAACCCGGGACTAAAGCCAGTTGCCAACCGGGACTAAAAGCAGTTTTTCCAGAAGTGGGGAGACAAAATGTAGTATATTGTTCATTTGGAGGGTCAAATTCAAAAAAATTATACACTTATATGGTGAAATTTTGTGTACCATCACAGGGTGCATAGAGCTTTGGGGGGGGGGGGGGGGGCATTGGCCCCCTCAGCCCCCTTGTCTGCGCCGACAACGGCCTGTGCGGTGGCAGCGACGACAATGGCGGTGACGAGGTGGTGAGCATGTACCCTGCTCCTATCCGTCCCAATCCCCTGCTACGTACCTTCCTGCTTGCTCGTGTTCCTTAGTTCTGGTTCGCGTTGCAGGAGTTCGTTCTGGTCACCCAAGAGCACGGCTGGGAAGCGCTGATCTATTTCCTCACCCTCACACCACCCTTCGCTATCTACAAGCTAGCTTCCCCCGACTACATCAACGACGCGTCAGGGTTATGGTTTCTCATTTCCTACGGGCTATGGTTGTCTTCTTCACTGCCGTCATCACCGCCATCTCCTGCATGATGTGATGTTCAGCCGCTCCTGTTGCTGGCTCTGCGTCATGCTTCAATCCCTCTTCCTTGCCACCGGCCTGGCCGCCGAGGTGATCGCCGCCGTCACCGTCATCTCCAACAACCACCACAAGATGGCCGCAGCAATCGGATCTGGGCAGGGGCGCAGACAAGGGGGCTGAGGGGGGCAATGTCCCCCCTAAGCTCCATGCATCCCATGAAGGTACATAAAATTAAGTGTATGATTTTTTTGAATTTGATCCCTCAAATGAACAATATTCTACAATTTGTCTCCCTCATGTCCAATTTCTGGCTTCACCCTAATCACCGTCTTTCACCTCGTGCTGATGTACATCGACGCATGGTTCAGACAGTGTCGCCGCCGCAACTTATGCATGGAGAACACCAGCGCCTCCGATGTTGAAGATTTAGAAGAAATTTAGAAGATTGACAATTTCCGCCTGCACGCGATCGAGATGATCCGCAAATATTGTAATATTTGAAACCACTGGTTGTACTACTCAGATGACATCGATCATCGATGAACACTTGTTCGTAAATATTTTTGCCCTTAAGGCGATACGTATCGTATCGGCTATCTTAGTCGACATCGCTTAGAATATCGGCTTTATGAATCGACCCAAATACTTGGGTAATATTACTTTAAATATTTTCCATTAAGCGATTTCGAAAATTTTTCTCCTTCCAATGTTTCCAAAATATACGCATTTCCAGGAACACACCGATTCACACGATAAGGACCTTCCCAATTAGGTGACAATTTTTCAAACATAGAACTTTTAGTCCCTATCGGCAAAATCAGCTTCCAAGCCAATTCTCCCTCGATGAACTCTTTTGGCTTGACCTTTTTATCATAATACTTAGCAATATGCACCTTATTATTTTCAATATTCTCCAAAGCCCTCAAGCGAGTTTCAGCCAAATCATCCAACTCAAAATTCATCGAACTCTTATACTCATCGGCAGTCAAGTTTCCTTGTTCCGATATCCGCCTTGACCCGATTTGACTTCCCAAGGCAAAACAACTTCATGTCCATAGACCAAATGATATGGGGATAACTTAGTAGATCCATGACATGCCATCCGATACGCCCATAATGATTCAGTCAAAGTTAAGTGCCATCGCCTTGGTTGCTCATCAATCTTCCGTTTGATAATTTTGATAATACTTTTATTTGATGCCTCCGCTTGACCATTGGCTTGCGCATAATAAGGAGAAGAAATTAACAATTTAATACCCATACTGGTAGCAAAGCTTTGAAATTCATCGGACATAAACATGGTCCCCTGATCGGTCATGATAGTCTGAGGAATACCAAACCGATAAATAATATGCTCCTTAACAAATTTCACCATATTCTTGGAATTAGCAATCTTCAAAGGAATCGCCTCAACCCATTTAGTGAAATAATCAGTTGCCACCAATATGAATTAATGCCCTTTGCTCAATGATGGATAAATTTGTCTATCAAATCAATTCCCCATCCTCGAAAAGGCCATGGTTTGATAATCAGATTCATGGCTGATGCAGGAGTTTTTTGCACATTTCCAAACTTCAGGCATTCTTGGCAACCCTTATAATATTCAAAACAATCTTCTAAAATTGTTGGCCAAAAACATCCCATCTTTCTGATCACCCACTTCATTTTATAAGACGATTGATGCGCACCACATACTCCTTCATGCACCTCATCCATCATGTCTTTGGATTCCGATTTACTCAAACATCGGAGCAACACACCATCAATCATCTTGTAATATAATTGATTATCAAGCAATACATATTTAATAGCCATGAATCTCAATTTCCTCGAAACCTTTTGTGATGGATCCTTAAGATAATTTATGATTTCATATCTCCGATCCCCGATTTTCGGCTCTATCGTCATAATCTCATGAAAACGCCGATAGCCCGAAACGGCTTGCGCTAGATTATTAGCCTCTTGATTTTGAGCCTTAGGGATATGTTCAATATTAACCATCACAAATTCCTTCAACAATAATCGGCATTCTTCAAAGTAATGAATCAAAATATCATCCTTGCATTCATATTTACCAATTAATTGATAAATCACCAACTGGGAGTCTCCAAAAATTTCAACAGCCTCAGCGCCGATTTCCAATAATAATTTCAATCCTTTAAGTAATGCTTCATACTTGACTTGATTATTCGTAAAACTTGTATCCATTGGATAGTTGAATTCAAAATTTGCCCCCCGAGGCAAAACAATTATGATTCTGATGCCACATCCTTGGCCACACGAGGATCCATCAAAGAACAACGTCCAAGGCATCGGCTCAATCATTGTAACTTCATCTCCGATGTGTTGTGTCACAAAATCAGCCATTACTTGTCCTTTGACTGCTTTAGCCAATTCGTATTTCAAATCAAACTCTGATAATGCCAATATCCACTTTTTGATTTTGCCCTTCAGCATTGGCATAGACAACATATACTTGACCACATCGGTTTTGCAAACAACCGTGCACTCAGAAGATAATAAATAATGCCTCAACTTAGTGCAGGAGAAATATAAGCATAAACTTAATTTCTCAACTGGGAGATATGTTGTTTCCGCATCAATCAATTTCCGATTCAAATAATAAACCACCATTTCCTTCCCTTCAAATTCTTGTATGAGAACAGACCCGATTAACAACTCATCGGTCGACAAATATAATCGGAATGGCTTATCTCTCTGAGGTGGAATTAGGACTGGCGGCGTCATCATATACTGCTTTATTTCATTGAATGCCTTCCGCTGCTCTTTTCCCCATATGAATTCCTCATTGGCTTTCAATTTTAGCAGCGGGGAAAAAGGACGAATTCTTCCAGATAAATTTGATATAAATCTTCTGACAAAATTAATCTTACCGATCAACAACTGGAGACTTGTCTTATCAGTTGGTGGCTTAGCATCTTTGATAGCTTTCATGCTCTTCTACCCGACTTCAATGCCTTTTCATGAACCATGAAACCCAAAAATTGTCCAGCCGATACTCTAAATGCACCCTTATTAGGATTCATCTTTAAACCATGCTTTCTTGTGCATTCAAGAGTTTCCCGCAAATCGGTCAGATGCTGCTTATATCCATTGGACTTTACCCCCACATCATCAATGTAAATTTCAACAATCCTACTGATAAACTTATGAAATATATAATTCATGGCCCTTTGATATGTAGCGCCAACATTTTTCAAACCAAATGTCATCACGACCCACTCATATAATTCAAGTGCACCAGGACATCGGTATACAATTTTAGGAATATCTTCTTCTACCATAATTATACCCTGCATTACCATCCATAAAACTAATCACCTTATGTCCTGAAGGTGCATCGACCAACATATTAGCAATTGGCATCGGATAACCATCCATCGGAGTCACCTTATTAAGATTCCTGAAATCCACACAAACTCGCAATTTCCCATTTTTCTTGAAAACATGAACGATATTAGATATCCACTCATCATATTGGCAAGGTTGAATAAACTTAGCTTTATATAACCGAGATATTTCAGCTTTTATTTCTATATCTAATCCTGGTCTAAATCGTCTCGGCGCTTGTTTAAAAGGCCGATACCCTGGTTTGATCGAGAGCCGATGTTCAATCAATAGATCAGCTTAAACCTGGCATTTCATAGTATTCCCAAGCAAAACAATCATGATACTCTTTCAACAACTTTATTAATTATTTTTTAAACTCAAGATCCAATTTTGCACTTACATATGCCAGCCGAGGTCTATCTCCTAAACCTATATCTACTTCCTCTAATTCATCGGCCGACATAAACCCTTGACCAAGTTTACCCTCATCTTCAATAAACTCTTTCATTAATACAAACCCTCAGAGCCGACTGCTTGGATCGGCTTTAAACCATCATCGGACACTTGAATAAAATTGCCTTCCCAGGCTCTGCCCGATAAACACTCTATTCCTTCAAACTCCCAAACTGTCAAATCGGTAGTAGCAACGCTGACCGATTCATCGGCTTGAACAGTCTCAATGTGATCTCCATGCCATTGGATGAGGCATTGATGCATCGTAGATGGTACACAACAATTAGCATGAATCCAGTGACACCCCAGGAGCAAACTTTAAGACCCTTTACTGTCGATGACGAAGAACGTAGTAGGCAATGTCTTGTTCCCGATCGTCACTTCAACATTTAATGCCCCCCGAGCCGGCGGATTCCCACCAAAGTTTTTGAGCATCATATCAGTCTTGATCAAATCATCAGGGCCTTACCAAGCTTCCGATATGTAGTATATGGCATCAGATTTACTGCAGCTTCCCCATCAACAAGCATTTTTGTCATCGGCTTGCCATCATATCCTTTAACATATAAAGGCCTCAAATGCTGATACTTCCCATCAACTGGCTTCTCAAATATAGTGTGTTGGGGTTGCAAAATTATTTGAGCCATAGCTTCTTCAATATCATCGGCCTCATCATTGGTTGAATTCACATTATACTCAACTGGCAGTACAAATACCATGTTCACCGATGCTGATGGTCCTTCATCATCACGCTGGGCTTAGCTTTCCAAACTTTGGAATTATCATCTTCTTGACATTTTTCCTTAAGCAATTCCTTAAATCGAAGACGCTGAACCCTTATCTTTTGTGTATTGGTCAAACCTTCAGGACAACACTATGGATTAACCTTTGGATGCGGTCCTGATTTGACTTCCTGATTCTCCTCTGATTCCTGCACATCATCGAGTTTCTATATAGTTTCCTTCTTTGTGTATACCAGACGATCATGCATAGAAACACGGTCCTCTTTATATTTTTAGCGATCATTATACCTTCAGCGATCATCGTCCCATCGGTCATAGCACCGATTTTCATACTATTGGCGACTCTTAATGATAAAATCTTATCACCAACATATATACAAAAAGACAATAAAACAAATAGACATAAGGTTATGTACTAACAAATTCCACTAGTTTTGGTGCATATGTGCTTGCTGGGACAAAGTGGCAAAAGAAGGACCAAAGTGGGCCCAGGGCCAGGTCGCTCGACCCCTCCAGGTCGGCCAACCTGGGTCCAGGCCCAAATCAGTCCAAACCTCACCCATGCAGAGAAACACACGTGGAGATCATCCTAGCCGCTGAATCAACGATGGTTTGCATCAAGGTCATAAGATGAACGTCCCATGGATTGAAGGGGCCACATATGAAACAAGATGTACTCGTGTCAATGTCACACCCGAATTTACGAATAAACCCGAATGCTACTATATGTGTACCCAGGAAGTCCAACACACACATATAGCTTTAGGATAACAGAATATCAAAGTAAAACAAGTGCTCAAATACAAAAGAATAGCATCTCAGAATTATTACAAATAAGACTCAATTCTTTAATCAAAGTTTACGCATACAAAAAGATAAACTCTCGTGGCTCCACTAACTCCACAAGGACACCAACTGGTTGACAGCTGCCTAGAAGTCTGAAACATCTTCAGGTTCATCTGATTACCCATCTGGGATTTTGTTGACTAATACAAGTGTAAGTAAACCAGCTTTACTTAACAAATATAACACGAGGGATGAAGGCTTAAAAGGCTAGACACTGTTTAACTACAGTAAGCACTTCTAATAGTTCAATTTTAACATTATCCAATTTACTACATTGTAATAGGGATAACCCAATTGTAACCCAAATTAAGTGTATATAGAAGTATCATCAAGTCCACCATCATTCCAATGTCATTTCATTTTAAACATCACCGGGGTAAAAGTCACTGTCAAAAAGGATCCAGGCCACTCGTAACTGTGAGTACGGCTGTTATAACAGTTTACACTCTGCAGAGGTTGTACACTTTCCCCACTGGTCGCGTAAAAGTTCAGAAGAACTTTATAACCCAACCACGCAGTGCTAGCTAGGCACATTCATCACACTACCTTTGGTGTGATTGCATAGGGACGCTACGAGACCTTTCAAAATTTACTTAGTCAAGACCAGAGCCCATTTGATTCCCGTGGTTGCACTGTTCTCCCGGGTTGCCACTTTAAGATAGACCATAACAAGTGATGTCCAGAACAAAGCACACAGCATATGTTCCAGTTTAAAGGTTGATTAGAACAAAGCACACAGCACATGTTCCGATTTACGTTGATTGGAACAAAGAACACAGCACATGTCCAAATTAAAGGTTGCCTAGAACAAAGCACACAGCACATGTTCTAGATCGTGAATTGCCTAGAAGAAAGCACACAGCACATATTCTAGAACAAGAGTTTGCTGAGAACAAAGCACACAGCACATGTTCCAGCTACCTAACCAGGTTGCTAAAAAGCAAGTTTTAATCATTCATCATTAAGAGGTATCAAGTATCATTGTTCAGCAGTATCAAGTTGCATAGCCTAGCACATTATTACCCATACATGCATAACCCGATTGAGCAAGGAAATAAGGTATAAGAATACTAGGGATAACCTAAAACAGATTAACTGATGCATGAATGTAAGTAAGTATTAAAGGTGTATAGGTATCATGGGATTTCTCGTATTATACTTGCCTTCCTCTTGGTACTGCAGCTGCTGCTCTTTCTCTTCAAAGTGTTGCTCGAAGAACGGCTCGAACGGCTCACCGGCTAGACACGATCAACAATCACCAACACACAATCCAAACAAGCCAGTACATGCATATCAAGTGAAATAAATTAGAACAGTACACCAAACAATTCAAACAGTGGCTAAAAAGCTAATAAAACTATTCTACGCATCACTACGAACACATGAGCGCAAGAATCACTGAAATCGGAGTTAAAACGCATAATCTAGAGCTAAAACAAGGTCTAGGGGCTTGCTGGCAAAGAAACTAAACTACCAGGGACCTATCTGCGAGAAAACAGGGGCCTAAATGTAATTATGTATAAAAACAGAAGGACTAACGTGTAAATATTACAACCTAGGATGGTGGGTTCAAATATTTAAAAGCTCAGGGTCTAAATCGCAAGAAAAAGGACCTAAATCGAATTACTTTTGAACTACGGTGGACTGCGGGTTAATTCCAGGATAACAGAGGGGCCTAAGTGCAAAAGGGGGCATTGCGTGGCTGGCTGGCTGGCGTGGCGCTGACGTGACGCTGACGTGGCGGCCAGGTGGCGCTGACCAGGCGGTGGACCGCGGCGTGGACTCGGTCCACGGGTCCACGGTGGACCGGTTAAGGGCGAAGGGGTACGGGGTGATCCTGGCCGTCCAGATCAGATCGGGTGGCCGGGGTTTGAACGGGCGGCGGTTGGTCACCGGCGGCGAGCAGGGACGGCGGCGTGCGGCGGCGAGCGGCGGCACTGCGTCGAACTAGGGCTAGGGGCTCGGTTTTGCGCGGGGTTTGGCTTGGGAGCGAGCTAGGAAGCTTGCGAAGCTTACCAGGGGGTTTGAAGGGCGGCTCGAGCGGCGGTCACGGCGGACGGCGACGAGAGGCGGCGGCGGCGCTCGGTGTTCGGCGTCGGGGCTCCTCCGGGGCTCGACTAGGGCTCCGGACGGTGGCGAACGGCAGCGGGTGCTCCTGCGAAGGCGAACGGGAGGTCAAGGGCGAGCACCGGGCGACCGGACGGCGGCACAAGCTCGGCGGCGAGCTTACCTCGGCAACAATGGTGGCGGTGGCTCTTGGGTGCGGGAACTAAGGCGCGAGGGGGCCTGGGGGTGGCTTTATAGGGCTTGGGCGCGGGCGGATTGGCTCGCGTGAAGTCCAGGGCGGATAGGGGCCGGGCGCACGCGAATCGCGGCGGCCGTTGAGCGCGACGGCGTCTGACTCGGTTCGAGAGTCCGAGCGAGAGGGGGAAGATGGCCCTGACAGGTGGGCCCCACCTGTCAGCGGCGCGGGTGAAGGCGCTCAGGCGCCGGGGCGATTTCAGCTGAGGAAAGCGGAGCGGGAGCGGGGCGCGGGCTACTGGGCCGAGCTGGGCCGAGCGGGGAGAAGGGGAGGGAGGCAATGCGAGCTGGGCCGAAAAGTCCAGGGGGCAAAAGCGGACCAGCCAGGAGTTAAGGGGCTTGAAACAGACTTAAAGCGAGAAAAACAATTAAACACTCATTCAAGAGCAAATTAAATGAGGATTTTAAATATAAATTCAAAACCCATCAAATAAATTGCTAACAACCAAAAATATGCTTCGGCATGAATGCACATACATGTTTTCCTACGCTTACCTTTGCTTTTAATTTTGGCAAATTTTTAATTAACCCCTGTATGATATGAACAAATCAATAATTAAATATATTAAATCCTAATTTTTATTAAGGCCTAATTTTTAGGGTGTTACAGACCTACCCCCTTAAGATGAATCTCGTCCTCGAGATTCGGCTGCAGATTGGAAAAGATTGGGAAACTCTGCCCTCAAATCCTCTTCTCTTTCCCAAGTTGCCTCATCCTCTGAGTGTTGGCCCCATTGTACTTTGCACATCCTTATCACCTTGTTCCGTGTAACTCTTTCTACTTCTTCCAGAATTCTGATCGGGTACTCGGCGTATATGAGATCTTCCTGCACATTCAGCTCCTCCATTGGTAACTTTTCCTCTGGCACTCTCAAACACTTCTTTAGCTGTGACACATGGAACACATCATGAACTCCTGAAAGTTTTTCTGGTAACTCCAACTGATATGCCACTTCACCTCTTCTTTCTAACACCTTGAACGGTCCGATATACCTGGGTGCTAACTTGCCCTTCATATTGAATCTGCGAACTCCCTTCATGGGTGACACCTTGAGATACACGTAGTCTCCAATCTCAAAACTAAGCTCTCTTCTACGCACATCTGCATAGCTTTTCTGCATAGATTGAGTTGTCTTCAGGTTCTGCCTGATGGTCTGCACCTGCTGTTCTGCCATTCTGAGAACCTCAGGTCCAAACACTTGACTTTCCCCTGTCTGATTCCAGAATAACGGTGTTCTGCACTTTCTGCCATACAATGCCTCAAACGGTGCCATCTTGATACTCTGCTGGCAACTATTGTTGTAGGAGAACTCTGCATAAGGTAAACTCTTATCCCAACTAGTTCCATACTGTAGAGCACAGGCTCTCAACATATCCTCAAGTATCTGATTAGTTCTCTCTGTTTGTCCATTGGTCTGTGGGTGATATGCTGAACTAAAAACTTCAACTCGGTATCCATAGCTTCATGGAGCTTCTGCCAGAAATGAGACGTGAACTGCATCCCTCTGTCAAACACAATCCTCTTGGGTACTCCATTCAGACACACTATCCTCTCTCCATGTACAACTCTGCTAGCTTGGCACCTGTATAGGTGTTTTTTACCGGGAGAAAATGTGCCACCTTGGTCAAACGGTCAATGATCGCCCACACAGAGTCATAACCCATCTGCGTGCGTGGCAGACCGATGATGTAGTCCATTCCAACTTCTTCCCATTTCCATTCTGGTATCTGGAGTGGTTGCAGTAAACCAGCAGGTCTCCGATGCTTCGCTTTGACTCTCTGGCATGTATCACACAATGCAACATACTCTGCAACTCCTCTCTTCAGTCCATACCACCAGTACCTCTCTTTGATATCAAGATACATCTTAGTACTGCCCGGATGAATCAAATACGCTGAGTCATGAGTTTCCCTCAATATGGCTTCTCTGATGTGCTTCACCTCTGGTACGCATAGCCTTTTACCATACCACAACGTTCCTTGTTCGTCGACTCTAAAACCCGGTGCGTGACCAAGCGGGATCTGCTCTGCGATTTCCTGTAGCTTCTTATCCTCTAACTGTGCCTTGCGAATTTCTTATTCCAGAGTAGGCTCAACTTCAAGTTCTTGCTACCATTCCCAGGTTCAAACGTTCAAACTCCTTGGCTAACTCATCTGGCATCTGAGCCACTTCTATCATGTTGGCGTAGCTTCTTCTACTAAGGGCGTCGGCAACAAGGTTTGCCTTCCCTGGGTGATAATGAATTTCCAGGTCATAGTCCTTGATCAACTCTAGCCACCTTCTCTGTCTCAAGATCAGGTCGGCTTAAGTGAACACGTACTTCAGGCTTTTGTGATCTGTGTATATATCACATTTGTGGCCAATCAGATAGTGTCTCCAAATATTCAAGGCATGTACCACAGCTGCCAACTCCAGGTCATGAGTCGGGTAGTTGACCTCATGCTTCCTGAGTTGTCAAGAAGCATATGAAACTACTCTGCCTTCTTGCATCAGCACACATCCCAATCCCTATCTAGAAGTATCACAGTAGATCGAGAAACTCTTGTTCAGATCTGGCAGAAACAATACTGGCGCGGTAGTCAACCTCTTCTTGAGTTCTTCAAAGCCTTTCTGACACTGCTCGGACCACACAAACTTTGCATTCTTCTCTAGTAATGCGGTCAAGGGTTTGGCGATTTTAGAGAATCCCTCGATGAATCTCCGATAATAGCCTGCCATTCCCAAGAAACTCCGGATCTCACTAACATCCTTTGGCGGGTTCCAGCTAAGAACATCCTTCATCTTCTTCGGATCAACCGCTACTCCTCCATTTGAAATAACATGTCCGAGGAATGACACTTCCTTTAGCCAGAAATCACACTTTTCCCTCAACCTCTGTAGTACCAATCTCAGGCGTTCCTCATGCTCCTCTTCATTCTTTGAGAAGACCAAGATGTCGTCAATGAATACCACCACAAATTTGTCCAGATAATCCATGAACACCTTATTCATCAAGTACATGAAGTATGCAGGTGCATTGGTTAGCCCAAAAGACATCACAGTGAATTCATATAAACCATACCGGGTAGTGAAGGCTGTCTTTGGTATGTCAGACGGACGAATCCTCAGTTGGTGATATCCCGATCGCAGATTGATCTTAGAAAACACACAAGCTCCTCTTAACTGATCGAACAGGTCATCAATCCTAAGCAAGGGATACTTGTTCTTGATGGTAACCTCATTTAGAGCCCAGTAGTCCACACACATTCTCTGAGTACCATCCTTCTTTTCAACGAACAGCACTGGTGCTCCCCAAGGTGAAGAGCTAGGGCGGACGTAACCCTTATCTAATAATTCTTTTATTTCCTTCTTTAGTTCCTCTAGTTCATTTACTCCCATCCTATATGGTTTTTTAGCTATAGGTGCAGTTCCAGGTTTAAGCTCAATAAGAAACTCAGTGTCGCGTTCTGGTGGCATACCTGGCAACTCCTCTGGAAAGACATCGAGAAATTCCCCCACAACTCTGATATCTTCCATGGCTGCTCCTTTCATCTGGTTGATCTGACAAGTTCCCAGTGTAGACGGATCTGCTTGAAACTCAATCTTTTCTTCAGTCTCGGTCGTCAGTTCCACTGCCCTCTGAGCACACTTGATTACGGCATTATGTACGTGCAACCAGGTCATTCCCAAGATGAGATCAATTCCCATGGAATTCAGGACCACAGGTGTGGCACGGAACTCTACCCCCCTTATTTGTACACTTACATCTGGTCATGCTAATGTTGCCCTTAATTCCCCTCCAGGTGAATTAACTATCAACGTATGTGGCATGGGTTGCATAGTCATTCTATACTTTTTCACAAACTGAGCAGATATGAAAGCATGTGTAGCCCCAGAATCGAATAGAACAGATGCAGGGTGTGAGTTGACTAGAAATGTACCGAACACCATGTTGGTTGCTCCTTGAGCTGCCTCCTCGCTCACGTGGTTCACCTTGCCACATACAGCATTCTACTGTCCTCCATTGTTGTGGGGCTGTTGGGGGTTCTGACCGTTGTTCCTTGGGGCGTTGTTCTACCCATTAGCATTCTGGCCTCTCTTAGGGCAGTTGTTAGCATAATGCCTGGGGTCACCACAGTTGTAGCAAACTCTGCCAGCCATGGGAGCTACAGGCACTACATTGCTCCGAGTGAGACGTGGCGCCTGGTTCTGTGGCTGCTGCTGTTGCTGGTGCCTCTGTTGGTAGGGTTGTTGCTGGCGCTGTTGCTGTTGCTGCTGCTGTTGATAAGGCGGGCACTGCTGGTACTGTTGGCGCTGCTGCTGATTCCCAGAGTTCGGTGGGCCTTGAATGCGGAGCTGGCCACCGGACTGCGGGTTGAAGCGGGGGCGTGAGCTATTCCCACCCGTCTGGTTGAGGAACTTTCTTTTCTTGTCCTCCATCTCTCGACGCTTGTGCTCCAGCATCAGGGCATTATCGACCAACTCGTGAAAGTTGTCGAAGGTGTGAGTGAGTAGCTGGTACTGAAGGCCATCATTCAGTCCCTGAAGGAACTGCCTCTGCTTCTTCTTGTCGTCGGCCACGTTCTCAGGAGCGTAGCGAGATAGCTCGATGAACTTGTCACGATAGGCAGTGACAGTCATTGATCCCTGCTTCAGGGCCAGGAACTCCTCTTGCTTCAGGGTCATGAGACCCTTCGGAATATGGTGAGCACGAAAACGCTCACTGAACTCTGCCCACGTGATGTGGTCAGGGTCCTGGTGAGAGTACAGATATGAGTCCCACCATTCTTGGGCAGCTCCTTGTAACTATCCAGACCCATAGAGCACCTTCTCCCTATCGGTGCACTGAGCTATATCCAGTTGACGATTCATCGCCTTGAGCCAATCTTCAGCTTGCAGTGGCTCATTGGCGTGGGTGAAGACAGGCGGGCGTCCCTTCATGAACTCTCCACGCCGGTCTCTGACTTGTGGTTGGTGCTGGGGTGGCAGCTGGTTCCGCAAGTTCTGCTGTACAGCTGCGAACGCGTTGGCCATCTGCTGTAGCAACTGGTTCTGATTAGTCAGCAGCCGTTCGAGGGGCACTGGAGGTGGTGGTGGCAGGTTTGGGTTGGCACGACCCCCACGAGCATTCCTCCGGTTGGCCATCTGTTACATACACATGTCACTGTTACTTTTAAATTCCATTACCATGAATCCATTCTGACTGATTATGAGCAATATGATAAGGACAGGTTGAGAGAATTCAGCAAACAGAGAACAGATAAAGGATATGTGTGCAAGGTAAAGAGACAGACAGATTATTAAAAAAAAACCCCACTATTTATTCATTAACGAACTAAACCAATATTCTAGATGTATGTGATCAATAGGTTCACATGCACCACACTCATTACAAAGATCCAAATCACACAAGTTCACAAGAATAATAAAGCAAGCACTCATTAATATGGTTCAAACACTAAGACTCAAACGACTCACACGACTCAAACGACTCAACCCGCAAGACTAGCGTTTTTATTACAACTCAATACCAACTAGTTCTCATCTATGGTGGTGCGACTAGCAAAAGTCCCGTAGCGAGTCCTCCTGCGTGGCGGTGCTTCTCCAAGGTACTCCGGCTCCTCCATAGGTGGTTCAGCACCGGGGTGCTCCAACTCTGCGATCCTAAGCCTTGCTGCTTGAAGCTCTTTCCACATCCTGGAGTGCTCATCCAGTAGCGAGTCGAACTCTGTGTTGATGGTTGCAGCAAAGCCCACGGTCTCCACGAGTCTAGCACTATGCTCTCCAGCTGGGTTGGTGATCCTGCTAGTCCTCCTTCCACGTGGCACACGTGGAATGTAGCGCTCTGCTCCATCGCGGACAAGGCTGAAGTAGAGTCCACGATAGGCGTAGAGTGCCCGGCGAGCAACATTTGTGATGCCAGCCTCCTGCGTCTCCCTGGGAGCCAGCGCGGGGTGCTCTGACTCAGTCCTGGCGGCGCCTAGCAGTCGAGCAGACACTCAGATGCAAGCCGTGGTCTTCCAGAAGTCAATGTAGCGGTGATGAGTCCACCACTCACTGTGGTAGTCCACACTGACACAGCCATGTCCATAATGGCGCTGAAGTAGACGAAGCAGACGACGATGGAAGTAGCAGTCTCCTCCGTCACGAGTTGTCTCCACCACCTTCCATCCTGTAGTTGGAGGTAGGTGGTCTTCTCCATCATCATTAGAGTCATCAGAGTCATCATAGTCGGAGTCTTCTCCATCTGAATCATCACCATTGCCTTCGGGGTCCTCTGGGCCTCCTCCGGCAGCGGCACCTTCTTGCTTGACTGGAGCAGGTGGCGCCGGTGGTGGAACAACGGGCACGAACTGGTCCCCCTCCTCATCGTAGATCTCGACCATCTCGGGATCTTCTTCAGCATCCTCCACTGGTGGCTTCTGAACAGGCGGCAGCTCTATCCCTCCAACTGGATCAGGGTTGAAGAACTGCAAGTCATGCTCAGCAACTCTGGGAGGCAAGAACTCTCCAACACACTTGCGCGGAGTGACCATAGTGCGAGCCATATATAGACGAAAGAGAACAAGGAATGAATTAAAATTTTGTAATAGAATAAGATAGAATAATAATAATAAATATTTGTATAAAATAACTCAAAGTGAAACAAGAGATTAAAGTAAATTGGAAATAAGGAAATAATAATAATAAGGATAAGTAAAATAATCAAGATTAAAACTTAAATGGAATAAGGACAAGGACAAAAGAAGACTCTTAAATGACCATTCTAACTAGGCTGCGTGTCCTACAGTCGGCACAGCTTTGATACCAATCTGTCACACCCAAATTTATGAATAAACCCGATTGCTACTATATGTGTACCCAGGAAGTCCAACACACACATATAGCTTTAGGATAACAGAATATCAAAGTAAAACAAGTGCTCGAATACAAAAGAATAGCATCTCAGAATTATTACAAATAAGACACAAGTCTTTAATCAAAGTTTACGCATACAAAAAGATAAACTCTCGTGGCTCCACTAACTCCACAAGGACACCAACTGGTTGACAGCTGCCTAGAAGTCTGAAACATCTTCAGGGAACTCCACAACACCTTCAGGTTCATCTGATTACCCATCTGGGATTTTGTTGAATAATGCAAGTGTAAGTAAACCAGCTTTACTTAACAAATATAACACGAGGGATGAAGGCTTAAAAGGCTAGACACTGTTTAACTACAGTAAGCACTTCTAATAGTTCAATTTTAACATTATCCAATTTACTACAATGTAATAGGGATAACCCAATTGTAACCCAAATTAAGTGTATATAGAAGTATCATCAAGTCCACCATCATTCCAATGTCATTTCATTTTAAACATCACCGGGGTAAAAGTCACTGTCAAAAAGGATCCAGGCCACTCGTAACCGTGAGTACGGTTGTTATAACAGTTTACACTCTGCAGAGGTTGTACACTTTCCCCACTGGTCGCGTAAAAGTTCAGAAGAACTTTATAACCCAACCACGCAGTGCTAGCTAGGCACATTCATCACACTACCTTTGGTGTGATTGCATAGGGACGCTACGAGACCTTTCAAAATTTACTTAGTCAAGACCAGAGCCCATTTGATTCCCGTGGTTGCACTGTTCTCCCGGGTTGCCACTTTAAGATAGACCATAACAAGTGATGCTTTAAGATAGGGGCCGGGCGCGCGCGAATCGCGGCGGCCGTTGAGCGCGGCGGCGTCGGACTCGGCCAAGAGTCCAAGCGGGAGGGGGAAGACGGCCCTGACAGGTGGGCCCCACCTGTCAGCGGCGCGGGTGAAGGCGCCCAGGCGCCGGGGCGATTTCAGCTGAGGAAAGCGGAGCGGGAGCGGGGCGCGGGCTGCTGGGCCGAGCGGGGAGAAGGGGAGGGAGGCGATGCGAGCTGGGCCGAAAAGTCCAGGGGGCAAAAGCGGACCGGCCAGGAGTTAAGGGGCTTGAAACAGACTTAAAGTGAGAAAAACAATTAAACACTCATTCAAGAGCAAATTAAATGAGGATTTTAAATATAAATTCAAAACCCATCAAATAAATTGCTAACAACCAAAAATATGCTTTGGCATAAATGCACATACATGTTTTCCTACGCTTACCTTTGCTTTTAATTTTGGCAAATTTTTTATTAACCCCTATATGATATGAACAAATCAATAATTAAATGTATTAAATCCTAATTTTTATTAAGGCCTAATTTTTAGGGTGTTACAGTCAAGCATACCCACCTGGAACCGAATTCGGGGCCCATAGGTCAGCCACCCAGAGCAAGGTGGGCCCGAACGGCGGTTACTCCAGGTCAGCCGACCCCCCTAGATCGGCTGGCCCAGGCGCGTGCCTGAAACGGTGACCCCTTGACATGTGTCTACAAACCGCCTCCAGGAGAAGATCAGTACCGTGCACGGCCTAGGACGGTGGATCCTACGGTCGGCCGACCACCCTAGGTCGACCGGCCTGGGCCCACCTCCAAACCGTCTCAACTGCTGCACACCGACTCTAAACCGCCTCTCCAAGCTATAAATACCTGGACTCGGGGCAGGGCTCAGCATCATCGAGATGAAGTGAAGATCCAAGGCGAAGCCCTCCTCATATCTAGAGTAGAAATAGGGAGAGAGTGAGGGAGAGTCTGGAGGAGTCCCGGCGTGTCGGCGATCCTCCACCTGTACCTCGACGGATGCAAGCTACTCAGTAAGTATCCAGGATTCAACTAGTATTTAAGTCTGAGTTATAGAAAGCTGAGTTCTCTATTGTGCTTGTGGGTTCGTTGCTTTATTCATAAAGTATTATAATCTCTGATCAAGGTTAGGATAGCTGATATTACCTTAGGCGTGGTGCTTAGGCGTATATCTACCCTCGTTTGCCTCGTAGCCTCATGGATTAGAAGGGGTAGGTGGCAGGTGGCGACAGCCCTGTCTGTCCTTTGTAATCCTCCACGTTCGGGTACGGCGTAGAGCTGTTTGCCGGCAATTTCCAAGAGGCCTAGGATACCCTGGTGCCCAAAGTAAGCATAGGAGAATTCCCTTAGCTATATTCACAGCCTTAGTGCTAAGTTATCCTCTCTACCCAGCCTTAATATACACTCGATCGATCTGGTCAACTTTAGTGATTAGACAGTGCCTTACGTTCCACGTGGATTCGATACCTCATTTACTCACGGGTGAAAGCTACTATGACAGCCGTGCGCTTGCGGACTTTCTGTTTGCCACCGCTGGTGTCAACAAGCTTTCTGGCGCTGTTGCCAGGGAATGGTAGATGTTGTCTAAGAACTACGGTTGCCCGTTTATCTTTTATTTTTGTTTTCAACCATGGATTCTACCTAAATTCATGAGTTACTCAGGCAACGATAAGATGGAAGCTCTTCTCATTCTCTCTCAAAGAGAGAGCAAGGAAGTGATATGACCATACCGTTGGGCTAACGAACGGTGAATGGGAAAGTTACGGGACAAGTTTTGTCTTGAATACTTCCCCGTTCACCAGATCTGTGCACTTCGGAAGGAGATTATTAACTTCCAACAACGAGAGAAGGAAACGATCGCAAAAGCATGGGACCGGTTCCAGAACTCGTGTCTAACTGGAACGGATCTAGGCTTCCTAGACTACATGCTCATGCCTGGTACATAGACACAACAGCCGGAGGCTCATTCCTACACATAACCCCGACTAGAGCTGTTGACACCAGATTTTGACCAAATCCAGAGTCAAAAGTATCAGCAAGGATCGCGTATAAAAAGCTAGCGTGCATGCAGATGGTGATCAGCAAGTATCCGACGACTGGAGTATATTTCAGCAGCAGTTCAGGGAATGGTTTCTTCATAGATATTTTGCTAACCGATTGAGTGCTTAGAAGTTTTGTACTCGTGTGACATGATGTCCAAGAGCTATAATGCCGGCCGTATCGGCAAGCATTGAGAATAATCGGCGAGAAGCAATCGGCAGGAAAGATTTGGCTGCTAGTACATCGACAGGGTCACACGCACTGGGCAGCATGTATGCGGATGATGACCGATTGGTAAGCTGGGCAATCGGCAAAGACAGAGCAGAGAAGAAAAATAATCAGCAGCTGATGCAAGGAGAATCGGCAGCTGGTGCAGGAGAGAAATCGGCGGCAAGGAATCGCCAGGGCTATGCATTTGAAAGCAATCGGCGAGAAGTTAGCCGATAGAGTCAAATACACATGCCTAGTACAAATGCACGTGCATCCGTGTATGCATTGGAGAGTTATCAGCATGCAGGCTGATTAATAAGGAGGGCAAAGCACCTACGACAAAGAGCTGGCGTGAAGGCAATGTTGATTAAATTAAAGAAAGAAGATACAAGCCAATGCTTGTACGTGAAGTTTATTGGAGGAAGGGTGTGTTGCCGTATGGAAAGGGGTCTGATGGCTACAATACGCATGCGTGTACGGATGACATCAGCACGGGGGACTTCAATAGAAAGGACTCTACATGATGGAAACTAGAGTCTACGTATCTTATTATTTCCTTTGTTTAGGTTAATAATGTTTAGGCAGGAGTCTGTACCGACTTATGAGTCGCATTCAATTAGGAGTCCTAGTGTTCAAACTATAAATATGTAAGACGTGAGACAAAAGAAGATTATTCTCACAATCAATACAACCCGGCTTCACGCCAAAACCCTAGGAGTAGGTTAGAGTAGATCGACGAACTCATTGGTGGACGGGCTGCATCAGTTCCTAATCTCCGGCTTACCAGTAAGATTGTCAACATATCGAACTAGTTTAAGCTTTGAATTGAGGCGCATCGCCCTTTCTCGTTTACACTGTTCAACCGATTTATCTTTGAATTATCAAGATTGATCTAGATTCCCTGCGTCGGAGCTAGATCTCTATTGATTATTCAATAGTTAATCGTTTATCGAGTTGTACTTTAAGTCTCGAAGTCAATCTAGATTCCCTGCGTCGGAGCTAGATTTACCTCTGGATCATCAAGATTAGTCTAGATTCCCTGCGTCGGAGCTAGACTCATCTTGGTTATTTAAAGGCAGCTTTTGCGGTTGTTTGGAGTTGCTAGATTGATTTAGATCTGCGCCATGTGAATTAATCTGATTCTTCAACAGCTTTGAGCATTGGTTTTAGTCCGATTTGAGCAATACTTATCTTACAATATCGTTCTAGGTCTGATTCATCTTCATAGTTTTATCAGGTTGTTCTTTGATTGTTGTGTTTGATTTAGATTCCCTGCGTCGGAGCTAGGTTTGCACAATATATCAAAGATTGATCTTTGATCGTTAAGAGTAATTTAGATTCCCTACGTCGGAGCTAGATTCCTCTTGACTATTCAAAGACAGCTTTGAATATCGGAACGATCTTGTTACTATTTTTACTGTTTATTTGCTTGATCTGATTAACACCTGTGCGAGCATCTTGTTTAGTTGTTGGGTTGGTGAATTAAGTTTGATTGTTTAGCTATCTGGTCCGATCATAGCTGGAGTATGTGCGCTGCATCCGTTTGTGAGACCGTGTCGAAACAGTCCTGGTCCGATCGGCTAGCTAGATGGTCCGATAAGATAAATCAAACCGGCAACTAGGCAAGGTGGACAATGTATCGGCTCACACTTTGATTATTTAATATCTTGCTCAAAGACATAGCTGATCCGTTATTTACATATCGACCATGTTTTATGCTTTATTTATTATTATTTAAAAGGTTGATCTGCTACAAGGTCCGATCCCGATTGGTCCGATTCTGAGGTCCGATTCGATGTCTGATTGAGGTCCGATTATATTGGTCCGATTGAGGCCGTCTATGAAGTCCGATTTTGAGGTCCGATTGGCATCGGCCGATACAAGTCTGATTGGGTCTTGGCTAAAATCCAACGTGCACCTGACGTCTGGAATAGAGCCGGCACAATCAAAGAGTAATTTAACTGTTTTATCCTCTTGTCAATTTGAGGTCAAATTGACTGGCACGCCGCGAACCTGAACGAAGTGCAGGCTGGCACTGGAGTGAAGCAGATCTTCCTGGTCTTATTGTGTTGATCGCTGAGGATACGACTGCCGATTTTCTGCGTCAACAAGAGCAAAAGAAGTCCTAGCAGCCATCCGGGAAAACTCCCCTGCTGAAGCGGACGAAACTGAGCAAGAAGATCCCCAAGAAGAACCCGTAGACTTGCCCAGTCCAGCTCCTGAGACCCCATCCGTTGAGGAAGAGGAAACTCAACCTCTCGGATTACCCTTTGATTTCGAGGAAGATCTCTTTGAAGATTTTGGGAATACCTCAAACTACACAACACAGAAAAAGCCTACGGTGTAGACCCCCTCCATTTATATGGAGACAAATTTTCTGAACAAAACCGTGAGGGAGCTTATTTCCATCCTAAAAACAGAGTGGTCAAATGAGGCTGAGTTTTCTTCCGAAGTCATTCGAATTGACTCACTTTCACAGACCATTCGAGGTTTTGTAAGCAAGGTGGCCGTAGACATCCTGTATAACCCGACCGTTGGGGCTAATATTATGTCCAGTTCCTTCGCGTATATCCTTGGACATTGTAAGAAGCTGGCCCCAACATCAAAACTCCTTAGAACACCCTCAGGCCGTATTCTCGAGTCTCGGCTTAGCATGAGATTTTCTCCTCAAGCACAATGGGATTGAGATAGCTCTGGACTTTTACATCTTTGAGACATCGAATTTCGACCTCATGATAGGACATCCTATCGAGAGCCTCCTACAGGATGTAACCTCAGAAGGAAATCTCCTAGCCAAAGTAGGAAGAAATCTCCTCACCTTCCTTTAGCTAGGGTCAAGAATTCTATAGTTGAACCTATGATAGAGCCTAACCAAGCTGAGGAAGTGAAATCCCTTCAAACTAGTGACCCATTTGAGTCATTCCTCGAAGAGCATGTTCATGACTTTACAAAGGAAGAGGATGACGCTTCTGAGCTACTTGAAAATGAGGAGCCACCCAGGTCACACATAGAGCTAAAACCTTTGCCCGCTGGCCTTCGCTATGTCTTCCTAAATGAGGACAAGAATACCCCTATTATCATCAGTGACAAGCTATCGCAGGACGAGAGTGATAGACTCGTTAAGGTGCTTGAGAAACATCGCTCGGCGTTTGGGTACTCCCTCAAGGACTTGAAGGGAATAAGCCCCGCGCTCTGTACCCATCGCATTCCCATAGACCCATCATCTACACCATCTAGGGAGCCTCAATTTAGGCTAAACAATGCGATGAGGGAAGTACTGAAGAAAGAGGTCTTAAAACTTCTGCACCCGGGATCATCTATCTCGTCCCTCATAGTGAATGGGTCAGCCCTGTCCATGTAGTACCCAAGAAGGGAGGTATGACCGACGTGAGTAACGAGACAAACGAGATGATTCTTCAGCGTACCGTTACTAGGTGGCGGATGTGCATTGATTACCGTCAACTCAACAAGGCGACGAAGAAGGATCACTTCCCGCTCCCCTTCATTGATGAGATGTTGGAGAGACTCGCGAACCACTCCTTATTCTATTTCCTTGATGGGTATTTTGGCTATCATCAGATTCCCATCCACCCCGATGATCAAAAAAAGACCACCTTCACATGCCCCTATAGAACGTATGCATACCGCAGGATGTCATTCGGGTTATGCAATGCGCCAGCATCATTCCAAAGGTGCATGATGTCTATCTTCTCAGACATGATAGAAGAGATCATGGAAGTTTTCATGGACGATTTTTCAGTCTATGGAAAGACTTTTGACCATTGTCTGCAGAACCTAGATAAGGTGCTACAAAGATGCTGAGACAAGGACCTGGTGCTGAATTGGGAAAAGTGCCATTTAATGGTCTGAAAGGGTATAGTGTTAGGACACTTAGTGTCCGAAAGAGGGATAGAGGTGGATAGAGCCAAAATCGATGTCATATAAAGGCTACCACCTCCTACCAATGTCAAGGGGATCCGCAGCTTCCTAGGACATGCGGGGTTTTACCGGCGCTTCATTAAAGATTTCTCTCAGATAGCCAGGCCCCTCACTAACCTATTAGCTAAGGATGTACCCTTTGACTTCGATGATGAGTGTTTGCATGCCTTTACCATCCTTAAGAATGCTCTCATCTCAGCGCCAGTCATTCAAACCCCTGACTAGATGTTGCCTTTCGAGATAATGTGTGATGCTAGTGATTATGCTGTTGGTGCTGTCCTCAGGCAAACCAAAAATAAGAACCATCATGCTATCTCGTATGCTAGTAAAACTTTGACAGGAGCTCAACTTAACTATGCTACCACTGAAAAAGAGCTCTTGGCCGTAGTTTTTGCTATAGACAAGTTTAGATCTTACTTGGTAGGAGCTAAGGTGATTGTCTACACCGATCATGCTGCCTTAAAATATCTGCTTACCAAGAAAGATGCTAAACCCTGCCTTGTCCGCTGGATAAAAATTACTCCAAGAATTTGACTTGGAAATTAAAGATAAAAAGGGAGTAGAGAATTCAGTAGCAGATCATTTGTCACGTATGCAGTTCACTGACATGCAGGATCTACCGATAAATGACTTCCTGCGCGACGACACCCTACTCAAGGTGACAGCCTCCGACCCCTGGTATGCAAATATTGTGAACTTTATGGTTGCAGGATATGTGCCGCCAGGGGAGAACAAGAGAAGGCTTATCTATGAGAGTAGACTCTATCTATGGGATGAACCATACCTGTACATGGTATGTTCAGATGGCATGCTTAGACGATGTGTACCAACAGATGAGGCAAGAAAGATCATCGAGCAGTGCCACGCAGCCCCATATAGTCACTATGGGGCGTTTAGGACAAGGTTGAAGATCTAGCAGAGTGGATTATACTGGCCTATAATGTATGAGGATACAAAGGAATTCATTCGACGATGCCAGCAATGCCAGAAACACGGAGGGATCATAGCAAGAGATGAAATGCCACTCACAAACAACTTACAAATTGAGTTGTTTGATGTGTGGGGCATTGACTTCATGGGATCCTTTGTCAAATCCTATGATAGTGAGTACATCCTGATGGCAGTGGACTACGTCTTGAAGTGGGTTGTAGCAATGCCATGTCGAGCCGCTGATTCCAAACACACGCGAAAGATGTTCCATGAGATCATCTTTCCACGTTTTGGAACCCCCAGGATGGTGATCAGTGATGGAGGGTCACATTTCATCGACAAGACCTTCCAGAAGTTTCTGGCAGAACTGGGGGCAAAGCACAACATAGCTACACCATACCACCCCCAGACAAGCGGTCAAGCAGAAACATCAAACAAGTAGATCAAGAACATTCTGCAGAAGACCGTGACAGAAATGGGAAAAGGATGGAAGGGCAAGCTACTAGATGCTCTATAGGTTTACCGAACGACATATAAAACGTCAATCGGGATGTCTCCTTATCAACTGGTTTACAGCAAGACCTGTCATTTACCAGTTGAACTAGAGCATCGGGCACACTGGGCTATAAGAAAATGGAACATGGATCTTCCAGCAGCCCAACAAATGAGGAGAATGCAGCTATCAGAGCTAGAAGAGTGGAGAGACAAAGCGTACCACAGTGCCAAAATCTACAAGGAAAGAACCAAGAGATGGCACGACAAGAGGATCAAGGTGAAGGAGTTCCACCCCAGGGATAAGGTATTACTCTTTAATTCCAAGGTAAAGCTCTTCGGGCATGGAAAACTTCAAAGTAAATGGGAAGGACCGTTCGTTGTGGTGGAGACTTCATCGCACAGGGCAATCACACTCCAAGATGATGAAGGTAACCTCTTTAAGGTAAATGGTCAACGTTTAAAAGTTTTCCTAGAACCTGATAAAGTAGAGAGGAATTTGATGTGATCAATTTGATCATGGATAATTCCCGTCTATAATTTTGCCTTACGCTAAAGTCCTTAACCCCTAGAACACCTTTACACACACTTTGGGGTATATTGGACCTGTCACATAGTGCACAACAAAGGAGAAGGCGACCGGGCTCAAGGCCAGGTCGGCCGACCCCACCAGGTCGGCCGATGGGCCACTGAGCCCGATCAGCCCTATCCTTTGCAAACGTTCCACTCCAATGTCTCTGAAGCCGTTCCGCGGTGCATGAGCGATTCAACCTCTGATTGATCCAAGAAGAGGGTTGTTCTTTCTTTAAATTTCCACCCATCCTCTTCTCCCCTCTCATCTGAGTTCTTTCTCGCCCACATTCTGAAATTACCAAGCCACACCTTCCAAATCCCCAAAGATGGCCGGAAAGAGCCACCCCACCTCCCGATCAACCTTTGATCTGGAGGGAGAACCCACTCCGGCCAATCAACTAGTGCCAATAAACATGGAGTCGGCCATGGCTGTGGTGGTACCCCCACTGGCCAGCCTCCCACCGGAGGAGGACGCGAGGGGCCGCACCAGGGGGTCGGCCGACCCCTCAAGTCGGGCAACCGGCCCTGGTGGCCCCTCGGCACCCCGCTTGGCAGCGCGGTCTCAATCTCCGAGAAGGTCCCAAAGGCATGATGCACGGGCCTCAAGCCTGTACAGAAGGCCGACGACGGGGCAACTCACTCCAAAGAAGACACCAGCGGCCACTCCAACCAAGGGGGATGGACTCCCCACGCTTCAACTAGGGGAGAAGCTAAAGGACGTGGTCAGGAACAAGTGGGAGGACATCGTGGCTTATCACTATACGTCCGACGTGTCCATCTACTCTCCTGCTAGCACCCTAGAGCCGCGATTCCGGGTCTTCGAGGAAAGGAAACCTAGAGGCGGCTATGGAAAGGGGTTGTTCCCTCCCCTCACACCTGAGGAGAGGAAGGAATTGGAGGTGGAATCTTCACCCACTGGCAAGGTCAAGAGGCATATCAAGCCTCCTCCAATTCACAGGCCAGGGGGTCACGATGAAAGTGATGATGAAAAGGCCCCCATGGCTCCTTCCAATGCAGAGTTGCTAGAGTTGATTAATCAACTCGGTCGCGACTATGCTAAATTGGAGAAGAGGTTCGCTGAAGAGCGACTTGAGCACTTGAACCTTCAAGACGACTTTGATATGTTGCGTAGATCAATAGTCGTGAAGCTCAAACGCTTTGCTAAAGCCGTAGGGAATGAAAACCTCTACAATGCACCTTAGGCACCCTAGGCTTTAGAATAGGATAGGCACATTAGCTTTAATTCCTTCATTTATTTCATTTCTTNTATGATGAATAAAATAAAATGTTTAGTGTATTAGGATTGTGTCTTTTGTTTCCACTTGTTTTTGAATAAAAGGTACAAGTGTGGGGGAGACTTGCAACGGGAAATAGAGTGATCCAACGTGAAACAGAGCATATCAGAACGAAACAGAACAGCATGCGAAAGAGCTGTACCAGAGGGGTCACCTCGAGGTCACCTGACCCCACCAGGTCGGCCGACCTGGCCTAGGCTCCACTTGGCCCCCGCTTCTTCCTGCACGCTAGTTTGGTCATCCTAAACTCTGTTTCGGTTGAATCTTTGCAGAACTAGATCATGGAATTCGTAACTTAACTAAAATTTAACCCTTCCAACTTCCCCATCACATGGAAAGTTATTGACTTACATACACTTTAATCCCTATACCTTTTGGCTTATGGATATCTTCATTTAGGAACCCATGTCATCTAAGTTATTGCATTTTGAGATATGGCTTTAATATGAAGGATGCTCTTACTTACTCAAGTACTTGGAATTTATGAAAAGTTTTAAAACTTTTAACCTTGCTATGCTCCTCTTGGGTTTGAGAGACAACCACTTACATTTGTAATCGAGCATATCTTCTAAGCTTTGAGTTGTTTCAAGGTTTGTGACCCTTGTTAGAGATACTTCATGTTTTTAAAGTCAAGGTCACGTACACTCCACCATAAGAAGCTAAACCCTTACACTGAGGGTGAAGCAAAACATGCCTTTATGTCATATTCATGAATAAATACTCCAAAAATGGCATTCTTCCCACAATGAAGATGAAAAGAAGATATGGGCTGTATGCATAAAAAAAGAGAAAAAAGCAATAGCCCATATCCACAAAAAAAAGGGAAGAAAGCCAATACAAAGGAGTACCATTACAATTCCACTTCATATCATACACTTGCACATCTTGACTTGATTACATGACTTATCTCTGATTTGGATCCAACTTTTGGAATGACAACACAAGTGGTATAAAGTATGTATCTTGAGAGCTCCACATACAAAGTTTCATTTAGGAGAGTATGAGTGTTGTCCAACCACCTTGAATATCCAGAGAGAAACTCTTTGAGGAGCAAAGCATCGGTTTTCTTTGCAAAATTCTGAACACCCAAGTACTTGGAAGCAAGGTGTATCGCTTCATAATAGAGGCTGTTCCTTTCTGCAATAACCCAAGAAGACATGTTAGCCACTCTTTATAAATCCATTAAGCCTAAATGTTTGGGAATAACTTATATGTCTGTTTATAATTTTTGTGATGAATCTTAGACTTTACTCGAGGACGAGTAAAAGATAAGTGTGGGGGAGCTTGTTGGCGACTCTTAATGATAAAATCTTGTCACCAACATAGATACAAAAAGACAATAAAACAAATAGACATAGGGTTACATACTAACAAATTCCTCTAGTTTTGGTGCATATGTGAGGGACAAAGTGGCAAAAGAAGGACCAAAGTGGGCACAGGGCCAGGTCGCCCGACCCCTCCAAGTCAGCCGACCTGGGTCCAGGCCCAATTAAGTCCAAACCTCACCCATTCAGAGAAGCACACCTGGAGATCATCCCAACCGCTGAATCAACAACGGTTTGCATCAAGGGCATAAGATGAACATCCCATGGATTGAAGGGCTCACATATGAAACAAGATGTACTCGTGTCAAGCATACCCACCTGGAACCGACTTCAGGGCCCACAGGTCAGCCACCTAGAGCAAGGTGGGCCCGAATGGCGGTTACTCCAGGTGGGCAGACCCCCCCAGGTCGGCGGACCCAGGCGCGCCTAAAACAGTAGCCCCTTGACACGTGTCTGCAAACCGCCTCCAAGAGAAGATCAGCACCGTGCACGGCCTAGGACGGTGGATCCTGCGGTTGGCCGACCCCCTAGGTCAGCCGACCTGGGCCCATCTCCAAACCGTCTCAACTGCTGCACACCGATTCTAAACCGCCTTTCCAAGCTATAAATACCTAGACTCGGGGCAGGGCTCAGCATCAACGAGATGAAGTGAAGATCCAAGGAGAAGCCCTCCTCATATCTAGAGTAGAAATAATGTGAGAGTAAGGGAGAGTCTAGAGGAGTCCCGGCGTGTCAGCGTCCCTCCACCTGTACCTCGACGGATGCAAGCTACTCAGTAAGTATCCGGGATTCAACTAGTATTTAAGTCCGAGTTATAGAAAGCTGAGTTCTCTATTGTGCTTGTGGGTTTGTTACTTTATTCATATAGTATTCTAATCTCTGATCAAGGTTAGGATGGCTGATATTACATTAGGCATGGTGCTTAGGCGTATATCTGCCCTCGTTTGCCTCGTAGCCCCACAGATTAGAAGAGGTAGGCGGCAGGTGGTGAAAGCTCTGTCCGTCCTTTGTAATCCTCCACGTTCATCGGCGTAGAGCTGTTTGCCGGCAATTTCCTAGAGGCCTAGGATACCACGGTGCCCAAAGCAAGCATAGGAGAATTCCCTTCACTATATTCACAGCCTTAGTGCTAAGTTGTCCTCTCTATATAGCCTTTATATACACTCGATCGATCCGATCAACTTTAGTGATTAGACAGTGCCTTACACTCCCCGTGGATTCGATACCTGGTTTACTCACGGGTGAAAGCTACTACGACAGCCGTGCGCTTGCGGACTTTCTATTTGCCACCGCTGGTGTCAACACATACTCACACCGATCGTGGTATTCATGCCAATCTTCACGCTCTTGCTGGTAAACGACTTCATCATGCCAACTACACTTACACCCATAATCCAAACGATCATGTACAAAATGACGTTGCCTTTTTGAATCCCGATAACTCTCATATTGATCACTACATTCTGGACAATCGCAGATCGATGGAAGCCTCAATTTCTCATTCCAGCAAAACCTAAAGAATGGGCATCCCCAATGATCTTCATCATCAAACCTCTTCATCGGAGGACTTCGATCCCTTTCTTGCTGCCTTACATATTTTTCAATAAGTTGCCCTGATGTATCCCTAGGTTTGTCTCTACGTCGGTGATCTTCTCGATAATTTTGATAGTTTCGATCCCTCATCTCATCGGCCGATACTTGACAGTCAGGATCAACAGCTCCCGATTTCTTCGCGTAGTCCGATGTGAGAACTTTAGCCTTCATCTTTCTATCTGATGTTCCGATCTCAACCATATTCTGAGGGAACGGGTGCCCATCAAGCTTCATTGGCTTCTTACCAGCTTCAACTTTGATAATCCCCTTCTCAATTGCCGATTGAATTTCATTATGAAAAACTTTGCAATCATTTGTATGATAAGATACTGAATTATGCCACTTGCAATATTTATTTTTCTTCAATTCTTTAGCAGAAGGAATTGTATGATTCGGGGAAAGCCTGATTTGTTTTTCTGCTAACAATAAATCAAATATTTTATCGGCTTTAGTGATATCAAAGCTGTACCTTTCTGGCTTGACCTTCACCCAAGGGCAGGCAACATAATTCTTATTCTTAGTCTACTCAGCCAAATCATCAAAATCATACTCAATATTGGCAATCTTCCTTTGATATTTCTCCCTCTGATAATCATTACTGCGTCCTTCATGCCGAGAGAGTTTTTGAATCATGTGTCCCAAGCCTTCAAAATCTTGACTTGTGTACCGGTCCCTTACTTGAGGCAACAGTCCTTGGAAAGCCAAATCCACCAGTTGTCCCTCTGATAGATTCAACAAATAGCATCGTCTGCAGACATCTCTAAATCTTTGAACGAATTCGCTGACCAATTCCCCATTCCTCTATCGGAGAGCTGTCAAATCGGACAGTCTGGTTTCTTGTACCCCCATAAAGAAATAGGCATGAAATTGTTTCTCTAGATCGGCCCAGTTATTGATGGAATTGGGTGGTAATGAAGAAAACCACAAAAAGGCCGAACCAGAGAGAGACATGGGGAAAAGCTTCACTTTCAATGGATCAATTGATGCTACTTCACCATTTGGATTGTATAGCGACTGATATGCTCAATGGTGGTAACATCCCCTTGTCCAGAAAACTTATATCCTGAATCGGCCTGGCATCGGTAATGTGTCAAACCAGTTCAGATACAGCTTTCGATACAGATAAGATTGTCCCTTGGGCCTCAAACCAAACTGATTCTTCATGATATCAGCAATTTTATCTATCCAATCCTCCTGAGCATAATTTCCCTGACTAATCGGAGCACGTGTCGATGTCATTATGACTGGTGTCATTGAGCCAATGTCATAGCATACATTCACTTGAATAAGGTGCAAGACATAAGTAGTATATACTAAGTAGATAAGGTATAACTGAGGCATACAACATAAGTATGAAGGTATTTCCATTAAGCTCAGAGTACTACAAGTAAGTAAGAGAATACAAGAACTGAACTCTAGAACTTACCAAGACTCCTTCGAAAGCCCTTCAGAAGATCTAACACTATGACTATCACTACTAAGACTAAGACTAAGCTTGTAGCAAAGGAGAGCTCTTCTTCTGGTGTGTGTTGAGTACGGCGCCCCTTGCAGGTATTTATAGCATCACATAGGCGGTTGGAGCCGGCCAGAGGCGGTTGTGGCAGTTTCAAAGCGGGCCTAGGTCGGCCGATGTGCCAAGGTCGGCCGACCCTAGGATGCACCGTCTTTAGCATTGCACGGCTCAGATGGACTCCTGATGGCGGTTTACAGGTACGGGTCAAGGGGGAAGCGAAATGGCCACAGGCCAAGTCGGCCGACCTAGCCAGGTCGGCCGACCTGGTTCCACCGCCTTGCGGCCCCACTCTTCTGTGGTAGACTGCCATGTGGGTCCTTATTACGGTTCCAGGTGGGTATACTCTGTTTAGGTGCAAATGAGTTGAGGTGTAGGCCTTCAATCCGTGGGAGTGACACATGGCTCATCCTCACCCTTGACTTGAACCGACCATGATTCAACGTCCATGATCCTTCCTTTGTGTGCTTCTTGACCTGTGTGGAAAATGGGCTCGATTGGGGTTCAGGCCCGGTCGCCCGACCTAGGCAGGTCGGCCGACCTGGGTCTGTGCCCAGTTTCGTCCATCTTTTGCACCGTAGTCCCTGTACTCAAATATATTCTAGATATGCATGGTACAATATTATTTGAATACTAATGTCTAAGTTATGCTCGATCTTTATTGGTTTTCTAAGCCTATTGACGGTCGGATTTTCCGTTATAAGGACCGTCAACAACTCCCCAAGCTTAGCCTTTGCTCGTCCCGAGCAAAAGACTAAAACTTTTAGGCTCAGTGGACCAAGAGTTGCTTCCTCATTACTCCTCAAAAGTACCAGTGGTTCAGCAAGGTAATCTACCAAGATTTGAATAAGCCAGTAAAATAAACTTCCTTATTACCTTGGCCTTTTATGGGCTTGTAGCTTCTCCTTGTCTTGGGCGGTTGATGGCTAGAACGACTTAGACCAAGTACCTTGCCTTCTACCTTGCTTGACAATCAAACCAGAGGTTTTGAAAGTTTTTTCAAAAAAAATAGAGTTCCTTAGGTGATACACTCAAGTCACTCATGGTGTATTTCCTTACCAATTTCCTCTCTCAACTCTCATGTCACTCATTGGAGTGGAGTTTGTGCTAGGAGAGTTTTATAGCATACTTGTAATGCATATATTGTAAAGTCAATATCAGGATTCAAAGAGAAATAAGTCATACTCTCAAACCAAGATGTGCACGTGTGTAGGTGGCATGGTAAATGATACCTCCTTTTTACAGGTTCCTCTTCTCCTTAAAGAGTTGCTTTTAGAGACATGGCTTTAATTTTTGAACCAAGAGCCTTCTTTGCGCTCTCTCTCTCTCTCTCTCTTTTTACATACTTGGACCTTCATGTGTCCATATTTCTTTTTTTTTCAAAAGCCCATGTCTCTTTTTGCAATAAGAATGGAGAAGAGTACCATACTTTATGTAGAGCTTTTATTTGGTGGAATAATGGGTGTTGTGTTCACTTCCAAGGTAGAAGTGTAATATGTATAAGGTGGCGTGTGCGTGATCTTGGCTTCAAAAGCAGGAAGTAAATCCCTAAAAATCACAATGACCTTGACAAAACTCAATGCAAAAGCAAGTAGCTTATGTAGGGGTTTAAACAATATGAGCTTTGGTAGGGAATTTAATCACCATAAGGAACTCTTTATTTTATTTTAAAAGAGAAACTCTGGTTATCAAGTCTAGCTTAGTAAGATCTTAAGGTAACTCAAGTCTCATCATATTATAGCCAACAACAACATAGACTAGAGCTTGCATATGCTACCCATAGATAGACAAGATAACAGAAAAGATCATGCTCAACCAGCAAACTCAAAGCTTAGGAGAATAACAGGTTGAAACATAGGTAAGCATAGACTCAAAACATTAGGGGACTAGCATGGATAGCTCTCATTTACTAACTTTATTCAAAAGAAAAAATTTATTCAGCAATACTTACCTGAACTTACCTGATTGGGGGTCCTCCCCCAAGCTATTTTGTTGACACCAATAAACCTGTCAGCGCAGGACTCGTGTTTTACGTCGTCGAGCGAAGACGTCTCCAATATAGGATTTCAACTTGACAAAGCAGCATCTGATCCTGGAGATGAGGATACAGATGATTTAACCCGCCATACCTGTTTTACCTTCTTTTGGCGGTTGACAGCCTGTTCTGGTGTTTTCTTCGCCTGTGCTTTTGCACCTCGTATCGGCTTCTTGTTGTTCTTTGCATAGTATCGGATGGAGAAATCCATCTCCCAGAACTTCTCTATGAACTTAATCAGGCCGTCCTTCTCGGGAGGTGTTACCTCCACCTCTTTGATGTTCTGACTGTTTCTCCCAAACTTAATCTTGATCATGGAGCATTGCTCCACTTTTGGCCTGAACTCAAACTTCTCCTTCTTACCATTAATGTGAAGCTGGATCTCTCCAGCACCAACATTAATGTGAGCATCTGCTGTGCTTAAGAAGGGTCGCCCAAGGATGAGTGACGAGTCGTTGCTTACGTCCATGTCCAGCACCACAAAGTCGACAAGGACGAAACAATCCCGGATGCGCACCGGAATGTCCTCGGCTATCCCCTCCGGGTAGCGGACCGTGGAATCGGCCAGCTGTAGTCTCATGGGAGTAGGGGACAAGGTAGTATAATTAAGGCGGTCAAATACTACCTTTGGCATGACACTAAAACTTGCCCCTAGATCATAGAGTGTGTGCTCGAAATGCTTTGTCCTGATTGTACACGTGATGGTGGGACACCCTGGATCCTTCTTCTTCTCCGGGACCTTGTTTAAGATGACTGCACTGCACTCCTCAGTCAATTTTATGACCTCGGTACTTGGGAGTGGACGTTTGTTGTTGAGGATGTCCTTCAAGTACTTTGCGTAGGTCGGCACCTGCATAGCATCCAGCAATGGCACATGTATATTTAACTTTTGTATAACTTCTACGAACCTGGCAAATTGCTCGTCCACCGATGGTTTCTTTTGGCGTTGAGGGAACGGCAAGACGTTGCTGTCATAGAACTCATGTGGCGCAGTTTGTCTGACTGGTGCGAGCTCGGCTTCAGGCTCTTCTTCCACTGCGGGAATCTCCTTTCTTGGTGCTGCTGTTTTTCCTACATGGTTAGGTGGGACTGGATCCTGAGTAGCCTTACCGCTCCTCGTAGAAACAGCCTTTACATTTTCAAAGGCGTAATCCGGTTGCCCGGGAATTCTCCCCTTATCACCAGAAGGAACAACGGCGGCTAGCTGAGCTAATTGGGTTTCTAGCATTTTGTTAAAACTCAGCTGGCTCTGAAAGGTGGAGGACAAACTTTCTATTTTAGAATTTATGCCCTCCAGAGCCTTATCGTTAGCAGCAAGGCTCTTATAGATAGATTCATTAATCTTGGGCTGACCAAGGACAAGATCTTTAAGGAAAGGTTGGTTAGAAAAAGAATTATTATTGTTACCTCCATGGTAGAATGGGCATTGATGGTTCCAGTTCCCTTGAGGCCGGTACCCGTTGTTGCCGTTCATGAACTGTACCTCTTTTTGTGTCTCGGGGCAGTTGTTCCCCGAGTGGCTGGTTTCTCCACAGACTTCACATGTCATGTGTGAGTCCAGTGGCCCTTCATTGTCGGCGCCCCCATCCTTGGTGCGGTCATCAAGGCGCTTCATGATGAGATCCATCTTGGCAGCTAGCATGTCTACCTCCTTTACGGTGTGCATACCGCGTTTGCGTCCCTGAAGACGGTCGTCATTCTAGGATTGGTTTGACACCATCTTCTCGATGAGTAGCTTAGCGGCGGCCATGGTCAAGGAGAGGAATGCCCCTCCAGCAGCAGCGTCCATGTGTTCATGGGCTGTCTGGGACAGCCCATGGTAGAAGTTCTAGAGCAGGAGCCACTCTTGCATACCATGATGGGGGCATGCCAGAATGTAGTCCTGGAAGCGATCCCACGCTTCCGGAACCATCTCCCCGGACTCTTGCTGGAAGCTGGAAATTCTTCCCCGAAGGGCATTGGTTTTCCCAATGGGGAAGAACTTCGCCAAGAAGGCGTTGGAGCACTTAGTCCACGTGTTCATCGTATCATGGTTGGAGTAGAACCATTGTTTGACTCTTCCCAATAGTGAGAACGGGAACAAGCGGAGCCTGATGGCCTCTTGATCCACTCCTCGGATGGTGATGGTGCTGTAGACCTCCAGGAAGTCTCGTCGCCGACCAGAAGCCACGCTCGGCCGTGCTGGTTCGCGTGCGTGTACGCAGGGGAAAGAAAGAGAGGAAGAAGAAAGGAAGAGAGAGAAGGAGGTGGGGCCGGACCCGCAGGTCAGTGAGACAAGGAGAGGGGGGCTGCGGGTAGAGTTAAGGGAAAAGCTAGGGGGTTTTGGGTAAAAGGGTTTAGGATTTTCTGTTTTAGGTTTTAAGATTTTTAGAAAATGCATTTCAATAGGAATAATACTTAGAAATTACATATGTTTTTGTAGGAAACTCTAAAATTAATGAAGTAAATTTTATTGCAATAGTTGCATTTTTCTTTATGCATTTAGATTATTGTTTAGTATACTAGATGTTTTATAATTATTATCCTTGATTTTAGGATGGGTTTAAGGGTTTAATTAATTAGAAAATAGGCTTTTAATTAGTTATCCTATTGTTTATAATTGTTGATTATGCTAATTAATTCCTTTATGCTATTTAGGTGTTTATTCAGGGTTTAGGATGATTAAAGGGTCTCTAATTTAATTCTTCCATGTTTTTGCATCATATCGTGTAGACCAGGATCCGCTGCAGCCCGAGTTGGTGGAGGTCCCCGACGACGTCCAGGAGGGGGACGAGGTGGTGTTCGAGGCGGAGACCGAAGCCGTACCGCAAGCCCCAGAAGCCCCTGTTGCTGCAGAGCCGGAGATCTGTGAGCCAGGCAAGCCCCGGAGCATATCCGTCCCAGTTCTAACTTAACTAATGTTGCTATGATTGAGCCCATGTTTGTGCATTAGATTAGGATAGAGTGAATCCTAGTTTAATGCATAATCCATCCTTGTTTAGAGCATCTCTGCCACCTTTTCAAAAAGATAGAGTAGAGTTGCTTAGACCTGCTCACCACAGTAAGTCAGGTGTTATCCGAATCACCTGCCAGTAGGTAATGTTGGCATTAGAGGGCTAAATCTGTTTAGTAAGTCTTTGAAAGTGTTGGGCAGGACTTATGGTTGATGATTAAGTAATATGTTGGACGTTTTGGTAATTGAGTTGGTCCTGCCCACTGGATAAGTTTAGGAGTTGTTGTGGCCTGCCTGTGGTCAAGCTTTGAACGTACTGGGCACATACCGGTATAGGGAGCCGGGAAACTGATGTACTTCTGTGGTACTAACGGTTGAACTGTGACTCACCATGTCTGGCGAGGAATGTTGGCGGGGTCGTAGTCAGTAACCCACATGCCTTTGCCCGGGCACTGTGTAGGGAATGGGGATGCGACCCCGGGCTATGTGGGCACAGTTCAGGCAATAGTGGCCGCAGCGGGAAAGGTAGTTTCGTGTGGCCCTCCGGGGGCGCGCAAGCGGCGTGTGATCCAGGTTTTTCCCCTGCAGGGTTTGAAATCGATTCGAATCGCCGAGTGTCACGGTTTTGATACATGCTTGATCTTGACAGATAGTTTAATTGCATGTTTATGTAAATGTTCAGCTCTCATATTTCTGTTATGCCTTGTTTTTCCTGCTGTTGGCAATATTGTTTGGCTCACCTAGCTGGATAGGATTTTATCTTGTAAAATTTAATTTTGGTAATTAGAACAATAATTTAATAAGCTATGCCTTCCTAGAGCCTGTTATTTCTGTTTAACTTCAGAGCCTTGCATACCCTTGTTATCCCTTAGTTTAGTTGTCGGGTAAGTCTCGCTGAGTACCTTTGTACTCAGGGTTCTTTGACCCCTTGTTGCAGTTGAGCCCGAGGAGTAGGCTGTTGCTGGCGCCGAGGTGGTCCGAGGATTCAGACATGTCAGGGCACGACATGATCTGATATTAGTTTGTTTAATTACCTTGTTAAACTGTTGCTGAACTTAGAACCTGTGTAATATTTAAATTTGAGCTACTCTGGTTTGTATAATTATTTCCTGTCTGTGTTGTATATTCTACCTGTGCAATATCTGTGATGCTTCCTCTGGTGTTGGGATCCTGAGTATTTGTGATGAGACGGCTGAAAGTGAACACTCGATGGAACCCTGGACTTATGCTGACCCAGGTATGTGACGTGTTAGTGTTTCACACTACAGATCACACCTGAGTCAGTTTAAGTAGGGCTGTTCCGTCACAGTACTATCTGGTACTAGACCCGGTAGTAGCTGGCGCGCAACTCACGAGGACATTGATCGACGGTGGAAGCGGACTCAACATCCTGTTCACCAAGACTCTGAAGAAGATGGGCTTTGACATCACCAACCTGCTCAAACCCACTGATTCATCCTTCTACTTTATCATTCCTGACAATGCTACCGTGCCCCTTGGCCAGGTATCACTTCTAGTTACATTTGGTACCGAGGCCAACTACATGACCGAGTACATTACATTCGAGGTCGCCAACTTCGCGTCTTTGTATCACGCGATCCTGGAAAGACCTGCTCTGGTGAAATTCATGACGATTCCACATTATATCTACCTATATTCTACCCCGAGAGGGCTCTCTCTGTATCCTTATCCCGACACCCCTCTTTATCTCCGTCCATTATGGATCCAACGATGCATCGGTGTCCTTTTGTTTTTCGCTTCGTTATCCGGCGGCAGCGGCGGATTCCAGCGATTCCCAAATCGCTTTGAATTTGGGGAGTCGCGCCGAGGAGAGAGAACGTCTCTTCTCCCCCTCCATTCTCCATCCTCGTCTGGATCTAGGCGAGGCGGCCGGCGATTCGCGGGCGCTGCCGGAGGCGACGCTTGCCCTCGCGCCCACGCGCGGGAGCGAGCCATCCGCGGGGCTGCTGGAGGCCTGGAGCCGAGTCGACGAGTACCTGTTCCGGAGTCGACGAGTCCCGGATCCCCGGGGAGTCGAGGGGCTGCCGGAGTCGACGAGCACCGGTGTCCCACGCGCCGTTGAGGAGCCATCCGAGGCGCTGCCGCCTGCGGGACGGGAGACGAGCCCGCGGTGACCGGAGGCGCTGCTACTAGCCGAGGCAAGGGGAGTCGTTCCACGGCGAGCTGAGTCACCCACGTTCGTTGCAAGGGAGCTGTTGCCAGCGGAGTCCCGTGGAGTGGACCTCTTCGACGAGATCCGACGCGAAGCAAGGTTAGTCGGCGAGTTCGTCCACTCCTTGTATGTCGCCATTCGATGTTTGTGGCCATCTATATGTTCTTCTATTTCAATTTGTTCCCCCAATATTGTACGCTTTTCAGTTCATTTGTTTCTTACTGTTGTTGATTTGTCTGAAATATTAGTGTCTAGGCTATGCCGTTGGTTTGGTTCCTGTTTAGGTTAGGTTTGTCACTGATTAGTTATCTTCATGCCAGTTTTGGATACTCTATGTTTAATCCTTTTTTTACATGTTTGTCATCTTCCGCTCATTCATGAAAAAAAACCATGCATGCTTGCGCTATTCTTATGGTAGCAGCAAGCTCTTCTTCTTTAGAAATAGCTTGGTTGAGGTTAGGGAATCATGTAGATGCGTGGTCCTGTATATAGCTATTACTGGTAGAATGTGCTATGTGCATGTTGCTGCAAAAGATGTAGTGAAATAAAAAATATGTCAATAGAAAATGATTAAATATTTATTTGTTAGACCCTACAATCTAGTTCATGTCTCTATTGAGGAGGTCTGAAGTTGCGTATGAAGTTTTGAACTGGGAGAAGTCGTTCCTAGTTTGGCGATTATTGTGTGTACTGAAACTGTACCCTATGTTTAGCATGTGCCAAGCGTCTGCTCTGGAGTTACCTCTTACATGTAGCTTTCGCGTTTGTTTGCCGGTTCGACAAAATTGGTTGATAACAGTTACTTCCTATGTGTTCCAAAATTGAAGTTACTTTACTTTATTTCTCAGATAATTATACCAGAATTTACTTCCTGTTGAGGTCCTAATCAGTTATAAAGTTCTTTTCTATTTTTTTAGTTTCAGTCATTTTGGGGTCCAGTTTCATGGGTAATAGGGGTTTGGCGATTTGGATTTCTGGACGCCACCAATTTGAAAAATTATTGGTGGCAAGGATTTGTGATGTGGTGGCTGCTATTGGTTGCTTGAGCTTAGGATAACAGAGATAAGGGGTTGTGATCCCTGGCTGATACTTGAACTGTCACAATTTTGCTGCTATAATTTGTGAGTATGATTAGGAATTTGTTTTTGGTTCAAAGTCTCTTTGTTCTGAATTTTTTTTGCTTGGGTCAGTTGGTTCTTCGGCTATTATTTTTCAAACTGAGCTTTTTGTGATGTCAATGTGGTTTGGTCATTTTGTATTAATTTTTGTGCATGAATTGATTTGGTTACGAAACTGATTGGTACCAAGTGGTGTACATTCATTTAATCTTTCATGGTTTTTTGAAGGGTATTGTGAGTTACCATGTGGAAATAAATTTAGTGCTTCTAGACCAGTGCCTAAGTTATGGATCTTTGCTGCACCAAACATGGTTAATAGTGATGGGTATATTTGGACTAGAGTAGTTAGTTGGTAAGTGCATATTCTTTTCTATGTATCTTCTCATCAGTTTTGTCATTACAGTAAGTAAATATGAACCAATATATATTACATATTAAGTAACTTTTTCAAAATTATATATTATTTGATAAGTAACTTTCAGATCATTAGGTAATACAAGAGGCCAAGAACTGTTGCAATGTTGATCTTGTTAGTGTTGATTTTGTTTTTCTTTCGCTATTTTTGTGTTCTTCTTTTATTTGAGTCATTTGGGGACCAGGTTGATGGGATAATCGGGGTTCTTGAAGTCACGGGCTTTGCTGAATTCTTGAAATTGGTGGTAAGCATTTGTGTTGTGGCTGCTGTTGTAGTTTGCTTCAGCTTAGGATAATAGAGATAACGGTTCTGATCATTGGTTGATACTTCAACTGTCACATTTTTGATGATACAATTTTTTGCAATCTGCGCATCCTTGTGTTAATTTGTGAACATGAATTGTTTTGGCTATGTCACTGATGGGGTAACAAGTGTCCACATGCATTTAGCTTTGTATTAAACAAACAATGTTTTAATTTCAATCTTGCATTGAAGTAGATTATAACCAAGCTTGGGGTAATAATGATGTGCATATTTTTTTCTATATTGTTAAGAGTTACTTCCAATGTGTTCCAAAAATGGAGAAAGTTACTTTACCTCTCTAATAATTATAACAGAAATTACTTCCTGTTGAGGTCCAAATCAGTTACAAAGTTCTTCTTTTCTTTTAATCTTAATTGGAGTCATTTTCTTTTATGATACTGATGGTTAGAAAGTGGTGTGCATGTTAGGCCAACATAAAATATGTTGGATGATCACTGTTATGCATATAAACTTTGTATTTACCAGCTCTCTGCTTCTTGTCTGTATAAATTGGGTCCCTCTAGAGCACTACCTAGGTTATTTCATGCACTTTGTTGTTCCTGCCTGTGGTTGATTTCCTTGTCGTGTGAAATAGTAAAAGCTTTGGGTTTCATACTTCCTATGTGTTCCAAAATATAAGCAAGTTACTTTATATCTCAAACAATTGTACCATAAATTACTTCCTGCTGAGGTCCAAATTACTTATAAAGTTCTCAAACTTTTGCTTATTTTTGACAATTTGTTATGTCTTTTGTACGATTAGTTTTAAACCAACGTTTCAATATGAAGAGAAAACTAAAATCCAATCTGGCTATGAACAATGGTGGTGCGGGCACTTCTGCACCTGATTCAAGAAAAAAATGAAGCACACACTTGAGGTTTGTTCTCTTGTAGCATAATTTATTTGTATACAATAACATATTATGTCTTATATTTTATTTAATTGTTGCATCATTTTTTGTTTTATTGCAGCAAAGCAATAACCGTGGCTCTCCAATGACTCTAGTCAAATTATACAAGAACATGACTAACGATCAGCGTCAACTTATTGATGGCGCTGGCTTTGGTGGTCTGCTCAATTCTGCATGCTCTCAGATTTTCCCAGATTTGTGCCAATGGTTGTTTGAGTCTTTTGATCCGGATGTGTGTGAGTTGGTTTTTCCTGGAAGGGGATGCATCCCTATCACTGATTCTATTGTGCACAGGGTTATGGGAATTCCAAGGGGCCCTGAGATCATCAATTGTCAGTTAAATGCAGAAGTGACCAGTTTTATAATTTCTGATCTTGGTTTGCCAAAACGGAATCAACCAAATATTTCAGATCTGTCCAAGTTTCTGAAATCCTACAGGAATGCTGATCACAAGTACTTGAGATATTGGACTTTGTTAGCTGCCTCTTCTGTTATCTATCCAACCTTCAGCACAAAAGTTAGTCCAAGACTCTATCCTTCTGTAAGAAAAGCTCGGTCAATTGGGCAACAGAATTGGTGTGAGCTTGTTATCCGCTGTCTTAAGGAGAGCAGGCAAGGTGTTCCTACAAAACACAAATTCAAGCCATGCCTCACCTTCCTCATGGTAACTTGATTCTTATCAAGTTATGCTTTTATATTGTAATGCTTATATTATTAAAATCTTAAATTATATTTATTGTATTCACTTGTGCAGATTCTTTACTTGGATTCTTTGGAACATGGTTTGAAAAGGATATCAACGAGAGGATGTCGGGTTGCTGTCTGGACTACAAATCTTGTCAAAAAAGCTATAGCCAAGGACCGCAAACCTGATGGAACCTTTGGTGCACTCCAGGTTATCTTTTCTCCACTATCAGCAAACTCTCCTATTTTCTTGTTTTTCCCTTTTTTGTTGAGAGATTGACACAATTATTTTTTATTTCATTGCCTGTGTTCAGCTGAGAGCAGAGTTTGCAGGC
>CM014272.1:43391560-43403095 GCA_004135705.1 Alloteropsis semialata | reverse complement strand
TTCTTATTTAGTTAGATTTTAAATTCAATTTTACTTCTCATGGTTGTCAATAGAAAATAGAATTTTACTTCTAGTTATTTGAGAATGCATGAGACCTAGGAATAACGGATAGTTTTTTCGTAATATACTAATATGTTATGTCAAAATTAAAAAAATCAAGTGTTCTAGAATCAACATGGATACTGCCGCTGGAGGAAGTGGTGATGATGGTAGGGGTAATCATCGTTCCTCTGCTGGCAAGGGGAAAACCACCGTCAACCCTCAACCGAAGCCAAAGAAAAAGGAGCGTTGCATAGAGCAATGGTTCGATATTTGCAAAGGAAGCATGAAGAAGATGTTGCGGCAGGCTTAGAACCTCCGTTTGATGGTCGTTATGCTCCACCGCCAGTTGCGGGTCAAACAACTCCACCTCCAGACCCAAAGAATACGCCCAAAGATGCTTAAATACCACCGCCTGTCATAATGTGATCTATGTCTGTATTTGTTTTTCAAATTAATAAGTTTTTCCCAGCAAGAACAAAACCTACGTACGATTTGTAATTTAATTTCTGCGCGTGTCTTTAGAAATACATCTTTTTGGTGGCATCAAATGATGTTGATGTTTACGGTTATTAAGATTTTAGAGATTATATATGATATTCTTATTTAGGTTTATTACGAACTTTAGAAATTGGGGATGAATTTTTCATTGTATTTTGTGAATAGATGAATCGGCAATGGATGTACAACGCGGATAGACGCTCATCTGACTTCATTAATGGCGTTCATCAATTCCTCGACGCGGCAGAGGCTAACTCGACCTCGGGTTTTATATGCTGTCCATGCAAGGTCTGTGAGAATAAGAAGGATTATCACATCTCGAAGAAGGTGGTCCACACACACTTGCTTATGAGTGGTTTCATGCCTAACTATATCTGTTGGACCAAACACGGCGAAGCGGGATATTTTTTGAAGAAGGTGATGAAGAAGGTGACGACAACATCCCGGACTTTGCACAATACGGTGCCTTTGCAGATGATACGGCAATGGGCGAGGGTGAAGCAGTTGCAGAGGATGAGGATGATGACGCCTTAGGTGGCATGATCCGTGATGAAGAGAAAGACTGCGAAAGTGCGAAAGAGCGGGAGAAGATGAACCGTTTGTTGGAGGACCACAAACATTGTTGTACCCAGATTGCAAAGAGGACCAGAAAAAATTGGGTACCACACTGGAACTGTTGCAATGGAAGGCAACTAATGGCTTGTCTGACAAGGTTTTGGAGAGATATTGAAAATGATAAAGAAGATGCTTCCAGAGGGCAACACATTGCCCGAAACAACATACGAAGCAAGAAAAATCGTTTGCCCTCTAGGACTGGAAGTACAAAAGATACACGCATGTCCCAATGATTGTATCCTTTATCGGGGCAAGTCGTACGAATCTTTGGACGCCTGTCCGGTTTGCAATTGCTCGCGGCATAAAATCAGGCGAGACGACCCTGGTGATGTTGAGGGAGAGGCCCCCAAGAAAAGAGTCCCTGCCAAGGTGATGTGGTATTTCCCTATAATACAACGTCTGAAGCGCTTGTTCAGAAACAAAGAGCATGCTAAATTGCTGCGGTGGCACAAAGAGGATCGGAGGGAAGACAATATGTTGAGACACCCCGCTGATGGGTCGCAATGGAGAAAATCGACAGAGCGTTCCCAGACTTCGCAGAAGATGCAAGGAACATAAGATTTGTTTGAGTACGGATGGCATGAATCCTTTCGGTGATATGAGCAGTAGCCACAGCACTTGGCCCGTGACTCTTTGTATGTACAACCTTCCTCCGTGGATGTGCATGAAGCGGAAGTTCATTATGATGCAGTGCTAATCCAAGGGCCAAAGCAGCCTGGCAACGACATTGATGTGTATCTAAGGCCACTGATTGAGGAACTTTTGTTGTTGTGGGGCAAAGATGGTGTAAAGGCGTGGGATGAGCACAAGCAAGAGGAATTTAACCTAAGAGCATTACTGTTTGTGACCATCAATGATTGGCCTGCACTTGGTAACCTGTCGGGACAGTCAAACAAGGGATACAATGCATGCACACATTGCCTAGAACACACCGACTGCATTTATCTGAAACATTGTAGAAAGTGTGTGTATATGGGCCATCGTCGATTCCTTTCTGAGAAACATCCGCTGAGAAAGAAAGGAAAGCATTTTGAGGCGGAAGGTCGTAGCAAACCAAGGCATCGGGATGGAAAATATGTATTTGCTATGGTAAAAGATGTGAAGGTGGTCTTTGGGAAGGGACCTGGCAGCCAGCCAGCGGCAAGTGATAATGGAAAGGCGCCCATGTGGAAGAAAAAGTCAATATTCTGGGACCTACCATATTGGGAGGTCTTAGATGTACGCCACGCAATTGATGTGATGCACCTGACGAAAATCTTTGCGTAAACGTGCTAGGGTTCCTTGGTACTTACGGAAAGTCAAAAGATACGCTTGAAGCACGACAGGACCTGAAACGTATGAAACAACGAGATCCCCTGCATCCTGAGAAAAGAGAGAAAGGGCGTTGGAACTTGCGTCCTGCTAGCTACACTCTAAGCAAGGAGGAGAAGACCAGCATGTTTGATTGCTTGAACAGTATTAAGGTCCCGTCCGGCTACTCATCGAATGTAAAGAGTCTGATAAATATGAAAGAGAAGAAATTCGTACACCTCAAGTCCCATGACTGCCATGTGCTGCTCACACAATTGCTTCCGGTGGCGCTGAGGGAATTCTACCCGTTAATGTCCGAACAACTATTGTGAAGCTATGCGCCTTTCTCAATGCAATCGACCAGAAGGCAATCGATCCCACTAATCTAGCAAAGCTGCAGGATGATGTGGCCAAAGCCTTGTCAGCCTTGAGATGATATTTCCTCCGTCTTTCTTTAATATTATGACGCATCTCCTGGTCCATGTTGTCAAAGAGATTGGTATTCTTGGTCCTGTATTCCTACACAATATGTATCCTTTTGAGAGGCTCATGGCTATTCTAAAGAAATATGTTCGTAACCGTTCTCTTCCAGAAGGATGCATCGCCAAGGGATATAGAACAGAGGAGGTCATTGAGTTCTGTGTTGACTATATCCCCGAACTGAAACCGATTGGGCTACCTGAGTCACGCCATGAGGGAGACTACTTGGAAAGGGCACGTTAGGAAGGAAACAAACAAGGTGTAGCGACTACGATTTATTCATGAAAGCCCATTACACTGTATTGCAGTCGTCAACCATGGTGGCTCCTTACATCGAGGAGCACAAGACTATAATATGCTACCAAAATCCAAGAAGTCTGAGAAGTGGATTACACGCCATCACATAGAAACTTTCGCTGGTTGGTTGCGACAAAAGCTCATGGGTAACGAGACAATACATACACAGCTGGCGTATTTGGCAAGGGGACCATCATCCTCATTCTTGACGTTCCAAGGCTATGACATAAATGGGTATACATTTTACACGAGAGCCCAAGACGACAAAAGCACCAACCAAAATAGTGGTGTCTGTATAGATGCCTATGACAACAAAGGGAACAGGGACTCATATTATGGCCAGATAGAGGAGATCTGGGAACTAGATTATGGACCTTTGAAAATACCACTTTTTCGGTGCAAATTGGTGAAACTTACAAGTGGAGGTGTTACTATAGACCGCTACGGCATGACAACTGTGGATCTCAACAAAATTGGGTATGTAGACGAACCATTCGTGCTCGCCAAGGATGTGCATCAAGTGTTTTATGTGAACGACATGTCTACCAAACCCAAGACGGGGACTCTGCAAACAAACAACTCCGAACTTTATCCAAAACGGCACATAGTTCTCACGGGAAAAAGAAAAATCGTGGGTGTCGAGGACGTCACCGATGAAGATGATTATAATAGGTGTGACGAGGTGTCTCCGTTCAGTGTGGAGGATGACACAAGCATCCTGTTGGCCAATGAAGATGCTCCTTACGCTCGCAACGATCATAACGAAGGCACTCTTGTAAAGAAAACATTTATTGCTGTTCAAGCATAATGTTGTACTTATGTTGAAGCATGATCATGCTATGTAATTCTAATTATGTTGAAGCATTATGGTATGTAATGTTGGCCAAATTTGATTTTGTCTTATGCTTCTTGATAAGTATTTACTAGTTTTGTTAAATTGACTTGTAATATATTACGGTTTATTTTGGATAGTATCATGCCGAGACAGCGTCAGGCAGCTAGACGTGGTGGCTATGTGTTGACGCGGAAAATCGGCGGTTGTATCTCCCGCGTGCAGCACACGATGACCGGGGAGAATCTGCTTCGCTCCAGTGCCAGTCTACACTCCAGTTCAGGTTCGCGGCGTGCCAGTCAATTTGACCTGAAATTGACAAGGGGATAAACAGTTAAATTGCTCTATGATTGTGCCGGCTCTATTTCAGACGATGGAGTAGCGTCGAATTATAGCCAAGACCCAATCAGACACGCATCGGCCGATACCGATCGGACCTCAGAATCGGACCTCAGTGATGACGTCAATCGAACCGAGTGATCGGACCTCAATCAGACATCAAATCGGACCTCAGGATCGGACCAATCAGGATCGGACTTTGATTGACATAACAGACCAGCCTTTGCTTAATAAAATAAAGCATATAACAAGGCCAATATGTAAAATAATGGATCAGCTGTGTCTTGAAACAAGATACTAAATAATCACAGTGTAAGCCGATACATTGTCCATCTTGTCTAATTACCAGTTTGACTCATCTTATCGGACCATCTAACCAACCGATCGGACTATAGCCTTTTCAGAGAAATCTAGCTCTGACGTAGGGAATCTAGATTTCTCCAGCTATAATCATATCAGATAGCTAGGTAATCAGACTTGGTTCATCAACCTGTTAATTAAACAGGATGCTCGCACAAGTGTTGATCAGATTAAGCAACATAAGCAGATAAAACATTAACAGATACGTTCTGATTCTAAGATATGCTACTGAACAATTAAGCGAGATCCAGCTCCGACGTAGGGAATCTACACCACACTTAACATTCAAATAGCAATAAGGCATAACCAAAGCTTCCTTTAACTAATCAAGATGAACCTAGCTCCGACGTAGGGAATCTAGACCAAGCATGACAGTTAAAGATTAATCTAAGCGCATTACACAGATCCAGCTCCGACGTAGGGAATCTACACCAATGCAATGCTCAAAGAACAACCAGATTAAACCACAAAGCAAGATTGGATATAGAACGATGCTGTAAGATAAATATTGCTTAAATCGGACCAAGACATATGCTCAAAGCCGTTGAAGAAGTAGAATTGATTCACATGGCGTAGATCTAAACCAATCTAGCAACTCCAACAAACCGCAAAGACTATCTTTAGTAATCAAGATTACTCTAGCTCCGACGTAGGGAATCTAGGCTAATCTTGATACCTAGCTCCGACGTAGGGAATCTAGGCTTAAAGTATAGTCCGATAAACGATAATTGTTGAATAATCAATATTGATCTAGCTCCGACGTAGGGAATCTATATCAATCTTGATAATTCAGAGATAAATCGGTTGAACAATATAAACGAGAAAGGGCGATGCGCCTCGATTCAAAGCCTATATTAGTTCGATAAATTGACTAACTTACTGGTAAGCCGGAGATCAGAACTGATGCAGCCCGTCCACCAATGAGCTTCGTCGGTAACTACTACTAGGGTTTTGGCGTGAAGCCGGGTTGTATTGAATTGTGTGAATTATTCTTTACAATAGACGAGGGTTCATATTTATACCCTGGTCATGGAGAGTCCTGATCGGACCAGACTAACTAAATAAGGTAAACTAAACTTAAGATACAACGGGACTCTCAAACATCTTCTGAAAAGGAAATAGTTCCCGAATTTGATACGCCCCTTTCTTAGCCGACGTGTCTTTCCTCCCTGTATTCGTCATTGGATCGGACTTCCGCTTCATCGGACTCCTCTTTGGCATCGGCTCCCTTCTCTGTCACCTTTGGCTTTGACTAGTCAATGGGTCCACCGCACAGTCTCATGTTACCATATGACTCTGTATGTCAGGTGCGAAAATCTGGTGTCAACACATGCCCCCCAATTTTGGAATAAAATATCATTTTGTTCCAAAATTCGTATCTGTCATCATAACTCCTTCACCGATTTTCGTGCCGAAACTTCCCATCCCTGTACTGCACGGCTCCTCAATCTTCGGGCCACGACCGTTTTCACCTTATAAAATTACTGCCGGTAGCTACACTGTTCACTCTTCCTCCTTTGCCAGAGCCTGTACTGCTCATCTTCTTCTTCCTCTCCTTCCCGAGCGGCGATTCTCATTCACCCAAACCTTCATCAAATCACTCAAAATGGCCCAATCATCCTCCATGGGCGCCCTCCATTCTTCGGTATCTGCTTCCGCCTCCGCATCTGCTTCAGCGGGTTCTCCATCTGCTATACCCTCCACCATGGCTGCAGTCACAAGCTCAACAATGGCGGCAGTCATGACCTCAACAATGGCGGCAGCGACAAGTTCTTCAACCCCTTCTTCATCAACTGTCTTCGCCTCAGGCTCCTCTCCGACACCCGCGGAATCATCAGTAGGAGAACTACATCATCCAATCCCAGAGGTACCCTACTGATCTCGATTTTACTTCCTGCCTGATTCGGCTTTTAAAATTTATCCCCATTTTCGCAATCTTCTTTTAGGATATTCGTGCCCAAACCCTAATCCCTTCGGGCGCAGCCGATGGGGTTTATTTTCTTGGTCCAATGGGAGATCCGGATCCGGCCGAAATTATCAATCTGGAAACTTTGCGCCTCCCATTCAAAACTTCCGGATTTGACCTCGAAGATTGGAAGAATGCATTTCGCTCCTGGCCGACAGTTCTCCCCGGATGGAAAAACTGGTATCTGAGGATATCGGCCTCCAAGTCTGCAATCTGGGACAGATTGGATATCGCCCAATGCATCGGCCTCAGTATCGGCCCCATGGCCAAGAATGAGAATCTTTTGATCGCCGCATCACACTTTTGGTCCGATGCTCTGAATGCTTTCCTTTTCGGACATGGTCCGATGACCCCAACACTGCTCGATGTAGTTATGCTTCTTGGCCTCAATGTCACTGGCGACAAGCGTCCCTCTCAGCTCAATATCAAAGTCAAACACCATTTCAAAACCAAGAGCTGTGGTGGCTGGACGGGATATATGGAGAAGAATCATCGGACCGGATCTGTGACCGACCGTGAACATGTGGCTTTTTTGAACATGTGGCTGGACAGATTTTTCTTTTGCGGTACCACCCTTGGTCCAACAGGCAACTTTCAACATCTGGCTGAATTGCTTGTGAGTGACCATGTTATCAGCCTTGGTCAACTTCTCCTGGGAGCAGCATACAATTTGCTTCATCAAGTTGCCAAGCGCTTGAGAGCTGGATCACCCATTTCCAACCTTGGCGGGCCGTGGTGGTTCATCCAGATGTGGCTAATGCTTCATCTGAGCAAAGTTGTCAAGGTAGATGTTCGAAGGCTTAAATTCCCAGAGAGTAAGCCTGAATCGGAAGAGATCACCTGGCGCCGGTGTACCTCATTTGGTGAAGCTGCCATGGGCTTTCCCGCTGAGAAATTATCAGGCAAGGAATCTTCCAAGTATTTTGCACTCTTTTACAAAGGCATTGCTGATGAAAAAATGGTCTGGTTTTTGTACGATCATGCCGATGAATTTGAGTTGCCCTACAAATTCAGACTCACCATGATTGTAAAGGCAGATTCAGAAGCCTTAACAATTTTCCGAACCTGCATTAGTGCTCGATTTCTTCCGATCGGCCTCAGTCAGGGCAAGTCAGGGCAATCAACCTATGAATTCTATCATCCAAACCTGGCTGCTCGACAATTCGGCATGGGACAGCTTCCTCCCTACTTAATCTTGACCGATCAAATTTTTCCAAGGGGAAAAATCGATACAGGCGTGGAATGGGACCGCCTTTTCAGACTTGAGCCTTCTATGGACCAAACCAATCTGGATACCTTGGCAATCTGCCTTGTAGTTCATCGGACCTTCAACACATGGTGGGCTGAATGGCATCGACACTTATTCTGCATCGCCCTCAAAACTTATGTCCAGAAGTTGCTGCCTTCTTTCAAGGGCAAGCCAGAGGTAATACTTGTGAATTTGCTTCCCTTGTAACTTCATTTTGCTAACCAATTCTCTATCAGGATGTCGATCGTACCCCTCCAACAATAACTCGATCGGGGAGACAAGTCGTCTATAGCAGTATCTCGCCAGATCCGTGGATCGGCTGTGACTCTCCCACCATCGGCAAGCTTCTATCGGCATATGGCGACAGTCGAAAGAGGAAGAAGCAGACGTCTTCTAAAGTTCCCAAGCGCCCAAAGACCACTCTGGTAAGTTCAAGAACTTCATTAACTTGGTTTATCTCTTTACTGAAATTAATCTCTGCAAGCTCAGGTCATCAGAGAACCTTCTGCACGTCAGCCGAGTCCGGCCGAGTCTTCAAGCCCATCGGCCGAAGAAGTACCAGAATCGGACCCACAAAAATCACCAAGTCCTATTCAAATGCGATCAAATCCAACTCAGGAACATTCGGATCATACATCCTCATCTGAAAGGACTATAACTGGGTCGCCTCGTCAACCAAGCCCGCCACCTCAAGCAGAACAAGTACAAATGGATCAGGGCCAAGAAGACCAAACTCTTCTACAGATCCAACTCCCTGATCCGGAAGCAACGGTAATTATCAGCCGATTCATTCAATAATTGATATCCACCCTGTTCTTATTCTCTTTCTTCTAGCAAATCATCCAGCATGTCTTGACGGATCTTGAAATTGTCCAAGCAAACATCCAAGGCAGCAATAATCCTTTGACTGGACCCGAGCAAGAAGCAGCCTGGAAACAAGTAAACTTTCTAGCCTGATATATTCATACCAGCTTTCTTGTCATCATATCTAATCATTTCTTTTGCAGGCCCAAGATACCCCTCCAGCCAGCCAGACCCTATCAATTGATTTTGATCGGCTACAAGCTGAAGAGGAAGAGATCAGCTCTGGACAAAGCTTGCTATCTGACGAAGTGAAGGCAAAATTGCATGATATATCTGCTCTTCTTCACCAAGACATCGTCGACCTTGTCCAGGATGCAAAGCCGATTCGTAAAGTCATCAAAACTCTAAGGGGCCAACTTCCGTCAGACCTGGAAGAAGCACTGATTCCGGCGGCATACATAGAAGGCCATTCCTTTCCAGTGTTGCAGGCCAATCGCCGAATCACCAATCGGACCTCCCAGCAGGACCGAATCAAGGCAAGGGATGAAGAACGCGCCCAGGCTGATAAGTCAACAAAACTGATTGAAGAATTATCGGCTCGTCCTGCCTCTATCCAGTTAAAGCTTGACAATCTTCAAGCCAGAAAACAACAATTAGAGCAGGAACTTGCCGAAGTTCTATCAAGCATCCAGGCTGAGACGAAAGAGCTTGATGACATTCCGGCTTTGAAGGCAAAGGCTGAGGAGGATTACAAAATCCATATCAAGGCAGCCAAGGAAATCCACAAAACAATCAAGCTTGTAGAAGGGAATGCTGAAGCTGACGCCAAGATTATTGCTGATGTTGACAAGATCCGTCAGACTGCCCTTGACTTGATAGTCAAATACCTGCAGCCTTGAACACTGAAACCTGCCTGCCTTACTGAATGATCTGATACATTGACAGCCTGCTCCGCCATCGAGCGGCTTAATGATATAATACACTTTTCTTTTGCTGTATATAACTCTTAATGCGATGTACACCGCATCGGCTCTTATTTTTGTTCTTGAGGCGATTTTTCATCGGCTTTCAAGCCTGACGCGTAGCATCGGCTTTACAAATTCACTCGAATGTTGGAGTAACACTAGTGAACAAGCAAACTCGAACCTTGCCCCTCAAGGTAAAATAACAATCAGGCCGATTCAATTTACAAAAAGAACTTCCAAAATACATATCTGAAAGAATTGATTAACCATATCGGCCTTTGTTTTCATCGGATCATCCATTTAAAACAATGTCTCAGAGCCGACTGCTTGGATCGGCTTTAGTCCTTGATCGGACACCTTGAGGAAGTCACCATCCCATATCTTCCCTGACAGGCACTCAACTCCTTCAAACTCCCAAATTGTCGACTCGGCCGTAGCAATACTAACCGAATCATCAGCTGGGACGATCTCCACTTTATTGCCTTGCCATTGGATCAAACATTGGTGCATAGTGGATGGGATACAACAGTTGGCGTGAATCCAATCTCGTCCGAGGAGCATGCTGTAGGAACCTTGGCCATCAATCACAAAAAAGGTAGTCGGCAATGTCTTGCTGCCGATGGTTAATTCCACATGAATTGCCCCCCGAGGCTCTGAAACGTTCCCACCAAAGTCCTTGAGCGTCATATTTGTCTTGATCAAATCATCAATCCCTTTTCCCAGCTTACGGAATGTGGAATAGGGCATGAGATTGACAGCAGCTCCTCCATCAACCAACATCTTGGTCATCGGCTTTCCATCAACGTATCCCTTAATGTACAGAGGCTTCAAGTGCCGATACCCATTTGCATTTGGCTTCTCAAAGACTGCCTTCTCTGAATCCAGAACCAAGCATGCAGCGGCCTCTTCCAGTTCATAATCGACCTCATGGTCGTCTTGTTCATCAGGAGCAGCGAAATCGGACGGCAACATCAAAACCATGTTTATTGCAGCCGATGTACTTGCTTCATCATCATTGGCCATCTTGACGCGCCACTTCTTCTCTTTTGCCAACTCTTGCTCCTGAATCTGTTCATTATAGCGCAAGCGTTGCACACGCCTCTTCTTGGACTTAGATCTAAACCAATCTAGCAACTCCAACAAACCGCAAAGACTATCTTTAGTAATCAAGATTACTCTAGCTCCGACGTAGGGAATCTAGACTAATCTTGATACCTAGCTCCGACGTAGGGAATCTAGGCTTAAAGTATAGTCCGATAAACGATAATCTGTTGAATAATCAATATTGATCTAGCTCCGACGTAGGGAATCTATATCAATCTTGATTATTCAGAGATAAATCGGTTGAACAATATAAACGAGAAAGGGCGATGCGCCTCAATTCAAAGCCTATACTAGTTCGATAAATTGACTAACTTACTGGTAAGCCGGAGATCAGAACTGATGCAGCCCGTTCACCAATGAGCTTTGTCGGTAACTACTACTAGGGTTTTGGCGTGAAGCCGGGTTGTATTGATTGTGAGAATAATTTTTACAATGGACGAGGGTTCATATTTATACCCTGGTCATGGAGAGTCCTGATCGGACCAGACTAACTAAATAAGGTAAACTAAACTTAAGATACAACGGGACTCTCAAACATCTTCTGAAAAGGAAATAGTTCCCGAATTTGATACGCCCCTTCCTTAGCCGACATGTCTTTCCTCCCTGTATTCGTCATTGGATCGGACTCCCGCTTCATCGGACTCCTCTTTGGCATCGGCTTCCTTCTCTGTCACCTTTGGCTTTGACTAGTCAA
>CM014272.1:43369324-43390560 GCA_004135705.1 Alloteropsis semialata | reverse complement strand
AAGTGCAATGAAAAAGATATTGTAGGTGATGAACAAATATTTCCAGAACATGAAAGCAAGGTGTTGCAAGATGAAGCATATCAGAATGATTTTGCCAGCTCCCAAGCAAGTTATATCAGTCTGGGTGCACCAACTCAGCATACATCATTACCAGTTGATGACTTTGGTACGTATTTCAATGCTATTCTAGAGCACATCACTGCTACTCTAGAGTTTTTAATTTTCCTTATTACTGCTATTCTTGAGTGCTCTTTTAGGCTGACTATATAACCATCTACTTGCTGAGTTTCGAACATTAGAGATTGATCCAAGTCCACTAGACCATTAAGCCATGAACCACATAATCCTCTATATTATCTATGTTACTTTTCATTACACATTTCCATCCAACATTTTTAACTGATGGTTTCATTTTATTATTTTTCTTAACTAGGTGTTGTCAATCTTGTATCTCAAGTGACTGATAGCATTGAATCTTTGGATTTGCATACAACCTTTGAGGACAAAGTCATGTCTCAACAAACTCAAGCCACCGAAGATTCTAGCATACAGCCAACAGATACTATCCCTAAGTTACAAGTTGTCAAGAGAAATTTGGAGGATGCCACAATCTCTACATCAGATTTCAGATGCACTAAGACAGCTAGAGCCTCTGCCCCTGTATCTGCTGTCTGTCAAGAAAGACCTGCTCCTGCCATTTCTGCAACTGAAGAATTGCCCAAACGGAAATGTTTTGAATCAATGTCTTTTCCTGCCCCCAGCTTTGACTTGGGAATAACTGATTCATCACAAGAACAGTCTCAGAGTCAAGATAATATTTGCAAAGTAACATCAGAATTCGTATTGCCTCCAAGCCAAAGGATCAAAAGGACCCTGCATCTGCCCCCTCAACCTGCTAGGCCTGTTGACGAGCTGTTGCCAAAACTTTCAAGTGTTGCTCCCCCTGCCAGTACATCAACTGTGAATCCCAGTAATCCCATTGAAGCTGCTGATCCTGGATCTGTTCAGGTTGCTACTGATTGGGTCAATCGTGATACAGATGCTAACCAGCTTGATGACAAGGTAACCGAGGTAATAGTGCTGGCATCTCAAAGTCAAGAAAATGGGACAACAAACGACCCTATAGTTGTTCATTCTCAGAGCCAAGAACACCTTGCTCACGATGGTTACATATCTGATGATACTCTGCTGCAGTTGGATCCAACACCTCTACCAACTATAGCTGGTGTCTTTGACCATGCAAGTGCACCGGAAGTTACTTTTGCGGATGATGGAATCACCCCAGTGCCCCATGTTCGCCATAAGAGGGTCAGTAAACCAGGTGTCTACCAAAGGTCACCTTACATCGACTACAACAAGATGAACAACTTTGATATTCGCAAAAAAGACCGAGACACATACTTCCAGATTACCAGTTTTGGTTCTTCATCCAGATCAAGGAAAAACAAGTAATGTCTGCTGTCCTTTTAATTTAGTTTTCCTTTTTGGTACTACCGCGCAATTCGTTTTACAATTTACCTCAATCTTTGTTTCAGTAACATGATTGTAAACTATGGAAATGTACACACCACTCTTCGTGACTTTGCCGATTCTTTGAAGCCTAGAGGCCGGCTCTCAACTCACACGGCTGACTGCATGCTTCATGTCCTCAGAACAAAACAGAAGTGCGGTACAAAGTGTATTATGTCCTCAAGAATTGCAGTAAGTTTCCTGTCTACACCAAGTGTATTATAATGCATCCATGCTAGAACAAATTTGCACATATTCTCAATTTTAAGTAATTGCAAAGTTACTTTGTATGTACTAGTGATGAACAACTAGTTACTTCCAACATCATGTAAATTAATGCATAGTTACATTGTTGGCCACATTGGTAGTGACACTTTGTTTCTGTTATGTTCTGGATAATGTAAGCAAGCTGACAGCTTCAATAACTGAACATATGAAATAAAAACTGCACTAATTTATCCTCGCAGTTGAAACATCAAGTAACATTTTCATTACCAATCAGTTGTAGCAAGTAACTTGACACATTTCACATAGTAAAAAAAATAACTTTTACATCTTCTTTTTGCAGACATTTGCTCTAGCTGGTCAGCTTGAAAGAACTGAAATGAGGAGTAGTTTTAGTTTCTCAAAGCGCCTTGACCACTTCCAATTGGTGAGTTTAAGTTTTGTTTTTAATTTTTAATGATTGCGTCACTATTTTTATTCCTCTAGGTCCTATGTTTCTTACTTTTCTGGGTTTGTCCTTTTTCCTCTGTATGTTGGCTGCATAATTGAACATACAGATTATGTTCCCAGTCCTCGAAGACAGTCCTGACCTTCCATAAGGAAACCATTGGTTTCTATTGTGTCTGAATCTGAGGGCTCAACGTTTTGAAGTTTTTGACTCAATCAGGGGCCAGAATGACTTGACGCTTGCACACAACTGTGACAAGATTATAAATGTCATCAAGACTTTATGGCAACAGAACTATTCTCAGTCACGTGTGGACATTTCCAAGTACAATCTACAGTACATTGACTGTCCTAAGCAGGATACAACGTAAGCACACAGCACATTCTATTCCTTAATTCTCTTTAATGTCTTATTACTTACTGCAACCAATCTTCTTTTCTTTGTCAGATTTGATTGTGGATTTTTTATGATCAAGTATATTGAATACTGGGATGGCAAAACAATGCCATATTTCACCCAATCCGACATCCCAAACATAAGGATCCAGTGCATGACATCTATGATCCATGGTGGTGGAAATCTCTTGACTTGGCACCAAGTTCTCAAGAATTGAAAATTGTAAGTATATTTTAAGTGCAAACTATTTTTTCCCTTCTGCAGACTTACGATCATAGTGTTTCTGCTGTCTTACGATGCATGTGGCCTATTTACTAAGCATAACAACAGCAAAGAACTTCAAAAAAAGTAACTATGTCTAAAATGGTACTGCTCAGGATATAACTATGCATATTTGCACATTTCATAAGATGTAACATTTCATAAGAAGTAACATGCATATGGTCAAGCACATCTTGCTTTGTTCATTCACTTCTTCCCCAATCTGTTGTCACATTCTTCGGTTCTGTGTTTGTTAGATCCACACGTTTTACACTTTATTACTATCTGTTTCCCTTGAAGATTAAAGCCAGGCTTTGCCCTAGTTGAAACTGGCCTTCCTTTCGGCTTTGAAGCTGGAGGATCATTTACATCCACTGGGAATTGCTTGGTTTCTGTCAAGCCTTTTGGTTTTTTAGAACTCCTCGCCTTAAAATCTGCTAGTGCAGATTGCATCTCGCCCATCCTCTTCCTCACCAACTCGCACATCTTCTCATTTGTGCTAGCTTCCTTTGCAATCTTTGCAAAGTCGCTGCACAGTGTGGCATATCTTACTTCTTTTAGCGACTTCTTCTGATTAGGATGCGGATGTCCATGTTCTGCTTCTTCCACCCCTTGATGCTCTCCTGCCTCTTCCCCCCGTGCCTCTGTTCTTAGACTTTCCCCTGCCACATTAGACCACCTGCGCTTCAGGTAATCGGCTGGGATCTCATCAATGTACACCTGTGTCATTATCTTCAAAATATGGCAGCAGATCAATCCATCCCTTTTCATCTTTGAGCACTCACACACATAGCTTTTCTCATCCACATCTGCATATACCATGTAATCTCTTTGCCCATATCCAAGCACGAACCCTTTAGTTGGGGATAGTGTATACGTCTTGTCCAGTAGGCAAGAAATCCTGTAGCTTGTGGACAGCTTAAGCTCGTGCTGGAACTTGTAGTATATTGACCTTGTGTAGAATTTGCAGGCTTGCTCTTCAATTGGATAGCCACTGAACAGTGAACTAGGGACTTTCTCCTCTGTTATAAACTCGTTCTCATTTTCAACGCTCATCACCTTTTCCTGGACCTTAATGTACTGATGCACAAAGTTCAGCAGGCTCATCTGAGGGTTCACATAGCGCTTGAGCACCGCATTGAACCCTTCGCTGCGCGCCGTGCTCTGCAGGAAAGGGAAGAAGAACTGCATGTAGTACGCTGGTACCCAGCTCCTCCTCAGCTCATAGAGATGCTGCAGATGCCTGTTCCCATGTGCTTCATATTTCATTATGATAGCAGTCCACCTTGTTTCAAATTCCGACTCACACACGCTGTAGTCCATACATTCGTTCAGCTCCTTAGCAAGGCCGGGTTTTTTGTCCAGGTAGGTGGCAAGAGGGCCCTGCACTTTGCTCACAATGTGCCATCTACAGTTTCTATGAACTGTGTTTGGGAAGACTCTTGCTATAGCCGCTCCCATTGCTCCGTCCTGATCTGTTATAATGGTCTCAGGAGCTGCACCACCCATAGCGTCCAGGAACTTTGTGAACAGCCACACAAAGCTGTCAGTTGTCTCATCCCCCATGAAACCACAGCCAAACTGAATTGTCTGCCCGTGGTTGTTGATATCAACAAAGGGCGCAAAGGGCATCTTGTATCTGTTTGTCATATAAGTGGTGTCGAATGAAACACAGTCGCCATACTCCTTGTACGCGGCTCTTGCAGCAGCATCCACCCAGAAAAGATTCCTCACCCTGTTTTTCTCATCCAGCTGGAACTTGTAGTAAAAATTTGGATCTCCCTTCTTCAAATCCTCAAACAATGCCAACGTCTCCTCCATGTCTTTGAACTTTGTCCCTTTGCTCAGCTTCGCTTTGTGGTTGCTGATGTCCTTGGCGGTGTATGGAGCAAATTTATGCCCTCCATAGATCTCTGCCATTATCTGCATCATCCGCCCAGCGGAAATAGTTGCGTCGTGCAACAGCTCCACAAACCTTTTTTCCTCCTCCGGAATACCTCTGTGAGATTTTAGAAATCTTTTCAGCTCAAGCTTCTCGCATACTGGATGATTATGGTCCTCATGGAAAGTGGTAACATGCCATTTCAATCCTCTATTCACCACTGTCATCCTCGCCATGCAACCTGTCTTCTCAACTTTGTTTCTTTTCCTTAGCTTTATTACTGGTCCTTCTGTAGTTTCTTTGTTTGACCCATTTCTATTACAAACGAACATGACCTTGTCCGTCGGACCTTCTCTTCCCTTCTTTTTCGAACTTCCAATTTTAATTGAGAAACCTATCTTCTTTGCATATTTATTGTAGCATGTCTTTGCGTCCTGCCAGGAATCAAAAACCATTTCTGACAACTCAAAACCATCCTGGGGCGTACACTTCATATCTTGTGACTGTATTTCATCCTCGTCTGTTGACCCCTCACTAGCAAGTGTCTCACCAGAAGCAACTGTTCCCATCAAAGTACTGCCAGTGTTTGCCGATAAACTCCTTGTGTTTACCACTGCATTGCCAGAAGTGTCTTCCCACTGTTCACCACCAGCTCCACTAGCAACTGTTTCCACCACCAGAGCACTACCACTTGTTGTATTCATTGGCAGCAAACCTCGGCAATTGAAATCCTCATGTTCAACAATCTGATGCACATCTTCTGCTTCCCATGTCAACTCGGTAGCTGCAACATTTAAGTCAAAAATCGCCACACTTTGTACTGCACAAAAAAAGTAGAGAAACACAATCAGTAAGGTTACTTGGCTTCCCTGACTCAACTCCAAACTACAAGCTTGTAGCAAAGTTACTTGTACTCTCGCCGTTAGTTATAAGTTTAGTAAACTAGACAATTTTACTGAGTTTGGAATCAGTGGGCAGGGATTATTTTGGATGACTAAATTCTCTCTAAATCACTGGTAAGTTACTCTTATGTGTATAAGTCAATTAACAAAGTTACTTTACATATTGTATAGAAAAAATAAAAGTTACATCATAAATTAAAGGAAAAGTGCCAAGATACTTCCTATTTTCAAAATATTCACTTCTCATGTGAATAATGACTGCAAACTACAACAGAAAACTAGCATACTTGTAGTTACTCTAACAAGTTCTTCATTCAACAACTGAATGTGCATCTTCTGGTTCATTTTTTGTGCATCATATTCATACTGAATGTTCATATGTGAAACCAACTGTGAAATTGCTCCTGGTTATGTTCATATGTACTTTGTTTAATCTGTGATCTTGTTTGCAAGCTGAATTATCACATTGCTTTGGTTTGCTATATTAAAACTGGGAAGCTTAAGTGCTCATGTCTTAATCCAATTTCTAATGTAAACAGAATCATCATTTTTAATGGAAATATGAATGTAAACGCAGGAACAAGGGAGCCTGAAGCAGCTAAGAGAAGATTTGTTGATGCTGTCAATAAACAAGTGCTGCTATTGTCTTTTCTGGGATCTGAACAAGTGTTGCTCTACCCGTTACTTTGAACTACTGATCCATACGTAAGAATCTGTGAAATTGAACAAAAAAAGCTACCTGGAGCTGAATTTGTTGAAGCTGCCTGTGTTGGATTCTTAATCTCCATGTTGGATATGAATATGTGACCTTTCTTTTGTTCTGGATGCCACCGCCGGTAGACGCCGTTCTCCCTTTTTTTATCGCGGAAGCGCCGGCGGCGGATCCAGGGTTACGAGAGACCACGTTATCCTTCTGCTTCTTTCAGCTCTAAATGGGCCTGGGCCGACTTTGCTTTTTCAATTGTTCCTTCTGCTTCTTTCAGCTCTAAATGGGCCTGGGCCGACTTTGCTTTTTCAATTGTTTTTCATGTGCTTTCTAATTGGTACAGGGCTTCCATGTACCAAGTTATTTCTCGCTGAAATTTATATTACACAAAGTAACTTCAACTCAACATATGAAGGTCACGATGTAACATTTGTTTGGCATATATCATTTTTAGACTCCACAAAAGTAACTTCAAACCAACATATGAAGGTCACAATGTAACATTTGTTTGGCCCATATCATTTTTAGACTCCACAAAAGTAACTTTGTCTATGTTTCACTTGGGCCGTGCGCGCCAAAAAAACTACTGACATTGGACCTTTTCAAAAAAAAAACATTGGACCTTTTAAAAAAAAATATCGTCAACGACTGCAAGATAGCTTGCTCCAAAATGGTAACAGCAGTACAACCTTTTTAAGGTAATATGGGAGGGCTCTCCACTTACCGCTATATGGAGAGGGCTCTCCATATAGTCAACTCCTTATATCTACCTCGTCTTGAAGATGTCAGACCCCCAAAGGGATCATCGGGTTTCTTAAACAGGTCTGGCTCCCCATCGCACGAGAGCATTTCACGCGTACATTCCACGCAGCAGAGGGTTTCAGGGGTACTTGCTCCATTAAAGTGTTGCCACGTCTCCCTACCGTCGTCAGCTAAGCCGTGGAATTATTTTTTCTCCTGTGAGCATTTTTGCAGAAACCTCCCCGCTGACCAAACCCTAGCTGCCTCATCCCTTCCCTCTCTTCTCTCCCGCCACCGCTCGTGGCTGCACGCCGCGGCGTTCCGGGATGGGGTCCTGCGCATGGCCTCAGTTCGCGCGCTCTCGGCCGGCCACCGCTTCGCCGGAGGGGCGCACCCTGGGTCCGCCGTCGTCGCTGCCCTTGCAGGGGAGGAAACCATGAGTCAACTCTTCTCTCTCCGAGATCCACGGTGAGATTCCATGATTGCTTCTTTCTTTCCCCAATTCCTCTAAATCCAGTGCCGCTGGGGCGCCGGCTCCAGGTACAGATCAACGACATCTTTCGCTGTCTTCTCTCTCCCGATGCTCCGCCATCTGCTGCTCCTGGTACGCCCCTCCCCCCTGCCCCTTTCCCTTCAGCTCTCCGTATGTGCCCCGTCTACTCATATCTCCTTCAGCCCGCTCCCCGTCTCTGGTGCTGCTGGTTCCTCAACAGCCCCAATCCCACGGCCGTGGCGCCACCAGCAACACAGTAATCTCGCCGCCAGCTTTGCTTTATTTTTATTTTTGCTCCGAGTGTCTCCTCTGATCCCCGAGATAGCTGTTTGGAACAGCCGCAGCTATAGCACCAACTGTCGCAGGTTGGAACGTGCCCCCAGCTCTTCCCCTCTTCTTCCGTGTGAGATAATTGGGTGATTTCGTTTCCCAATTGGCTGCTCGTCTTCATTCAGTCCTGAATCGCTCAGAAGTCAGAGCTTTATAGTACAATTGTGCTTCCCTTTGGGACGAGCTTCTCATCCCCGTCAATTTTGCACCCGGTGGTGTTCCTCCACGGGTCTCTCATTACTAGAGGAATGCATGTAGTTGCTTAATTTGTGTCATCGGTGGTTGCTGAGGCGTGCAGACAGAAGCATTCCCCGTGCTTGCTTAGAGCATAGCATTACTGGGGAATTTAGAAAACATCCTGTTTTTTGTTCTTTTACCTATGGCCACATGTCTTTCTAAATATCTTGCTCATTCAGTTACGTTTGCTGCTTGTGTCTAATTTCCCTGCACTATTTCAAACATTGAGGAGCAGAGAAGATTTGTTCAGACAAACCTTAGCTCAGGTAGTTGTAAAACAATTTGAGAATGGTGCACGCTTATGCTATCCTAATGGAACAATCAAATTAAGAGGATGCTCACTTACCAATATGGATATATGTGAGGATTCTCTCTTAAGAATTGTCTGTTGTATATATCTTCATCAGGTGAAAAGCGAAAGCACACTCTTGCAAGTTGCAAGTAAACTCCTTTATGCTGAATAATCTGGGCTAATCTCTCTTATACTATTTGATGGTGTGTTATTATGTTGTTAATGTTGACTCTAACTAGCGTCTCAATATACTATAGACAATGGATATGTATTGTTATAATATATTCCATTCAAGTGCTCCTTAAGGTGCTTGTGCCAGTGATGAACGGCTTCAACATGTCTAATGAAATAGATCCTTGCTGAGCAGGCATCAGCCAGCATATTAGTTAATGTCATCTAAATAATTAGTAGACACTTTTGCAGCTGAAAATCCAAATGTCTAAGCATGCAAGCATTGCATTTTACTGCTAGGTTTGTGACTGCACATTGACCTATTGCTAAATTAAATACATATCAAATTAAATTTACTGAAGATTTTGGTGTTTGTTTCCCCTCGCGCAGGAGCAGTGTGATGGCACTACATCTAGGATGATGGAATCCAAACTGGAAGCAGCAGCAGCACTGCTGCTATGGGCCAGCTGTAGAACTGTCGCAGCCAGAGTAGTGGTGTGTGAGTTTCTTAATTAGTTGCCCTGTTTCTGCAGGAATGGTTAGCGAGTTGTTTCTTTGGATAAGCTGCTGGCATGTTCTTAGTCTTACAATTTAGATTGCTACAAGAGAGTATCTGTTCTTGAATGGTAGTGCCACCTCACCTTTGGAATGAGTAGTCTGAAGTTACTTTATCATACTGCCATCACTAATGCTTTGAGTGCTGTATAAATAGAATGATATCCTGAAATCTGCTTGTATGATTGCCTTTTTCTGTGAGGTGCCTGATTATGCAATCTTTTTACCACAAAATTGGATGTATCAAATTTCAAACGGCATGCCAATTACAAAAGTGTTGCTTTGCAATTTCTTACCCTTCATTTTTAGGGGCTTGGATTCAAACCTGTTAGCGAGTTCTCCATCATCGATCTATTGACAGTTATCTTCGTCATTTGAGGAGAAGGTTCTTTGCAAGATTTGCAACGATTGAGAGATACGTATGGTCCTACTTTCCTACTGGTGCATGAGTTTATGCAAATACTTCAATCCCTCTTCACTCCTTAGTATACACTCTCTCCAGCAGTGCAGCTGGGTAATGCTTCAAATAATTTATTACATATTGACTTTATTTCTCTGGATTAGGTCTTGTGCTGAGAAGTGACGCAAGTGTCCAATCTGCTATTGCCAAATTGAAGATCACATGCCTGTATACAATTTTAAAGGTTCCTAGCTTAGCTTAGCATTAAAAAATATGTACGTGTGGGCACTTTGAGCTACCACCGAGGATTATATATATAATGGCATAATTGTAACCAAATCTCTCATATTATTGCAAACAGATTGTGGAACGTTGTTTCTATGCACCCTTAAGTAAATACATAATAGATTATTTGGGTGCCCCTAGATTGTTTAAAACCTCATGAACATGGAGAGCTTCAATAGAGCAATATGGCCTACCAAGATTAATCGATATGTTAGCGACAATGTTTGCAAGCTTCTTATGGGCAAGAAATGTTATCTGGCTAACAATAGGGCCAGAATAGTGGTGATGTTTTCATGATAGGGCGCGCAAAGGGCGCCGAACTTTCTAGTATCCCTAAAGGGCGACTTGAAGACCTCCTACGATTGCGACACCGAGGCAGTGACGATTGCTGCAAGCATGCAGCAACCAAGCCAGGTAGCAATCGTAGTAGCTATGGCGAAACAACTCGGCGAGGCTGAGCTGGACATCCCAACGAAAAAGCCAGCCGTGTTAACCATGAAACCCTCTCAGGAAGTACCTATCAAGGCAATCGACCTAGGGACGGGCGACCCCTCCAAGACGGCGTTGATCGGCGCTGACCTGCCTGCCAAATAGGAAAGCGCGCTCACCAGCTTCTTACGGGACAACCGTGATATCTTTGCATGGAAACCATCTGACATGCCAGGAGTCCCAAGGGAGTTGGCTGAGCACAAACTCAATGTCGATCCTGCTGCCAAACTGAAGAAACAATGCCTACAACGCTTCGCCCAAGACAAGAAAGAAGCCATCCGATCGGAGCTGGCAAAACTACTAGCATCAGGATTTATCAAAGAAGTGTTCCACCCTGACTGGCTCGCTAATTCTGTCCTTGTGAAGAAAGAACAACAACGAGTGGATTATGTGTGTCGACTACACCGACTTGAACAAGCACCGCCCAAAGGACCCTTTCGGGCTACCCCGCATTGATCAGGTGGTGGACTCTACAGTTGGATGCTTCTACTCTGTTTTCTCGACTGCTACTCGGGCTATCATCAGATAAGCCTGCATGAAGACGACCAGATCAAGACGGCGTTCATCACTTCATTTGACGCCTACTGCTACACCACAATGTCCTTCGAACTCAAGAACACAGGGGCAACATACCAGCGGGCGATTCAGAGTTGTTTGAAGGCTCAGATTGGCCGCAATATTGAAGCCTACGTTGATGACGTCGTCGTGAAGACAAAGAACCTGGATAGCCTCATTAATGACTTGTCTGAGACCTTTGCACACCTCAGGGAATTTCAATGGAAGCTCAACCCCACCAAGTGCGTGTTTGGCGTGTCCGCAGGAAAACTACTGGGCTTCATAGTCAGCCACTGGGGAATTGAGGCCAATCCCGAGAAAATCACCGCTATTACATCCATGGCGCCTTCTAAATCCCTCAAGGATGTCCAGAAGCTGACTGGATGCATGGCGGCCCTCAACAGATTCATCTCAAGACTGGGTGACAGAGGATTGCCTTTCTTCAAACTCCTCAAGAAGCAAGACAAGTTCGTATGGACTGCAGAAGCTGATGCGGCGTTTGAAGACCTCAAGAAATTCCTCCAGACACCACCAGTACTTACTGCACCAGCTGATCAGGAACCACTGCTCCTCTACATTGCAGCCACAACCCATGTGGTGAGCACTGCCATTGTAGTCGAGCGGGAGGAACCTGGCCATGTATATAAAGTACAGCGGCCAGTCTACTTCATCAGCTAGGTGCTTACAGAATCAAAAGTACGCTACCCCCAGGTCGAGAAGCTATTATATGCTGTCTTGATCATGTCTCGCAAGCTGCGCCACTACTTAAATGCTCACCAGGTAGTTGTAGTCACCTCCTTTCCAATTGGCGACATTCTCCACAACCGGGATGCAACAAGGCAAATCTCCAAATGGGCGGCCGAGTTGGGCTCCCATGCCATCGACTTCGTCCCACGTGCAGCCATCAAGTCGCAAGCCCTGGTGGACTTCGTTGCTAAGTGGACAGAGATACAACAAGAGGTGCCAGAAGAACCACTCGAGCACTGGATCAATGAAGCTTGAAGGACTTCGACGGATCAATGAAGCTTGAAGGAGCCGACGCAGGAGTACTATTCATATCCCTGGTGGACTTCGACGGATCAATGAAGCTTGAAGGAGCCGACGCAGGAGTACTATTCATATCCCCGAAGGGCGACCAACTCAAGTACGTACTCCAGATCCTCTAGAAAGCCACCAACAATGAAGCCAAGTATGAAGCTCTAATGCACGGGCTACCCCTGGCTGCTTCCCTTGGCATCAAGCACATGGTGATCTACATCGATTCCTCGGTGGTCATCAACCAGTTCAACAAAGACTGGGACTACACCAAGGAGAACATGGCCGCATACTGCATGGAGGTCCGCAAACTCGAGAAGCACTTCCATGGACTCGAATTTCATCATGTCCTTAGGAACCCCCTATAGTAGGCTAGCCGGTATAAAAAAACGACAGCTGGCTGCTGATGCACTTTCCAAGCTAGGTTCTCATCGAGCGCAAGTACCGGGTGGCGTTTTTGTCCATGAGCTGTTGCAACCATCCATCAGAGAGCAGGAAGTACAGCCGACTACAACACCCCCTCACCAGCAAGTCATGGTGATTACACCCGAGTGGACAAAGCCCTTCATCAAGTACATCCTACACCAGAAAGAGCCCGAGGATAAGGTGGAGGCTGAGCAAGTCATCAGGCGAAGCAAGCACTACGTAGTAGTCGGCTCCACCCTCTTCCGGTGCGGCCCATCCTCTGGAGTCTTGATGAAGTGCGTCCCTCCAGAAGTCGAACGGGAGACCCTTGAAGAAATCCACGGTGCCATCTGTGGCAACCACGGTGTTCACCGTACGATCATCGGCAAGGCCTTCCGATCCGGGTACTATTGGCCATCTGCTGTGGCCGATGCATAAGAAATCGTGAAGACTTGCCAGGGCTGCCAATTCTTTGCCCGGCAAGCTCACGTCCCTGCAACAGTCCTCAACACCATACCGCCCTCTTGGCCTTTCGCATGCTGGGGCTCAATATGGTTGAACCACTCAAGACAGTGCCAGGAGGTTTTAAGTATCTCTACGTGGCGATCGACAAGTTCACCAAGTGGATCGAAGTCAAGCTGCTTGTCAATGCTACAGCGTCAAAGGCGGCCGAGTTCATCCAAGACATTGCTCATCGTTTCGGTGTCCCGAATCGCATTATCACTGATCTTGGCTCCGAATTCACAGAGAGCGAGTTCTTTGATTTCTGTGATAGTCTGGAAATTGAAGTCCGCTACTGCATCGGTGGCGTACCCACGTGCCAATGGACAAGTTGAGAGAGCTAACGGCCTCATACTCCAAGGACTCAAGCAAAGGCTCTATGAACCGCTCAAAAAGTACGGCGGCAAGTGGGTGCAAGAACTGCCAGCCATGGTATGGGGGCTCAGAACCCAGCCCAGCCGCGCGACGGGGCAATCACCCTTCTTCCTGGTTTACGGCTCCGAAGCAGTACTCCCGGTGGATATCGAGTACAATGCTCCAAGAATCCAAAACTACTTGGTGGAAGCGGCAGAGCATAGTAGAGCAGAAGATGTGGACATGATTGAAGAAGCGAGGCTAGCCGTGTTGATCAGGACAACCGAGTACTAGTAAGAACTCAGGAAGTATCACGACCAAAACGTCCAAGCCCGGTCGTTCAACATCGGTGATTTAGTCCTCCGGAGAATTCAGAGTACAAAAGATCAACACAAGCTATCTTAACCTTGGGAAGGCCCATTCATAGTATCAAGGGTTATCGGCCCGGCTACTTATCAGCTACAGCAAGAAGACGGAACAGAGGTGCCCAATGCCTGGAACATTGAGCACTTGCTGCGTTTTTACCCTTAAGAAATTATTAGGAGTTGCTAAGAGTCAATAAAGTTAGTCCTTTCAATGTACTGATATCGGCATTTTTGCCAAACGATAATAAATTGTCTATATTCTATTATCATCATGCTTGGAATTCGGATACATGTATCATGCTACGCTTGCTTGCCAAGTAATGCATATACGGAAAAATTTTGAATCATGTCGGGTTGTTTAAAAACAACCCAGACAGGCTACATTCAAACATAAGCCATCTACTTTCTGTCTCCACACAGAAGGATTGGGCAAATCAAAATACAGATAAATAAGTACTTTTGTTGACAAAAATTTAGTATTTACATCTGACAAAGTTCATTACATGGGTTCTTCTTACATAACAAGGAAACCTAGAACTTAAGGCGGGAAACTATCTTCTCCGCCGTGTCCTTTTCCTCCTCCATATAGCCGTCGTACATATCTCGGGTGCACGCCGGGTTGATCCTCCCTTGAGTAATGCTCAAGGGCTAGGCAGGGAACCAGGACCGTACCGGCCCGAGTACTTGTCGAGTACAAGATCGGGCGATCCGCTGGCAGTACGCTCGCACCTGCCTAAGAGTTGCCCACAGACGGTCAAGGAGAGGAGGAGCAGGACTACCCACGGGTACCTTAGCGTACACATCGACCAGCGGAAGAACACCCTCCTTAAAGGATTCGAGCTCTGCACCTCGACGATTGACTTCCACGCGGAGAGCCTGGATCTCATCCTCCTGGTCGTGGATCTTCGTCATGTCTTTAATGAGCTATGCATCGGCGTCCTCGCGCATTTTCTTCTCCTTTGCGAGCTCCGCCATGCAGTCCCGCTCCCGCTGCTCGGCCTGGTTGGCGCGCTCCTGATGCCGGTAGAAAAGATTCTTCATATCAACTACTTCGGCCTTCAGGGAGTCGATTCTCTTCTCATTCTCTGCATCAAACGTCTTATTATTTTTGATATACTATGATTTGTGCTAACTATGTGGAGAGGAGATCGGCAACATACATGCTAGCTTTAGTTTCAGCGACTTGGTTTTTTCCAAGACATCTTCTCGCTGATCCTGGTACAAGTTTATCTCCTTGTATGCGACGTCTAATTCTAGGTGAAGCTTCATCTTCTCCTCGTCCCAGGAGGTTTGACCCTTGGCCAAGTCCGCCTCCACTTTCTCGACTCGAGTGAAGCACGCGCTGGCCCTGCGGAGCATTTTCGATTTCTGGTGCGAGCGGTGCAGGATGCTCTGTGGTCAAAACAAGACGGCAGAGTTGTTAATTCAAATTCTAGCAGAGCTAAGTATACTTACAGTATTGATTTACTTTATACTAACCTCTGTGAGCTTGGAGAGTTGCTTCTGCAGCTCGGCAGCCTTCTCAAGGTCCTCCTGATCAACTTTGGAGTTGAACAGAAAGGCCACATCATCATCAGGCCCGGCACCCGGAGTCCCAATGTAAATCTGGAACGGCTCCGGTGTCGGCTCTCGGATCTTCCTTTTCTCCTAGATGATCTCTTCAATGGTCACTGCCTTCATGAGTCCAGCAGCTGCATCGAGTTCCTCGGTATGCTGGCTAGCCATCCGGGTACTTTCTGAGGATTTAGGCCTTGCGCCCGGAGCAGATGTACCCGGAGTGGCTTGCTCTGGTACTTGTGAGGAAGATGATGTAGTGGTGGTTGACTTCTAAGGACGGGGCTGCGGCGACGCTCGGGGGCTCGGCCCTTGCTCCACCTCCGCTTCTTTGCCCTGGGTATCCATGGACGGATTGACCTCCGGGATCTTCGGCGATTGAGTGGACGGGGGAGTGGGCGGCCGGCTGAACAAGATAGAAGAACACAACGATCATTCTACTGAAGACAATGGATGATCGGATGGCATTGACCAACAAGACAGACTACTTACTTGGCGAAGTCCATATCAAACTCTGGCTCGTCTAGATCCAAGGTGATTCCTCCAGATGGGATATCTTGAAGGTCGTGCACTTCTTCTTGGCGAGCGGGTTCTTTCTCCTGCGATTGCTGCATAAAAGATCTCAGATCAGGGAAAGAACTCAAAACGGGTCAAGACGAAGTGTTCCAAAACACAACTTCGCTTACCGTGGATGGAGATGGATGGAGTGGGATCCCCACACGTGTCTCCGCGTCTGCTTCTGCCTCCGCGCCATGATCCTCTGCTACGGGCAAGCCTACGTCAGCAAGCTTCTCAACAGCGGATTGGTTCTTCTTCCACACAGCCCATTTCTTCTTGGGCATTTGGGGACCTGGCGCGTCGTCAGGGCACGGTATCTTCAAGCCTGACCCGCCCTGTCCAAGAGTTTTGGGGTGAGGCTGTGGGGGTGTCTCATCATCAGATGAGGAGGGAACTTCTTCCAACACTACATCGTCGGCTACTGGCGCCACTTTCTTCTTCCATTTCCCAGAACCGCCAGCGGGTTGCTGGGCAGTGGGGAAAGGGGTGGCTCAGGCCGACTGATTTGGCTATCTTCCATTGCAGGTGGAGCAGAAGCAAATCTTGTCCGCAATTCCTGTAATTGGGTGCAAAAGAAACCAATCAGATCATGTAAAGCAAGAAGGCAGATATTAAAAGAATAGTATTTGGGTTTATTTCTAACATACTGCCACTGGAGGACGACTTGCCGAGTACTCGGGGTACCCGGTGCGGCAGTTCTTGCGCATCTATGAATAGAGCTTGGACGCGTACGGCGACCTCATCTGATGATAGATCAATGAAGGAGACTCTGGTCGGATCCGTTGGGGCCAGTGTAATCATAGCTAGCATGTGCCCGCTTCTGGCAGGGCTGCACGCGACGGCAGAGGAATGAACTGGCGACCCCAATGGCTATCAGACCCTTTTCCTTCAGATCAGAAATCATCTTCAACAACCCGGCAAGTCCTGTACTTTCATCCTCGCCGAATGCTTCGTTCCAATTGTTCTGAGGGCGAGGCAGGTGGCCAGAGTGCTGTCAGTCTTGGGGGCTGGTTCTCAACATAGAACCACTTGTCTGCCCAGTCCTTAATTGAATCATTCATCTTGAAATCAAAATAAACGTTCTTCATCCCCTGACGAAGTTGGATTCTGTCTCCACCAACTACTTTATCCTGGCTTGACTTTACATGAAAAAGAAGCCGGAACAGGTTGAAGTGGGTGTCGATTTCAAGGAAGGTTTCGCACAAATGGATGAAGAGAGAGATTTGCAGGATGGAGTTAGGGTTGAGATGAACCAACTCTAACTTGTAGAAGGATAGCAGGCCATAGAGAAAATCATGGGCAGGAAGTGCGAATCCACGCTCATAGAATGCAGCAAAAACAACTATCTCGTGGACTTCATCAAAAGGCCACGATTTTCCTACATTCGTGCGCCAGCAAGAAATGGATTTGTCAAGGAGGTAACCTTGATTGACGAGGTCCTGCACCATCTGGTCCGTCGCTTTGGATGGCCTCCAGACGAATGCGGGAGCGGGAGCATTCTTGAAGACCGGCATGTTTGTGATTGGAACTTTGGGGGTTTTCTTACCGGACGATGGTTTGCTTGCTGCAGATTTGCTGGCGGCGGCTTACTTGGTGCTGGTTTCTTCCCCATTTGTTCTGATTGCTGACTATCTGGGGAGATCTCGGGCGACTTGGATGGATTCAAGGGCGCGCGCGAGTACGGATGGATTTGAGATTTGGGAGTGGCGGCTGGAATAGATGGGAATGTGAAACGGTTTACCCTCTGTTTTTATAAACAGAAGCGGTAACCCTAAGCGTATTCTCTAAAAGCCGCCTTCTCATCAAGCACCAACACTTATGTATTCGCGGTTTTTAACCAGATGCAAATTTGTGCGGCAATTTCCTAATGGGCTAAGTCGTTTACCGATGTATTTTCATACTCGGGGCTGATGCTTAATAGGAGTGATTTCTTCCTAATCAAAGAATATACTTATTTCTACAGAAGTCTTTAAGCTTATTGTCATCTGCTTTAAGCTTGGAGCTGGGGGGAAATAGTATATTTCTTTTGAAAAGTTTTTCATTTAAGACCCTGGAATTATTTTTAATCCTTGAAAATATTTCTAGGCTCGGGGGTTAGACCCATAATGGGTCCATCTTTTTTCAAAAGCTGGACACCATTATAGTAAATGGGGAAGTTTTTGCATCATCTTTGGTTTAAAAACCAAAGCCCAGGGGCTGACTGCAAAAGAAGTCGGCAAGGAGCACATCATGTTAACTTCTGAAGGTTTTCAACAAACAAGCAGGATGACGAGAAAACAACTCGGCTGATGCTGAAACCGTTGAGAAACAACTCGGCAGGCGTGAAGACATGAAGACGCTCGGGGGCTTGACGGACCAAGATCCATGGAAGTCCTTATGGGCTGTAGGCCGGCTAGGAAATTGGGCCGGCAACTCTGACAGATGCAAGGAAGAGGCGTACAGCTTAAGGAAACTAGTCGGCTACTAGGAAACAACCCGGCCTACTCATGTTAGGACTCTGGATATTGTATCCAACTAGGAGTTTGTATTTCTTGCCTTGTAGACGCTGTCTCCCGAGTATATAAGGTGAGGCAGGGACCCCTTGTAAAATCATAATCATCAATACGAAGCGATCCACCATACAGGACGTAGGGTATTACACTCTCTACTCGAGGCGGCCTGAACCTGTCTAAATCGTCTCGTGTTCACCATCGTGCTTCTGGTTCCGGTGAGGCCCTTACGAACAACTCGACTACTTAGGGACCCCCTATAGTAGGCTAGCCGGTATAAAAAACTGACACCAGTAGAATCCTTGCCTCATTGCCTTCCCCACGATTGCTCTCGCCCCGAAATGGACTCCGCATAAGCCGCTATGTGTTTCTTGTATAATTTCTCTGCCTTCACTTTCAGAAATGCAGTGAAGCCAAGGAGCCACCACTCCTTTCTTGTACAGGACATTATCAATGATTTGATAAGACCTTGCTCTTTGCTGCATACACTTGAAGTCTTCTTCGTCGATGGGTTCATAATACCCCCTGAGGTATGCCATTATGGATGACCGCCAATCTTTTGAATTTTTTGTGTTAATCATTTTTGGTTGTTCATCGATGTTTTTGATCGACGGTGTTGTTAGTGTCTGGAAGAAGACATCAGGTGGTAGCTTGTCCCCCTTTGCAACTGCCTTGGCTAGTGCATCTGCTTCTTCGTTTTTTTGCTCTTGGTATGTATTCAACTATAAAGCCTCTGAACTTCTTCTCCATTGATCTTAATGTACTCAGATATTTGATGAGTTTGGGTTGCTTTGCAACACTCTCTTTTTTAATGTAATCTACTAGTACCTTCGAATCAGTTTTTACTATGAATCGCTGAGCACCCAATGCCTTCGCTTTCCTGAGCCCCAATAATATGGCTTCGTATTCGATGACGTTGTTCATACTTCTGTCGTTGTCTCTGTAGAACTCTAGGTTCGCTGCATATCTCATTTTCACGCCCGAAGGCAATTTCACAATTGCTGCAATGCCTGCTCCTTTGTCCCCCTAAGTACCATCACAGTGTATTAGCCAACTTTCTTCTCTGTTCGCACTTTTTGTCAAAGGCGATGTCCATTCTGCGATGAAATCGGTCAAGACTTGTGATTTTATTGTTGTTATCCTTTCAAAGTCCACCACATATTCTGATAGTTCAGCTGCCTATTTGCGCAGTCTAACTAAAGCTTCTTTGTTGCTTAGCAATTCTTTGAGTGGTTGATCTGTGAGCACTTTTATTTTATGCCCCTCAAAATAGTGGCGTAGCTTTCTGGACGCTATCACTACAGCATAGATCATCTTCTCGATCTCTGTGTAAAACAGCTTCGATCCAGCCAATGCCTCTGAGACATAGTACACAGGTTGCTGCACCTTCTTTCCTTCTATCACCTTCTCGGCGATGAGAGCTGCACTGAGCAGAATGCGAAGCTGCGATATACAGCAATAGCGGTGCCTTCGGGTCAGGTATTGTCAGCTTCGTAAGCTGCATCAGGTAATGCCTTAGTTCTTGGAAGGCTTTGGATTGCTCTGTTGAACTCGCCTCGTTCGTCATAGATTTCGTCCCGCGCACCGCCATCAGATCTCAGATTCTCGCCGACTTCATCGCCGAATGGACCGAGAGCCAGGACGCGAAGGAAGACACTAGCGGCGAACACTGGAAGATGTACTTCGACGGCTCCTTGATGATCGACGGTGGGGGCGCCGGCGTGCTTTTCATCTCACCAAAAGGGGAACTACTCCGATATGTCCTTCAAATACGTTTTCCTGTCACCAACAACGCCGCCGAGTACGAGGCAATTCTCCACGGGCTCCGCATCGCCACTTCACTCGGAATAAAGAGGCTGCTGGTTTATGGCGACTCTGCTGTCGTTATAAACCAAGTTAACAAAGAATGGGATCGCCACAGCGAACGGATGAACGCCTACTGTGAGGCAGTACACAAGCAGGAGGGAAAATTCTACGGAATTGAATACCATCACGTTCCACGAGAGAACAACCTCGCAGCTGATGCACTCGCCAAACTGGGGTCAACCCGCGCGGAAGTACCAGGAGGCGTGTTCGTGCAAGGTCTCCTTAAACCCTCCGTTAAAGAGTTGGGAGATGAACCAGAGCCCGCCCCTGAACTTTGTGAGGTAATGACGATCAAAGCCGAAGAAGATTGCATGGCCGAGTTCATAGATTACATCGCCCATAACAAGGTACCAGAAGACCCCACGGCACGAAAGATTCTGGAACGCCGAAGCAGGAACTATGTGGTGGTCGGCGATGCCCTGTACCAACGAGCCGCTACAAGCCAGGTGTTCATCAAATGCGTCACAAAAGAAGTCGGCCTTCAGATTCTTGACGACATCCACTCGGGAGTCTGCGGGAGCCACGCCGCCGCAGGAACACTAGTCGGAAAAGCATACCGGGCCGGGTTCTTCTGGCCTACTGCTGTCTCTGATGCCAAGGAACTCGTCCGCCGGTGCCGAGGATGCCAGTTCTTCGCGAAGCAGAAACACCTACCGGCCCAAGCCTTACGCACAATCCCGCCCTCGTGGCCATTCGCCTATTGGGGATTGGACATGGTGGGGCTGTTTAAACCAGCTCTGGGAGGTTACACGTACATACTCGTCGCCATCGACAAATTCTCCAAATGGATAGAGTACAAAGCCATTGTCGGAACTCCAACATCAAAGCAAGCCGCCGCCTTCATCGAAGAAATCACGCACCAGTTCGAGGTCCCAAACAGGATCATAACCGACTTGGGAACGCAGTTCACCGCATCCGCCTTCTGGAATTTTTGCGAGAGCAGATGCATTGATGTATATTACGCCTCGGTCGCCCATCCCAGGTGCAACGGACAGGTGGAACGAGCTAACGCCATGATACTCCAAGGTCTAAAGGCAAGGATCTTTGACCCGTTAAAGAAGTTCGCCGGACGATGGCACCAAGAGCTACCGCAGGTCATTTGGGGACTCAGGACTCAGCCGAGTAGGGCCACAGGCCACACTCCCTTCTTCCTGGTCTACGGCTCCGAAGCAATCCTCCCGACCGACATCGCCTTTGGATCACCGCGCATCGACAACTATGAGGAAGGCGAA
>CM014272.1:43350749-43368324 GCA_004135705.1 Alloteropsis semialata | reverse complement strand
GTCACAACTCCCCCTCTATTTGTGATAAGGACACACTTATGATGTCCAAGATTTTTTCCAATCTTTCACGATACTCACAATAAGCAGATAACAATATTTCCCTGAATCTTACAGAAATAGAAATTTGACTATATTTATTGGCAACACGATCACATGCAACAGCCGACCAATGCAAGCTCTTGAATATGGGGACGTATGATAATAGCACTTAGCAACCAATAATTTAATACCCAAATAATGAAACCACGAGATATTAAATTCCAGTGCAGCAAGATATCTCGGCAATATAAGGGTCATATATGACATCGCTAGACGTGATATGTATCTATACTTTATATACAGCTCTTTGGCATGTATAATACACGACACCACATGCACGAACAAAAAGAGAGTCATCATCTAAACCGACTGACTGAATCATGACAATCATGCAGTGTCCTTCTAGTCTTGTTGGGTGAGAGAGAGAGCTGTGAAACAAGTTTGTTGATACAAACTAGCGGCCAAGCCTCGCTATGGCCAAGGAGAGCCACGGCCTCCCTGATCTCAGATTTTTGCTCTATAGTGCAAAACCATGGTCTCATCTATCCTTCTGTGATGCTAGAGCCGTCGAACCAAAACAAGATGGACAGAAGCCTAAAAAACAGTTGTGCTAAAAACAAATCGGTAGGCTTNTTACTTCTACAACCGATCACAGGGCAAAGTGTTTGTGGCTCGGAACGGTGTTTTCTTAGAGAAAGAGTTTCTCAAAAAGGAGAAAAGTGGACAAAAGGTGTATCTTGAAGAAATTCAAGATGAGCCAATCGGGCAAGACTCCATGGGTGATTCTAATGTAGCAGAACAAGTAGAGATACCCATGGCAAGAGAAGCACCACCGGAACCATGAAGGTCGGCAAGGCTCCACGAGGCACGGGAAGTATTATTGTTAGACAATGATGAGCCTGCAACATATGTGGAAGCGATGATGGACCCAGATTCTGAGAAATGGCACAGTGCCATGAGATCCGAGATAGATTCCATGGGAAACAATCAAGTTTGGAACTTGGTTGACCCGCCTGATGGTGTTAGACCCATCGAGAGCAAATGGATCTTTAAGAAAAAGAGAGATATGGATGGAAATGTTCACGTCTATAAAGCGCGACTTGTTGCAAAAGGTTTTCGACAAGTTCAAGGAGTTGACTACGATGATACATTCTTGCCAGTAGAGATGCTTAAATCTATTCGGATCATTCTAGCAATAGCCGTATATTTCGATTATGAGATATGGTAGATGGTGTTGGGATAATAGCTGAAGCCAATGAGCCCAAACAACGGAAGAGATTGAGTAACTGGGACAAGCAACAATATATTACTTATCAACAGTGTTCTTGGGAATCAACCAACCTTTACATGTAGGAGAGGGGCCTCCTTTTATAGGGAGACCAAGGGTCTTCACATCCCCATTGTACCCTTGGAAATCAGGCATCATCCTCTAGACTATATAACACAAATAGCCCAAGGACACTTTGGTACATTTACTCCTCCCAATGTGAATGAGTAGACTTGCAATCCCGTGTTTGACTTGGCTTGGACTTGGTCTAAGCCTGCTTCGCTCACCAGAAAGAGCTGTGCAGTTCCTCGATTTGGCTTCCTCCGAGTCGGGACGACCGAAGCCGTCTCTTGGCGTCCAAAAGCTAATGGCTCCCCCAAGGACCTGCAATATAGAGCGAACCGAAGCTAGCCATTAACTCAATCATAGCTTTTGACACTCAATAGTATCAATACTTCATCAAATTAGCTTCTAACTTAGTTTGCATAACGTCGCTTTGGTATACTGCTAGACGTGATGACCGAAGCCGATTATCTTTGGTTTAATTCACCTGACCGAAGCCAAATTAGGGATCTATTGAGTGATCGAAGCCGATTGGCTTCAGCTCCCTTGTTCATTGCCGCCTTTACGCATGAGAGAGAACATAATAAGTAAAGGGCGTTTGTCGGCGGGCCAAATCCCCAACAGTAGCCCCTCGAGGACGAGGGCTTTCTTCAACAGGCTGAGCTCCACGAACTTTGGATTGCTTGCCAGCCCGAGAAACGCCTCCTCCTTGTTGGAGAAAGCCCCCAAGTGTTTCTTAACGGTTAAATTTTGGTACCATTTTCGTTATTTTGCTTCGGTTTGTTTGAATTTGAAGCGCTGGCTCATTTTTTGAGATTTTCAACGGTCAGATTTTACCGCCCTATAAATAGGACCGAAGGGGGGTAGAATCTCGCTTGCTTCACTTGGCGATTTTCTTACTTAGCTTGTGTTTGAAGCTTTCGCTTGCTTTCAAAGCTCTTGAATCTCAAGTTTTTGGCTTTTTCTTCTCGTTACGAGTAAGTTTTTGCTTTTTGTACTCTATGATTTCCTTCATTTTTTTCCTTTCTGTCTTTTTGCTATTTCGTTTACTTATTGTTTTTTGTTTGTTCTAGCGGCTCGCACGAAGCAAACCGCTCGTCTGATTGACTCCGACTCCGAAGGAGACAATTCGGACGCTATTGACATGGATGCTGTCGAAGCTCAATCCTTTGCTCAAGAGCTTGAGGTCAACGTGGCCGTAGCTCCAGAAGCTGAAATTGCTGTGGAAGCTGATGATAGGGCAAGGATCCCATTGAGGGTGATCCCGCCGGAGGCGATGACACAGAGGATGCCGAGTCTGCGGCCGGTGATGCCCTTGAGGATGTAGAAGCTGATGTATCAGATCTTTTGGATTATCGAAAAAAGCCAAAGACCACTGTCTTTGGTAAATCCTTTGTTACCCCTGAGTTGATCCGCTTTTACGAGTCAAAGGGATACTTCCCAGCCGGTCACGGACGAGCCCCAGGCACAGAGACTACCCCGACACCTCTTGAGGACGAAGCCGTGGTGTTCAAGGAGTTCTTCTGCGCTGGGCTTCGGATGCCCGTTGATAATGTGATTGCTGATATTCTTGGGAGGTTCGGATTGCAATTCCATCACCTCACCCCCAATGCTATCACTCATCTACTTCGTTTCTTTTGGGCCGTGAAAACGAATGCATCAGATGTTAATGTGGACTGCTTCGTCCGCTACTTTGAAGGGCATCGCCAGACAAAAAGTGTTAAGCTTGACGGCTTTGAATACGAGCCGGACTATGGCAGCGTTACTTTCTGCGCGCGATGGAGGCAGACTGATTTGCAAAAGGTAGAACTTAGCTTTTGCCAGAAAAACACCTGGGACAAGAATTGGAAAAGCTATTGGCTTTATGTCAAGGTGCCAGCGCTGGAGAATGTGTTAGAGGATGGAGCGAAACAGAGATCGTTTCCACTGCACAGTTCTATTGGTCCTTGTAACTTCGTTGCCTGCCCTTCTTTCAACAGAAAGGTGCCCGGCTTCGACCGCTGTGAGAGCGCCTTTTACAAGGCTAGCCGAGTCTCCAGCAGCCGTGACTTGGTTGAGGAAGGGTTGTCCATGGGGCTCAACATTTTGTCCGCTGACTGGAAGCCATTTCCAGTTGTCACGAAGCTGTACAGAGGAATGAACAATGATTGCTTTCCCAAATTTGGGGCGAAGAAGCCGGCCAACATGTCAGATTACTCCTACGTTCAGTCCATCGAACTGATGGCTGAAATTATTTGTGGAAAGTATACGTCAAAAGAGCATGAAAGCTGTTTGGCCTTAGTGGATGGGGTTCGTTTAAACAGAGTGTTTGATGAAATGGGTGTCAGCTACCCTCAGCGTACGGCCCCATCCAAGCCAACGAAGAAGTTCACCGCTGAGGATCATCCCAGCGTGCTGGCAGCCCCGAAGCCAGGTCGTGGCCATGGGAAGAGGGGTCGTGGCGGAGGCCGTGGAAGCGGTCAATCAGACGAGGGCGGCGACGAAGCTGGTGGCAGCAAAACCGGAGCCCCCTCTAGCCGGGGCGGGAGCCAAAGCCGAGGATGCGCCTCCAAGGTGGTTGCCACGAAAAAACAGAATTACTACTTCTTCCTTAGAGGCTTCCAAACGTCAAAAGCTTGTGAAAGCTCTTCCCGTCGCTCCGCTTTCCAGTGCTCCTCCTCGTCCCATTGCTTCGGCTGTTGAAGTGCCTGTTACTGCTGCACCTATGCAGGTTGATCCTATAGCTTCCGCTGCAGTCGATGTACCTTCTTCTGGAGGTTTGTTTCTTGTCTATCTTGTCTTTTTGTTTTTAGCTTCACTTTCTTATCTATTTTTGTCTTATTACAGTTAAAGCCGTTGTTGCGCCTCTTTGTTGTGAGCGCCTACCTGGATGCATTGACGATGAGGATGAAGTGAGCTACAGCCGTCTTCTGAGGGAGGATGAGACGAAAGATTCTGCTCTTGCTGAAGCTGAAGTATCATCTGTCCCGTTCCAGCCATCGTCCTTGGACTTGTTGGCTGGTGCAGCGGCCAAGTCCCTTCAGATTTCTGAGGGGCTTACGCAGACGGCTTCTGCTAACATTGAGGAGCTTCCGCAGACGGCTTCGGCTTACATTGAGGAGCTTCCGCAGACGGTTTCGGCTAACATTGAGGAGCCTGCGCAGACGGCTTCTGCTAACATTGAGGAACCTGCGCAGACGACTTTTGCTCTTGAGACTGGGCAGGGTTCTGGCGATTTGGTGACTCCAGCAACTGCTTCGCCAGTTAATTTAACTCATCCAACTGATGCCGGACTTTCTGCCCCTATTATGGGCATTGAATCGGCTTCTACGAAGCCAGCTCTTGAATGTGAAGGTACGTTTCGCTTTGTTAATTTTTTATGCCCTTATTTTTTCTTTTTTGATTTGTTGATTCTTTTACCTCTTACATTTTTTACTGTTATTTCGCACGAAGCTGATTGAGTGCTACTTTTTGTCTTAATTTTGTTTTTGCTTTTTCAGAGCTTGAGACTCGTGTGAAATCTTTGTATTTGGACACACTTTCAATCTCCAGCCTTAGTGGCAATATCCAGGTTTGTTTCTTCTCCTTCATTTTTGAGTTTGTTGTTTAGCTTTTTTGGTACTTATCTTTTGTTTGTTTTAGTCTATGATGTCCATGCAGGAGCTTTTCGCTCGCCTTCCACTTCGTCTCAACGATGTTGAGAACGAGCGGGCTGAACTTGATAGCTTGAGGAAAGAACGCAAAAGCTTCCTTCAGCTCAAGGAATCTTTGGAGAATGAAAAGGGGTGGTTTCGTCTTGAGTGGGAGACCGCCACGTCAGAGATGGCTTCGCTTAAAAGTAAAGTCTCCTCGCTTGAGACTACCCGTGAGCTCAATGCTCAAACTATTGAGGGGCTTCGGAACAAGTTGGTCGAGAGTTCCACTTTGGAGCATGAAATGAAAAATCAGATAAAGACTGTCGAGGCTGCTAAGGAAAAGGCGATGTCTGATGCGGAGAAATACAAGAGAGAGCTTCTTGTTGCTGTCGATTTGAAGGATTCTCTTGTCTCCGAAGCTGATAGGCTAAGGTCTCAGATCGACAAGCTGAGAGCCGACAAGAAGGATTTGGAGACTGAGATTCTTAGCCGCAGCAGTGGGGTGTACCTAGAGTATGAGGCTGCTCTGAAGCAATATGGAGCCGAGCCGCTGCCCTTCCCTTTAGATGATTTTGACCTTGGGAAGCTTTTTGCATGGCTGGATGATGAGTTCAAGTCCCTACCGGACGTCTTGTCCAAAGTAGGTGATTATGCTGCTTGAACATGCATCACAAATGCCTTTAAGATGCTAGCAAATGAAGGGTGCTCTCACTATAAGAGCTTCTTGAGGAGGGACTTTCAATTTCCTTCAGCTTTGAATCCAGACAAGAAGGAATTTTTCAACGAAGCTGTTCTGGCGACTCGTGCCATTTTTCTTAGGAAATTCTGGTCTGCCACAGGGAGAGAGTGTGCCCGAAGCACTGCGTATGATCGTCTCATTAAGGTTAACTTCTTTTACCCTTTTGGTTATTTTTGCTTTCACTCGTATCCTACTTATTTTGCTTTTAGTATTGATTGTTTTGTTTATTTTCAGTACAAAGAGGAGCTTGCCCTCGAGCAGCAGCAGAAAGCAGAAGCCGAAGCTGCAACTGCTGGCCCTTCATCCTCTCATGCAGGTGCTGATGGAGAGCCGAAGGTGTAGATTTGTTGAGACTATCACTTTGTTTAGCTTTTGCTGTAAAGTAACACTAAGCGATGTAATATTTGTATATGCTCAGATCCCTGGCGAGGGAGTTGCTCTTGAACTCATGCCAATCACCATGCGCGATGGCCCCTTGTGTGTGTTTGGCTTCGCATGGGAACAGTATCAACAACGTTATCCGAGTCGAAGACTTGGTGATTTTTGGGAATTTTGTCACGAGTTTTTTCGTCATTGCGAATTTGATGTGTTTGAATTTTTTAACCCTTTCATCATTTGACAATCGCCTCGTGTCGAACTTGCTCGTGCAAGAAACGCCGAAGCTGCTCGTTTGCTTCCAGTTAAGGTCGAGCCAGAAGATTTAGATGGTGTTAGGGATTTTTCTTGCGTGTTTAATGCTCCAAGATTTAGGAGATCTGGCCAGTAATTTGACGGTTATATTTTTGAGATGTTTTGAGTTATCTCTTTGTAAAACACTTTGTAATTCGCTTGGTCATTGTTTCGATTGGAAACACTTGAATGAATGTAAGCTCGATTTGGCTTCGTTGCGAAACAAACGCCTCCTCCCCCCCCCCGAAGCGAGGTTTATTCGTTCAAGTGTTTTGTACTTGCGTGTACCTGTGGTTCGAAGCCACTTTAGCTTTTTTGAGCTTTTTGTGCATAAATATGAATGTATGAGAATATGTTGTGCGTGAGTTCTGATAGGTTGCCGAAACCCCTATTACTTGTATTTGCATAAGCTTCTTATTTTTGTTTATAAGCGTTTAGAATACTGTTAGCCGAAGCTGTTTTTGATTTTATATAGTTGTTTGAGCCAAAGCCCCTTTTACTCTGTTTAGAGTAAGCGTTTTTGGACCGAAGCCCCTTTTACTCCTTTTTGGAGTAAGCTTTTCCTTAGATCTGAATTGGCCTTACTCTCGGTAGGGTCAATTCAGTTCTATTTGAATTGTCGAATACCAGCGACTTGGTCGAAGCCAATCGCTTTCGATGCTGCTTTTTTGGGGAATACCTCGTTTATATATAGCTTGACGAGTTACAGTAAGCACCGCCTCGTTAAAAACCTCACCCCTTGGTCAGGGTCCCCCTTGTGAGGAAAAGAGTACGGGCTTTTGGAAAAAGTAAAAATGCTATTCTACTTAATGACTTCGTTTATAGAACACGAAGCCATTTTACATCTTTTTATAAATAATATTTGCGTAAGCTGTCTGCATTCCATGAATGCGGCAGCTCATTGCCTTCGTCGTCGCCTAAGCGAAATGAGCCAGGCCTGTTGCTTTTGATGACCAAAAATGGGCCTTCCCATTTCTGTTGCAGCTTTCCAGCGGGCATGCTTGGGTTTTTCCTTAGGACCCAATCCCCTACCTTGGTATCTTTCTTAATTACCTTCTTGTCTCGCCATTTTCTTGTCTCAGGTTGATACTTGAAAATATTTTTTGCTGCTTGCAGCCTGTATACCTCAATGAGATCCTTGTCAATGGCTTCGCTATCTTTGGGAGCTTCTTATTGGGTGCGAAGCCCTTTGTGCAGTATTTCCTCTGGGCATACTGCTTCTTCATCATAAAGCAATTTGAATGGAGTAAACTGTGTTGCTCTTGATGTGGTGGTGTTATGAGCCCAAATCACCTTCGGCATCTCTTCTACCCACTTGCCTTTTTTCTTACAATTTGCAAGGCACTTTCGAATGGCCGTAAAGATTAAGCCATTGGCTCTTTCAACTGCTCCATTTGTTTGTGGGTGATAGACTGAAGCAAATTTTGCCTTCGTTCCAATCGACATGCAATACTGCCTGAATTCATCACAGTCAAACTGCTTCCCATTGTCCACTGTTATTTCCCTTGGTACTCCAAATCGGCACACAATTTGCTGCCAGAAGAACTTGATCACTATTTTTGCTGTGATGTTAGCCAATGGTCTGGCTTCGATCCACTTGGTGAAATACTCAACTGCTATTATGGCATATTTGAGATTTCCTTGAGCTGTTGGAAGTGGGCCAACTAGATCAATGCCCCATCTTTGCAGAGGCCATGTTGGAGTTATCAGCTGTGACTGCTCCGAAGGAGATTTTCTGTTTGCTGCACACTTTTGACACTGGTCACATGTCTTGGCTGTGTTTGTTGCATCGATGATGATTGCAGGCCAATAGAATCCTTGCCTCATTGCCTTCCCCACTAAAGCTCTTGGCCCAAAGTGTGCTCCACATAAGCCACTATGTATCTCTTGAATCGGCTCTTTGCCTTCGTTGTGAGAGATGCAACGAAGCCAAGGAGCTACAACTCCTTTTTTGTAAAGGACATCATCTATCATCTGATAGCATCTTGCCCTTTGTTGCATGGCTTTTAGATCATCTTTGTCAATTGGCTCATAGTATCCTCGAAGATAAGCTATTATTGGGGATCGCCAATCCTCTGGGCTTATTGCATTGATCAGCTTCGGCAGATCATCTGAGTCCTTTATCGATGGTATTGTTAGTGTTTGAAAGAATACATCAGGTGGAAGCTTGTCCCCCTTTGCAGCTGCCTTAGCCAACACATCTGTCTCTTCATTTTTTGATCTTGGGATGTACTCCACGGTGAAACCCTTGAATTTTTTCTCCATTGAGCGTACAGTGATCAAGTATTTGATGAGTTCTGGTTGCTTCGTGATGCTTTCTTTTTCAATGTGGTCTGCTACCACCTTTGAATCTATTTTGACAGTGAATCTCTGAGCTCCCAAAGCCCTTGCTTTTCTGAGCCCCAGTAACACAGCTTCGTATTCAGCCACGTTGTTTGTGCTTCTGTCGCTGTTTTTGCAGAACTCCAGATTTGCTGCTTATCTCATTTTCACACCCGAAGGCGATTGCACAACTGCCGCGATGCCAGCTCCTTTGTCGCCCCAAGCACTGTCACAATGTATCAGCCAGTTTTCTTCTCTGATAGTGTTTTGTGGCTTCGGCGATGTCCACTTCGCTATGAAATCTGCCAAGACTTGTGATTTGATTGATGTTCTTCTTTCAAAGTCCACGACATACTCCGACAGCTCCGCAGCCCACTTGCGTATTCTGACGGAAGCCTCTTTATTGTTCAAAAGTTCTTTAAGAGGCTGGTCTGTGAGAACTTTGATGTTGTGGCCCTCAAAATAGTGCCTGAGTTTTCTGGAAGCCATTATCACTGCATAGATCATCTTTTCAATCTCTGTGTAAAACAGCTTTGATGCGGCCAATGCCTCCGACACATAGTATACTGGCTGCTGAATGCTTCTGCCGTCTATCAGCTTTTCTGTGATAAGCGCCGCGCTTACTGCTGATTGTGATGCTGCGATGTACAGTAATAGTGGTGCTTTTGGGTAAGGTACTGTTAGCTTCGTGAGCTACATCAAGTATTGCCTTAGCTCGTAGAACGCTTTTGATTGCTCTGGCCCCCATTGAAACTTGGCTGCATTTCTGAGTGTTGCAAAGAATGGTAAGCTTCGCTCTGCTGCTTTTGCGATGAATCTGTTGAGTGCAGCAATTCTGCCCGACAGCTTCTGCACATCTCTCATACACTTTGGCTCTTCCATGTCAAGGATTGCCTTTATCTTGTCTGGATTAGCTTCTATCTCATGAGCTGATACCAGACAACCAAGGATCTTTCCTTTTGTCACTCCGAATACACATTTCTCTGGATTTAACTTGAGACCAGCTTGCCTCATGCGAGCGAAGGCAATTGCCAGATCTGATATGTGGTCTTGCCTTTTGACACTTTTGACCAAGATATCGTCAACATATGCCAATATTGTCTTGAACAATTCATCTTTGAACACTATGCTTGACATTCGGCAAAAAGTGGTTCCTGCATTCCGGAGCTCCTCGGGCATCCTGACGAAGCAAAAGGTGCCAACTGGTGTGATGAAGCTGGTCTTCTCCTCATCCTCTTTTTTCATCCAGATTTGATGGTAGCTGGAAAAGCAATCTAAGAGGGACATCATCTCGCTTGCTGCTGCTCGGTCAACAATCTTGTCAATCCTTGGCAGTGGAAAATCATCTTTTGGGCAAGCCTTGTTGAGATCTGTGAAGTCGATGCACATTCGCCATTTGCCATTCTTCTTCTGAACAGGCACAGTGTTAGCTAGCCATGTTGGATATTTGACTTCATGTATGACATTGGCATCTAGTAGCCTTTGCACTTCAGCTTTCACAGCATCGGCTTTTTCCTCTGACATCTTTCTCAGCTTTTGCTTTTTTGGCTTCATATCAGAACTGATTGCCAGCTTGTGCTCAATTATGCTTCTGTCAACACCTGGTAAGTCCTTGCTTGACCAAGCGAACACATCCTTGTTATTCCTCATGAATTTAATGAGCCTATCTTCTTCGTCCAGCTCCAAGTCTGAGCCGATAATCACTTTTCTGTCAAAAACGTCGGGCTGTAGCTGCACCTGCTTCGTCTCTGTAGCTTCTTGCATCTTTTTGCTATCTTTCTCAGCACTTGGCTTTTCTTCTGGGTAAAATGGATCTTTTTCTTGAAGCAAATGCACATTTCGTTGATCAGGTGCTCTAGCTTTCTCAATGTTTCTGGCTTCCCTTTGGTCACCATATACAGTGATGACTCCTTTTAGAGCTGGCATCTTGATGCATAAGAATGATTGCCTTATGATGATGTCAAAGGCGTTTATAACTCCTCTTCCAAAAATGACATTGTAGTCAAAGATCATGTCTACGACATCGAAGGTGATGTACTCAGTTCTTGCATTGGATGTGTCACCGAAGGATACTTGCAATGAAATTTTCCCGAGTGTTTGGGTTCGCTTCCCCCGAAGCCGACCAATGGAGTGTCTGATGGCTCCAGGTTGTCTGGGTTGATATTGGTCATGTTTCTCAGTGTTTTTGCTAGGATGATGTCAGCAGAGCTTCCTGTGTCTACTAGCACCTTTCCGATCGTCCAGCCGGCAATGTTGGCTTCGATTGACATCGCGTCATTATGTGGGAAATTGTGGAGTTTGAAATCTTCCTCAGTAAAGGTGATGGGCATATGAGACCATTCTGACTTTTTGTATGGACCATCAACAGAGATATTGTTGACTTGACAGAAATAGCTTTTTCTTTGCTTTTTGTTCTCAAAAGCAAGCGATGATCCTCCAGAGATGGGCATGATGTGTCCATAGCTTGGGAGTGGGGTTGGAGCTTCTTGTTGATTGGCTTTTTGTTGTGGAAGTGGTGGTGGTGGTAGCTCCTCAACCTTTATGTTTTGTGAAGCCACTTGCTGGGAGGTTTGAGGGTATAAGTGAGGATATATGGCTTGTGGGTAATAATGCTGAAAGGTTTGTGGCGAAGGCAAATATTGAGTTGCCATCGCTGTTGATGGGTGTACAGTGTTTGAGTTTAGCGAGGGATATACTGGGCAGTATGGTTGGATAGCTTGGGAAGGGTTTTGGGTATTTTGCTGCGAAGCCGATATTGGCTTTGTTTGTGTTGCTTGAATCTTCTCTGCTCTTAGCTTTTCTATTGTTTTCTTGATGTCTCGGCACTGCTCTGTACCATGGGTGTGGTTTTTGCCATGGTATTGGCAAAACAGCTCAGGTCCCAATGGACCTCTTCCTCTCCCTCGGCCTCTGCCGGCTTTTCCACCCCTTTGAGTGGGCACATTTTTCTGGTTGTGGTGTTAGCATTCTGGGTAAGGTGGTTGGGTTTTGTAGGAAGAAGGTGGGTTGTCTACCTTCATGATTGTTTGGTGGGAGTAGTTTTGGTAGTTGTGGCTATGGTGGTGGTTTTTGGATTGTGACTCATATTGGTTTCTCATGATGGCTTCTCTAGCCAATCTCATCCGGTTGTCATTGTCAGACCGACAATACTTCTTGAACTCATCATATAGGTCTGCCAGAGTAGCTGGTGTCTCTCTTGCGATATGCTGCGCAAATAGTCCAGGGCGAAGCCCTTGTATTGCTGCAAATTTCGCTGCTTCGTCGGGGATGTGTGGAGCTTGAGCACGCAGAGTAACAAATCTGCGGAAGTAGTCCTCTAGGGGCTCCTTCGGCTGCTGGTGTAACGTGAGTTCAGCATATGAGAGCGATTGGTCTCCCATAATGCTGAAATTTTTTATGAGCTCCCTCTTCAAATCATACCAGGTATTGATTGATAGACCTGGCAGCTTCGTGTACCAGTTCATTGCTGTGCCATCGCAGACAATGATGAAAGATTTTGCTAGAACAACATCATCTCCCCCAGCCGAAGCTATTGCAGCTTCGTAGCTCATGAAGAACTGCTTCGGGTCAGTGAGGCCATTGTATCTTGGTAAAGAAATAGGTTTATAGGAAGGTGGCCATCTTGCCAATTGAAGGCTTTCTGAGAGTGGGCAAGTATGGTCGATAGGACGGGTGTGGAGTGTTTGGAAGCCAGTTTGGGATGAAGAGTTATGGTTTGGTGGATTGGTGGTGGTGTTTGGCTCGTTGAGCTCTGCTTGGAGCTCAGCAACTTGTTTTTTGGCTTTCTCGAGCTCTTGACGCAGCTTTTCAGCTCTTGAGCTTGTATTGTTCAACCGCCTCTGTTTCGCTTGCCTCAGCTCCTCCAGGTGTTTCTTGACTTGCAGCAATTGGGTTTCGACAGAATGAAGAAAAAAGCTTGTGTTTACAAGAAGGAAAGTAGATGACATATTATTGATTGGGAATGATATTCCTATGTTGGAATCCGTAAAGACTTCACTAAAAAATAGTTTTTCTATGAAGGACTTAGGGGAAGCAGCATACATTCTGGGCATAAGAATCTATAGAGATAGATCGAGAAGGCTTATAGGATTAAGCCAAGAAACTTACATTGACAGAGTGTTGAAACGGTTTAGCATGGAACAATCCAAGAAAGGGTTCTTGCCTATGTCACATGGTGAACACCTTAGCAAGACTCCGTGTCCTACGACAGCTGATGAGCGGGAGCGCATGTGTAAGGTTCCATACGCTTCGGCAATTGGATCTATCATGTATGCCATGATTAGTACTCACCCGGATATCTCATTTGCTTTAAGTGTTGCGAGCAGGTACCAATCTGATCGAGGTGAGAATCACTTGACATTGGTGAAAAACATTCTTAAGTACTTCAAAAGGACTAAAGTTGTGTTTCTAGTCTACGGAGGTGAGGAGGAGCTCATTATAAATGGTTACACCAATGCTAGCTTCCAAACTGATCCAGACGATTCGAAGTTAAAATCAGGATTTATGTTCACAATAAATGGTGGTGCTGTTAGTTGGAAAAGTTCCAAGCAGCAGACCGTGGCCGATTCTACAACAGAAGCCGAGTACATCGTAGCTTCTGAATCTGCGAAGGAAGGTGTTTGGATGAGGAAATTCCTCATTGAGCTTGGTGTGTTTCCAAATGTGTCCTGCCCATTGAATCTCTACTATGATAACAATGGGGAAATTGTGCAAGCTAAGGAGCCGACGAATCACCATAAGAATAAACACGTATCGCAGAAATTTCATCTCATTCGAGAGTTCGTTAGACAGGGTGAGATCAAGATATGCAAAATACACACGGATTTGAATGTTGCAGATCCTTTGACAAAGCCTCTTCCATAGCCTAAGCATGAGGCGCACACAAGAGCTATGGGTATTAGATATCTTCTAGATTAACTCTAATGCAAGTGGGAGACTGTTAGAGATATGCCCTAGAGGTAATCATAGAGATGATTATATTTCGTTGTATCCATGATATATTATTTGTTTATTGAATATCCATGAATGGCAAACTTGTATTGATTGGCAATTATGTGAAACTCTTTTACTTGGATCGTTATTCTAAAGTTGTCCCTAGTCAGAGTTGATGACTAGCACATGTATTAGTTGATGACTATGTTTCACAAGTCATGGACATGGAGATGTCAAACTAATAATGTGGGCGCATGTATGACATGAGGCTAGACCGACACAATGTGAGAAATTGTAACGTAGTTCTCTCTTTACACAACATGTGCACTTTGTCCTTCAAACTGAGATTGTCGCATGAACTTAAGATGTGAAATGATCTGCTTAGGGGCTATCAAATGCTACTCCATAAATGGGTAGTTACAAAGGTGGCTTTCGGGCTTCTCAGGAAACATGCTATAAGTCATGGTCAATTAAGATGGGATTTGCCCCTCTCTACTTGAGAGAGATATCTCTAGGCCCCTCGAGTGATCGGATCAAGAAATGCATGGCCGTGCTTAGGTTAAGTGTTAACCTACTAAAAGATCCCGAGTCACAGTGTCGAGAAAGAGAGGTCGGCTTGGAGCTAGACCCAATATCGTGAGGCAAAGGGAATGTCGTGTACGTGATGTTGTGATGGTTTATCTGATATGATCTTTGGTGTGCATAGTAATTGACATGTCTTGCTAGAGGCCGCTATCGACTATTGGGCCAAATAGGAGTACTTGGGCCATGTCTAGGTATACGTGAACCCATAGGGTCACACACTTAAAGGGCTGGAAGCCTAATTCAGATAGGATACCGAATTGGACCAAGTTTAGGAGTTCTAATGGACCTCGGACCTAGAGGCCTGGTAGGGATGCCTATATGTGAGGGGTGGGGGCGTGGCTTAGGGCTTACCCTAATTCACCCAGCAGCCGCCGCGCCTCCCACGTCTGTGCCTTCATTGCTCCTGTGGACCTAGCAGTTCAAGGCATGACGCTTCCTCCCTATACGTGTGGATACCTTGGAGGTGCTGCATCTCGAGCACAAGGACGAACCGCACGAGAAGGACGTAGGAAACTACACGACACTGCTCCAATGCGCTTCGTCTTCATCGAGACGTTTCCCCTGCATCTGCGTGTCTAGTGGTAATTCCGTGATCTATAACAGCAGTAGTTCCTTGTTTATAGGGTAGAAAATTTTTGTTTGGCGCTAGCGTAGCCTCTCCATATCCCTTCACCAGGTCGGCCGAGGGGGGAGAGGCGTCGGCCAACCCTTGGATGCACCGTCTCTAGGCATGCATGTCCCAGATATGTTCCTGAAGTCAGTCACGAGCCACCGGTCAAGGGATGGCCGAGTTGGCCGCGCAGGTAGGTCGGCCGACCTGGGGGGATCGATTTTCTGAGGCTATTGACAGTCGGATTTTCTGTTATAAGGACCCTCAACAGTTGGCCAGATCGATCGAGTTTATATAAAGGCTAGGTAGAGAGGATAACTTAGCACTAAGCTGACAATATAGCTAATGGAGTTCTCCTATGCTTGCTTTGGGCACGGGGTATCCTACACCTCTAGTAAATTGCCGGCTAACAACTCTACGCCATACCTGAACATGGAGGATTACAATGGACGGACAGGGCTGTCACCACCTGCCACCTACCTCTACTAATTCGTGGGATTATGAGGCAAACGAGGGAAGATATATTCCTAAGCATCACGCTTATTATAATATCGGCTATACTAAATACTTGATCAGAGATTAAGATACTTTACAAATAAGGCAACGAACCCACAAGCAAAATAAAGAAATCAGCTTTCTATAACTCAAACTTAAATACTTAGTTGAATATCCCGGATACTTCCTAAGGAGCTCATATCCGCTGAGGTACATGTGGAGGGTCGCCGATGCGCCGGGTCTCCTCCAAACTCTCCTCACTCTCTCCCTATTTCTACTCTAAATATGAGGAGGGCTTGACTTCTTGCTCTAGCTCGATAATGATCTCCAATGCCTTGGACTCAGCTATTTATAGCTTGTAGAGGCGGTTCTGAGTGGACACGTGGAAGCTAGGGACGAACCGACTGAGTCCCAGGTCGGGCGATCGGGGAGGTCGGCCGACCCTTAGATCCACAGCCTTGAGTGGTGCGCAACATAGATGTACTCCTAGAGGCGGTGGGAACGCACACGAGAAGGATGAGGCGATTTGGCCTCTGGACCAGATCGGCCTACCTAGGGGGTCGGGCGACCTGGCACCGGCATGTCTCGGGCCCATCTTCAGCTGGGTGACTTTATAGTGGGCTCTCATGGCGGTTCTAGGTGGTAGAGCTGCATTTGAGTATGTTTAGTTTGCGAGGTGGGCCATTTGATCCATGAGACCTCCCCTTGGATCCAACCAACATGGAATCAGCGGCTAGGATGGTCCTAGAGTGTGCTTCTTTGCTGAGGTCAAAGATGGGCTCCATTGGGCTTGGGCCCAAGTCGGCTGACCTAGGGTGGTCGGGCGACCTAGCCCTGAGCCTAAATATCCTCCTCTTTTGCCATTTAGTCCCTGCACTCACATATTCAACAAAACTTGTGGAATTGATTATATAAAGCCCTGTAGCTATGGTGAATGTATTTTTGTATATATTTTCTGTTGGAACTGATGATCAAAAGTGGTACTTAAGGACCGTCAACATCTGCTCCTCACTATGGTCGTCCATAGTGATCAGATCGACATTAGCCTTTTCTATGGGTTTCGTCATCTCAGAAACTTGCTTCTGTCCCCACCAGATGTGCCAAAATATATTGATGCAAAAAAATCGGTGATGATCTTCTGGGAATCAACACTGTGGCCTGGAAGATTTGCTTGAACTTCAGTGCAGGTCCAAAATCTTGAGGTCTGTGGTGTGTGTTGGTATTTCTTAGCATCACCACTTAGAGTAGTGATGATACTAGAGATACTTCATCGTAAATCTAGACGTTACAGATATTCTGCAAGCGCACAGAAGTACGTTGTAGCATTTCACCCGGGAGTATTCCAGAGTATCGTTATTTGTTTATCCGCAGGAAAAGCGTTTAGTTAAGAGAGAGATGTCATCCTATGTAATTACTTAAAACAGCATTAATATACCATAATCTAAACAGGGGTAAAGAATATAGAAATGAATGGGTAGAGTGACACATAGAAGTTCATTGCTCATCATTATGGTAGTCTTAGTTAGTAATAATACATTAGTGAAGATCACCAAGGTTTCATAAGCATCATACAAATGTGACTTAGTTATACTACAATACCCTATACAAGCTCATTCAATGATCATATGCAAGAGGACATATCGAGGTATCCAGTGGTTCCCTCATCAAGGGACGACAGTAGGACGTCTTATCATAAAGGCCTAATACCCACTCCCGTACGTGGAGGATTACAAAGGACGGACAGGGCTGTCACCAGCATACCGTGGGGCAGCGGTACCCTCAACAGCATACCGTATCCCAAACACCATGTTTGCAATACGAGATACAACTCTATCTATCATGTTAATAAATAGAGCAACCAAGCGGCACATTGAGCCAATGACATTGCATACATTCACTTGATTAAGGTGTAAGACATAAGTAGCATATACTAAATAAATATAGCATAGCTGAGGCACATGACATAAGTATGAAGGTATTTCCATTAAGATCAGAGTACAAGAAGTAAGTAAGAGAATACAAGAGATGAACTCTAGAACTTACCAAGACTCCTTCAGAAGCCCTTCAGCAGATCTAACACTATGACTATCACTACTAAGACTAAGACTAAGCATGTAGCAAAGAGAGCTCTTCTTCTGGTGTGTGTTGAGTACGGTGCCCCTTGCAGGTATTTATAGCATCACAAGGGCGGTTGGAGCCGGCCAGAGGCGGTTGAGGCCGGTTGGAGGTGGGCCTAGGTC
>CM014272.1:43262167-43349749 GCA_004135705.1 Alloteropsis semialata | reverse complement strand
AACATAGTCATCAACTAATACATGTGCTAGTCATCAACTCTGACTAGGGACAACTTTAGAATAACGATCCAAGTAAAAGAGTTTCACATAATTGCCAATCAATACAAGTTTGCCATTCATGGATATTCAATAAACAAATAATATATCATGGATACAACGAAATATGATCATCTCTATGATTACCTCTAGGGCATATCTCTAACAGTCTCCCACTTGCATTAGAGTTAATCTAGAAGATATCTAATACCCATAGCTCTTGTGTGCGCCTCATGCTTAGGCTATGGAAGAGGCTTTGTCAAAGGATCTGCAACATTCAAATCCGTGTGTATTTTGCATATCTTGATCTCACCCTGTCTAACGAACTCTCGAATGAGATGAAATTTCTGCAATACGTGTTTATTCTTATGGTGATTCGTCGGCTCCTTAGCTTGCACAATTTCCCCATTGTTATCATAGTAGAGATTCAATGGGCAGGACACATTTGGAAACACACCAAGCTCAATGAGGAATTTCCTCATCCAAACACCTTCCTTCGCAGATTCAGAAGCTACGATGTACTCGGCTTCTGTTGTAGAATTGGCCACGGTCTGCTGCTTGGAACTTTTCCAACTAACAGCACCACCATTTATTGTGAACATAAATCCTGATTTTAACTTCGAATCGTCTGGATCAGTTTGGAAGCTAGCATTGGTGTAACCATTTATAATGAGCTCCTCCTCACCTCCGTAGACTAGAAACACAACTTTAGTCCTTTTGAAGTACTTAAGAATGTTTTTCACCAATGTCAAGTGATTCTCACCTCGATCAGATTGGTACCTGCTCGCAACACTTAAAGCATATGAGATATCCGGGTGAGTACTAATCATGGCATACATGATAGATCCAATTGCCGAAGCGTATGGAACCTTACACATGCGCTCCCGCTCATCAGCTGTCGTAGGACACGGAGTCTTGCTAAGGTGTTCACCATGTGACATAGGCAAGAACCCTTTCTTGGATTGTTCCATGCTAAACCGTTTCAACACTCTGTCAATGTAAGTTTCTTGGCTTAATCCTATAAGCCTTCTCGATCTATCTCTATAGATTCTTATGCCCAGAATGTATGCTGCTTCCCCTAAGTCCTTCATAGAAAAACTATTTTTTAGTGAAGTCTTTACGGATTCCAACATAGGAATATCATTCCCAATCAATAATATGTCATCTACTTTCCTTCTTGTAAACACAAGCTTTTTCTTCATTCTGTCGAAACCCAAACCCTTTCACCACCTCATCAAAACGAATATTCCAACTCCGAGATGCTTGCTTCAACCCATAAAAGGATTTCTGAAGTTTGCATATTTTTCCAGCATTGTTTGGGTCGACAAAACCCTCGGGTTGTATCATATATACATCCTCATCTAGATTTCAATTTAGGAAAGCTGTTTTGACATCCATCTGTTGGGGATTTGGCCCGCCGACAAACGCCCTCTACTTGTTATGTTCTCTCTCATGCGTAAAGGCAGCAATGAACAAGGGAGCTGAAGCCAATCGGCTTCGATCACTCAATAGATCCCTAATTTGGTTTGGTCAGGTGAATTAAACCAAAGATAATCGGCTTCGGTCATCACGTCTAGCAGTATACCAAAGCGACGTTATCCAAACTAAGTTAGAAGCTAATTTGATGAAGTATTGATACTATTGAATGTCAAAAGCTATGATTGAGTTAATGGCTAGCTTCGATTCGCTCTATATTGCAGGTCCTTGGGGGAGCCATTGGCTTTTGGATGCCAAGAGACGGCTTTGGGTCGTCCCGACTCGGAGGAAGCCAAATAGAGGAACTGCACAGCTCTTTTTGGCGAGCGAAGCAGGCTTAGACCAAGTCCAAGCCAAGTCAAACACAGGATTGCAAGTCTACTCATTCACATTGGGAGGAGTAAATGTACCAAAGTGTCCTTGGGCTATTTGTGTTATATAGTCTAGAGGATGATGCCTGATTTCCAAGGGTACAATGGGGATGTGAAGACTCTTGGTCTCCCTATAAAAGGAGGCCCCTCTCCTACATGTAAATGTTGGTTGATTCCCAAGAACACTGTTGATAAGTAATATATTGTTGCTTGTCCCAGTTACTCAATCTCTTCCGTTGCTTGGGCTCATTGGCTTCGGCTATTATCCCAACAACTGGCGCCCACCGTTTGTGCTGTGCACGAACAAAACCCACGATAACCACCATTCCACCAAAAAAAGCCAAGTCAACCACCACTGCGGCGAATGCAACTCCCAGCAACGAAGCCGCTCCCCAACCCCCAATTCCACCAACAAGCCTACTACAAATAACCGAAACTGTTATCGATGACCAACAGGTCGATAACGAAACCCTAACCACTGAAGAGAGAATGCATCGACTTGAAGAAAGGCTTCGTCTTCGACGCCTCGAGCAGCAGAGAGAGCTGGAGGCTGCACAGCTCGAGCTGGAGCAACAAATGCAACAGGAAGAAGAGGAGCAGTAGCTTCAATTGCTGCAAGTCAAGAAACACCTGGAGGAGCTGAGGCAAGCGAAACAGAGGCGGTTGAACAATACAAGCTCAAGAGCTGAAAAGCTGCGTCAAGAGCTCGAGAAAGCCAAAAAACAAGTTGCTGAGCTCCAAGCAGAGCTCAACGAGCCAAACACCACCACCAATCCACCAAACCATAACTCTTCATCCCAAACTGGCTTCCAAACACTCCACACCCGTCCTATCGACCATACTTGCCCACTCTCAGAAAGCCTTCAATTGGCAAGATGGCCACCTTCCTATAAACCTATTTCTTTACCAAGATACAATGGCCTCACTGACCCGAAGCAGTTCTTCATGAGCTACGAAGCTGCAATAGCTTCGGCTGTGGGAGATGATGTTGTTCTAGCAAAATCTTTCATCATTGTCTGCGATGGCACAACAATGAACTGGTACACGAAGCTGCCAGGTCTATCAATCAATACCTGGTATGATTTGAAGAGGGAGCTCATAAAAAATTTCAGCATTATGGGAGACCAATCGCTCTCATATGCTGAACTCACGTTACACCAGCAGCCGAAGGAGCCCCTAGAGGACTACTTCCGCAGATTTGTTACTCTGCGTGCTCAAGCTCCACACATCCCCGACGAAGCAGCGAAATTTGCAGCAATACAAGGGCTTCGCCCTGGACTATTTGTGTAGCATATCGCAAGAGAGACACCAGCTGCTCTGGCAGACCTATATGATGAGTTCAAGAAGTATTGTCGGTCTGACAATGACAACCGGATGAGATTAGCTAGAGAAGCCATCATGAGAAACCAATATGAGTCACAATCCAAAAACCACCACCATAGCCACAACTACCAAAACTACTCCCACCAAACAATCATGAAGGTAGACAACCCACCTTCTTCCTACGAAACCCAACCACCTTACCCAGAATGCCAACACCACAACCAGAAAAATGAGCCCATTCAAAGGGGTGGAAAAGCCGGCAGAGGCCGAGGGAGAGGAAGAGGTCCATTGGGACCTGAGCTGTTTTGCCAATACCACGGCAAAAACCACACCCATGGTACAGAGCAGTGCCGAGACATCAAGAAAACAATAGAAAAGCTAAGAGCAGAGAAGATTCAAGCAACACAAACGAAGCCAATATCGGCTTCGCAGCAAAATACCCAAAACCCTTCCCAAGCTATCCAACCATACTGCCCAGTATATCCCTCGCTAAACTCAAACACTGTACACCCATCAACAGCGATGGCAACTCAATATTTGCCTTCGCCACAAACCTTTCAGCATTATTACCCACAAGCCATATATCCTCACTTATACCCTCAAACCTCCCAGCAAGTGGCTTCGCAAAACATAAAGGTTGAGGAGCTACCACCACCACCACCACTTCCACAACAAAAAGCCAATCAACAAGAAGCTCCAAGCCCACTCCCAAGCTATGGACACATCATGCCCATCTCTGGAGGATCATCGCTTGCCTTTGAGAACAAAAAGCAAGGGAAAAGCTATTTCTGTCAAGTCAACAATATCTCTGTTGATGGTCCATACAAAAAGTCAGAATGGTCTCATATGCCCATCACCTTTACTGAGGAAGATCTCAAACTCCACAATTTCCCACATAATGACGCGATGTCAATCGAAGCCAACATTGCCGGCTGGACGATCGGAAAGGTGCTAGTAGACACAGGAAGCTCTGCTGACATCATCCTAGCAAAAACACTGAGAAACATGACCAATATCAACCCAGACAACCTGGAGCCATCAGACACTCCATTGGTCGGCTTCGGGGGGAAGCGAACCCAAACACTCGGGAAAATTTCATTGCAAGTATCCTTCGGTGACACATCCAATGCAAGAACTGAGTACATCACCTTCGATGTCGTAGACATGATCTTTGACTACAATGTCATTTTTGGAAGAGGAGTTATAAACGCCTTTGACATCATCATAAGGCAATCATTCTTATGCATCAAGATGCCAGCTCTAAAAGGAGTCATCACTGTATATGGTGACCAAAGGGAAGCCAGAAACATTGAGAAAGCTAGAGCACCTGGTCAACGAAATGTGCATTTGCTTCAAGAAAAAGATCCATTTTACCCAGAAGAAAAGCCAAGTGCTGAGAAAGATAGCAAAAAGATGCAAGAAGCTACAGAGACGAAGCAGGTGCAGCTACAGCCCGACGTTTTTGACAGAAAAGTGATTATCGGCTCAGACTTGGAGCTGGACGAAGAAGATAGGCTCATTAAATTCCTGAGGAATAACAAGGATGTGTTCGCTTGGTCAAGCAAGGACTTACCAGGTGTTGACAGAAGCATAATTGAGCACAAGCTGGCAATCAGTTCTGATATGAAGCCAAAAAGCAAAAGCTGAGAAAGATGTCAGAGGAAAAAGCCGATGCTGTGAAAGCTGAAGTGCAAAGGCTACTAGATGCCAATGTCATACGTGAAGTCAAATATCCAACATGGCTAGCTAACACTGTGCCAGTTCAGAAGAAGAATGGCAAATGGCGAATGTGCATCGACTTCACAGATCTCAACAAGGCTTGCCCAAAAGATGATTTTCCACTGCCAAGGATTGACAAGATTGTTGACCGAGCAGCAGCAAGCGAGATGATGTCCCTCTTAGATTGCTTTTCCAGCTACCATCAAATCTGGATGAAAAAAGAGGATGAGGAGAAGACCAGCTTCATCACACTAGTTGGCACCTTTTGCTTCGTCAGGATGCCCGAGGAGCTCCGGAATGCAGGAACCACTTTTTGCCGAATGTCAAGCATAGTGTTCAAAGATGAATTGTTCAAGACAATATTGGCATATGTTGGCGATATCTTGGTCAAAAGTGTCAAAAGGCAAGACCACATATCAGATCTGGCAATTGCCTTCGCTCGCATGAGGCAAGCTGGTCTCAAGTTAAATCCAGAGAAATGTGTATTCAGAGTGACAAAAGGAAAGATCCTTGGTTGTCTGGTATCAGCTCATGAGATAGAAGCTAATCCAGACAAGATAAAGGCAATCCTTGACATGGAAGAGCCAAAGTGTATGAGAGATGTGCAGAAGCTGTCGGGCAGAATTGCTGCACTCAACAGATTCATCGCAAAAGCAGCAGAGCGAAGCTTACCATTCTTTGCAACACTCAGAAATGCAGCCAAGTTTCAATGGGGGCCAGAGCAATCAAAAGCGTTCTACGAGCTAAGGCAATACTTGATGTAGCTCACGAAGCTAACAGTACCTTACCCAAAAGCACCACTATTACTGTACATCGTAGCATCACAATCAGCAGTAAGCGCAGCGCTTATCACAGAAAAGCTGATAGACGGCAGAAGCATTCAGCAGCCAGTATACTATGTGTCGGAGGCATTGGCCGCATCAAAGCTGTTTTACACAGAGATTGAAAAGATGATCTATGCAGTGATAATGGCTTCCAGAAAACTCAGGCACTATTTTGAGGGCCACAACATCAAAGTTCTCACAGACCAGCCTCTTAAAGAACTTTTGAACAATAAAGAGGCTTCCGTCTGAATACGCAAGTGGGCTGCGGAGCTGTCGGAGTATGTCGTGGTCTTTGAAAGAAGAACATCAATCAAATCACAAGTCTTGGCAGATTTCATAGCGGAGTGGACATCGCCGAAGCCACAAAACACTATCAGAGAAGAAAACTGGCTGATACATTGTGACAGTGCTTGGGGCGACAAAGGAGCTGGCATCGCGGCAGTTGTGCAATCGCCTTCGGGTGTGAAAATGAGATAAGCAGCAAATCTGGAGTTCTGCAAAAACAGCGACAGAAGCACAAACAACGTGGCTGAATACGAAGCTGTGTTACTAGGGCTCAGAAAAGCAAGGGCTTTGGGAGCTCAGAGATTCACTGTCAAAACAGATTCAAAGGTGGTAGCAGACCACATTGAAAAAGAAAGCATCGCGAAGCAACCAGAACTCATCAAATACTTGATCACTGTACGCTCAATGGAGAAAAAATTCAAGGGTTTCACCGTGGAGTACATCCCAAGATCAAAAAATGAAGAGACAGATGTGTTGGCTAAGGCAGCTGCAAAGGGGGACAAGCTTCCACCTGATGTATTCTTTCAAACACTAACAATACCATCGATAAAGGACTCAGATGATCTGCCGAAGCTGATCAATGCAATAAGCCCAGAGGATTGGCGATCCCCAATAATAGCTTATCTTCAGGGATACTATGAGCCAATTGACGACGATGATCTAAAAGCCATGCAACAAAGGGCAAGATGCTATCAGATGATAGATGATGTCCTTTACAAAAAAGGAGTTGTAGCTCCTTGGCTTCGTTGCATCTCTCACAACGAAGGCAAAGAGCCGATTCAAGAGATACATAGTGGCTTATGTGGAGCACACTTTGGGCCAAGAGCTTTAGTGGGGAAGGCAATGAGGCAAGGATTCTATTGGCCTGCAATCATCATCGATGCAACAAACATAGCCAAGACATGTGACCAGTGTCAAAAGTGTGCAGCAAACAGAAAATCTCCTTCGGAGCAGTCACAGCTGATAACTCCAACATGGCCTCTGCAAAGATGGGGCATTGATCTAGTTGGCCCACTTCCAACAGCTCAAGGAAATCTCAAATATGCCATAGTAGCAGTTGAGTATTTCACCAAGTGGATCGAAGCCAGACCATTGGCTAACATCACAGCAAAAATAGTGATCAAGTTCTTCTGGCAGCAAATTGTGTGCCGATTTGGAGTACCAAGGGAAATAACAGTGGACAATGGGAAGCAGTTTGATTGTGATGAATTCAGGCAGTATTGCATGTCGATTGGAACGAAGGCAAAATTTGCTTCGGTCTATCACCCACAAACAAATGGAGCAGTTGAAAGAGCCAATGGCTTAATCTTTACGGCCATTCGAAAGTGCCTTGCAAATTGTAAGAAAAAAGGCAAGTGGGTAGAAGAGATGCCGAAGGTGATTTGGGCTCATAACACGACCACATCAAGAGCAACACAGTTTACTCCATTCAAATTGCTTTATGATGAAGAAGCAGTATGCCCAGAGGAAATACTGCACAAAGGGCTTCGCACCCAACAAGAAGCTCCCAAAGATAGCGAAGCCATTGACAAGGATCTCATTGAGGTATACAGGCTACAAGCAGCAAAAAAATATTTTCAAGTATCAAGCTGAGACAAGAAAATGGCGAGACAAGAAGGTAGTTAAGAAAGATACCAAGGTAGGGGATTGGGTCCTAAGGAAAAACCCAAGCATGCCCGCTGGAAAGCTGCAACAGAAATGGGAAGGCCCATTTTTGGTCATCAGAAGCAACAGGCCTGGCTCATTTCGCTTAGGCGACGACGAAGGCAATGAGCTGCCGCATTCATGGAATGCAGACAGCTTACGCAAATATTATTTATAAAAAGATGTAAAATGGCTTCGTGTTCTATAAACGAAGTCATTAAGTAGAATAGCATTTTTACTTTTTCCAAAAGCCCGTACTCTTTTCCTCACAAAGGGACCTGACCAAGGGTGAGGTTTTTAACGAGGCGGTGCTTACTGTAACTTGTCAAGCTATATATAAACGAGGTATTCCCCAAAAAAGCAGCATCGAAAGCGATTGGCTTCGACCAAGTCGCTGGTATTCGACAATTCAAATAGAACTGAATTGACCCTACCGAGAGTAAGGCCAATTCAGATCTAAGGAAAAGCTTACTCAAAAAGGAGTAAAAGGGGCTTCGGTCCAAAAACGCTTACTCTAAACAGAGTAAAAGGGGCTTTGGCTCAAACAACTATATAAAATCAAAAACAGCTTCGGCTAACAGTATTCTAAATGCTTATAAACAAAAATAAGAAGCTTATGCAAATACAAGTAATAGGGGTTTAGGCAACCTATCAGAACTCACGCACAACATATTCTCATACATTCATATTTATGCACAAAAAGCTCAAAAAAGCTAAAGTGGCTTCGAACCACAGGTACACGCAAGTACAAAACACTTGAACGAATAAACCTCGCTTCGGGGGGGGGAGGAGGCGTTTGTTTCGCAACGAAGCCAAATCGAGCTTACATTCATTCAAGTGTTTCCAATCGAAACAATGACCAAGCGAATTACAAAGTGTTTTACAAAGAGATAACTCAAAACATCTCAAAAATATAACCGTCAAATTACTGGCCAGATCTCCTAAATCTTGGAGCATTAAACACGCAAGAAAAATCCCTAACACCATCTAAATCTTCTGGTTCGACCTTAACTGGAAGCAAACGAGCAGCTTCGGCGTTTCTTGCACGAGCAAGTTCGACACGAGGCGATTGTCAAATGATGAAAGGGTTAAAAAATTCAAACACATCAAATTCGCAATGACGAAAAAACTCGTGACAAAATTCCCAAAAATCACCAAGTCTTCGAGTCGGATAACGTTGTTGATACTGTTCCCATGCGAAGCCAAACACACACAAGGGGCCATCGCGCATGGTGATTGGCATGAGTTCAAGAGCAACTCCCACGCCAGGGATCTGAGGATATACAAATATTACATCGCTTAGTGTTACTTTACAGCAAAAGCTAAACAAAGTGATAGTCTCAACAAATCTACACCTTCGGCTCTCCATCAGCACCTGCATGAGAGGATGAAGGGCCAGCAGTTGCAGCTTCGGCTTCTGCTTTCTGCTGCTGCTCGAGGGCAAGCTCCTCTTTGTACTGAAAATAAACAAAAAAATCAATACTAAAAGCAAAATAAGTAGGATACGAGTGAAAGCAAAAATAATCAAAAGGGTAAAAGAAGTTAACCTTAACGAGACGATCATACGCAGTGCTTCGGGCACACTCTCTCCCTGTGGCAGACCAGAATTTCCTGAGAAAGATGGCACGAGTCGCTAGAACAGCTTCGTTGAAAAATTCCTTCTTGTCTGGATTCAAAGCTGAAGGAAATTGAAAGTCCCTCCTCAAGAAGCTCTTATAGTGAGAGCACCCTTCATTTGCTAGCATCTTAAAGGCATTTGTGATGCATGTTCAAGCAGCATAATCACCTACTTTGGACAAGACGTCCGGTAGGGACTTGAACTCATCATCCAGCCATGCAAAAAGCTTCCCAAGGTCAAAATCATCTAAAGGGAAGGGCAACGGCTCAGCTCCATATTGCTTCAGAGCAGCCTCGTACTCTAGGTACACCCCACTGCTGCGGCTAAGAATCTCGGTCTCCAAATCCTTCTTGTCGGCTCTCAGCTTGTCGATCTGAGACCTTAGCCTATCAGCTTCGGAGACAAGAGAATCCTTCAAATCGACAGCAACAAGAAGCTCTGTCTTGTATTTCTCTGCATCAGACATTGCCTTTTCCTTAGCAGCCTCGACAGTCTTTATCTGATTTTTCATTTCATGCTCCAAAGTGGAACTCTCGACCAACTTGTTCCGAAGCCCCTCAATAGTTTGAGCATTGAGCTCACGGGTAGTCTCAAGCGAGGAGACTTTACTTTTAAGCGAAGCCATCTCTGACGTGGCGGTCTCCCGCTCAAGACGAAACTGCTCCTTTTCATTCTCCAAAGATTCCTTGAGCTGAAGGAAGCTTTTGCGTTCTTTCCTCAAACTATCAAGTTCAGCCCGCTCGTTCTCAACATCGTTGAGACGAAGTGGAAGGCGAGCGAAAAGCTCCTGCATGGACATCATAGACTAAAACAAACAAAAGATAAGTACCAAAAAAGCTAAACAACAAACTCAAAAACGAAGGAGAAGAAACAAACCTGGATATTGCCACTAAGGCTGGAGATTGAAAGTGTGTCCAAATCCAAAGATTTCACACGAGTCTCAAGCTCTGAAAAAGCAAAAGCAAAATTAAGACAAAAAGTAGCACTCAATCAGCTTCGTGCGAAATAACAGTAAAAAATGTAAGAGGTAAAAGAATCAACAAATCAAAAAAGAAAAAATAAGGGCATAAAAAATTAACAAAGCGAAACGTACCTTCACATTCAAGAGCTGGCTTCGTAGAAGCCGATTCAATGCCCATAATAGGGGCAGAAAGTCCGGCATCAGCTGGATGAGTTAAATTAACTGGCGAAGCAGTTGCTGGAGTCACCAAATCGCCAGAACCCTGCCCAGTCTCAAGAGCAAAAGTCGTCTGCGCAGGTTCCTCAACGTTAGCAGAAGCCGTCTGTGCAGGCTCCTCAATGTTAGCCGAAACCGTCTGCGAAAGCTCCTCAATGTAAGCCGAAGCCGTCTGCGGAAGCTCCTCAATGTTAGCAGAAGCCGTCTGCGTAAGCCCCTCAGAAATCTGAAGGGACTTGGCCGCTGCACCAGCCAACAAGTCCAAGGACGATGGCTGGAACGGGACAGATGATACTTCAGCTTCAGCAAGAGCAGAATCTTTCGTCTCATCCTCCCTCAGAAGACGGCTGTAGCTCACTTCATCCTCATCGTCAATGCATCCAGGCAGGCACTCACAACAAAGAGGCGCAACAACGGCTTTAACTGTAATAAGACAAAAATAGATAAGAAAAGCGAAGCTAAAAACAAAAAGACAAGATAGACAAGAAACAAACCTCCAGAAGAAGGTACATCGACTGCAGCGGAAGCTGCAGGATCGACCTGCATAGGCGTAGAAGTAACAGGCACCTCAGCAGACAAAGCAACGGGACGAGGAGCGGAAGCTGTAGGATCAACCTGCATAGGTGCAGCAGTAACAGGCACTTCAACAGCCGAAGCAATGGGACGAGGAGGAGCACTGGAAAGCGGAGCGACGGGAAGAGCTTTCACAAGCTTTTGACGTTTGGAAGCCTCTAAGGAAGAAGTAGTAATCCGTTTTTTCGTGGCAACCACCTTGGAGGCGCATCCTCGGCTTTGGCTCCCGCCCCGGCTAGAGGGGGCTCCGGTTTTGCTGCCACCAGCTTCGTCGCCGCCCTCGTCTGATTGACCGCTTCCACGGCCTCCGCCACGACCCCTCTTCCCACGGCCACGACCTGGCTTCGGGGCTGCCAGCACGCTGGGATGATCCTCAGCGGTGAACTTCTTCGTTGGCTTGGATGGGGCCGTATGCTGAGGGTAGCTGACACCCATTTCATCAAACACTCTGTTTAAACGAACCCCATCCACTAAGGCCAAACACTTTCATGCTCTTTTGACGTATACTTTCCACAAATAATTTCAGCCATCAGTTCGATGGACTGAACGTAGGAGTAATCTGACATGTTGGCCGGCTTCTTCGCCCCAAATTTGGGAAAGCAAACATTGTTCATTCCTCTGTACAGCTTCGTGACAACTGGAAATGGCTTCCAGTCAGCAGACAAAACGTTGAGCCCCATGGCCAACCCTTCCTCAACCAAGTCACGGCTGCTGGAGACTCGGCTAGCCTTGTAAAAGGCGCTCTCACAGCGGTCGAAGCCGGGCACCTTTCTGTTGAAAGAAGGGCAGGCAACGAAGTTACAAGGACCAATAGAACTGTGCAGTGGAAACGATCTCTGTTTCGCTCCATCCTCTAACACATTCTCCAGCGCTGGCACCTTGACATAAAGCCAATAGCTTTTCCAATTCTTGTCCCAGGTGTTTTTCTGGCAAAAGGTAAGTTCTACCTTTTGCAAATCAGTCTGCCTCCATCGCGCGCAGAAGGTAATGCTGCTACCATAGTCCGGCTCGTATTCAAAGCCGTCAAGCTTAACACTTTTTGTCTGGCGATGCCCTTCAAAGTAGCGGACGAAGCAGTCCACATTAACATCTGATGCATTCGTTTTCACGGCCCAAAAGAAACGAAGTAGATGAGTGATAGCATTGGGGGTGAGGTGATGGAATTGCAATCCGAACCTCCCAAGAATATCAGCAATCACATTATCAACGGGCATCCGAAGCCCAGCGCAGAAGAACTCCTTGAACACCACGGCTTCGTCCTCAAGAGGTGTCGGGGTAGTCTCTGTGCCTGGGGCTCGTCCGTGACCGGCTGGGAAGTATCCCTTTGACTCGTAAAAGCGGATCAACTCAGGGGTAACAAAGGATTTACCAAAGACAGTGGTCTTTGGCTTCTTCCGATAATCCAAAAGATCTGATACATTGGCTTCTACGTCCTCAAGGGCATCACCGGCCGCAGACTCGGCATCCTCTGTGTCATCGCCTCCGGCGGGATCACCCTCAATGGGATCCTTGCCCCTATCATCAGCTTCCACAGCAATTTCAGCTTCTGGAGCTACGGCCACGTTGACCTCAAGCTCTTGAGCAAAGGATTGAGCTTCGACAGCATCCATGTCAATAGCGTCCGAATTGTCTCCTTCGGAGTCGGAGTCAATCAGACGAGCGGTTTGCTTCGTGCGAGCCGCTAGAACAAACAAAAAACAATAAGTAAACGAAATAGCAAAAAGATAGAAAGGAAAAAAACGAAGGAAATCATAGAGTACAAAAAGCAAAAACTTACTCGTAACGAGAAGAAAAAGCCAAAAACTTGAGATTCAAGAGCTTTGAAAGCAAGCGAAAGCTTCAAACACAAGCTAAGTAAGAAAATCGCCAAGCGAAGCAAGCGAGATTCTACCCCCCCTTTGGTCCTATTTATAGGGCGGTAAAATCTGACCGTTGAAAATCTCAAAAAACGAGCCAGCGCTTCAAATTCAAACAAACCGAAGCAAAATAACGGAAATGGTACCAAAATTTAACCGTTAAGAAACACTTGGGGGCTTTCTCCAACAAGGAGGAGGCGTTTCTCGGGCTGGTAAGCAATCCAAAGTTCGTGGAGCTCGGCCTGTTGAAGAAAGCCCTCATCCTCGAGGGGCTACTGTTGGGGATTTGGCCCGCCGACAAACGCCCTTTACTTATTATGTTCTCTCTCATGCGTAAAGGCGGCAATGAACAAGGGAGCTGAAGCCAATCGGCTTCGATCACTCAATAGATCCCTAATTTGGCTTCGGTCAGGTGAATTAAACCAAAGATAATCGGCTTCGGTCATCACGTCTAGCAGTATACCAAAGCGACATTATGCAAACTAAGTTAGAAGCTAATTTGATGAAGTATTGATACTATTGAGTGTCTAAAGCTATGATTGAGTTAATGGCTAGCTTCGGTTCGCTCTATATTGCAGGTCCTTGGGGGAGCCATTAGCTTTTGGACGCCAAGAGACTGCTTCGGTCGTCCCGACTCGGAGGAAGCCAAATCGAGGAACTGCATAGCTCTTTCTGGTGAGCGAAGCAGGCTTAGACCAAGTCCAAGCCAAGTCAAACACGGGATTGCAAGTCTACTCATTCACATTGGGAGGAGTAAATGTACCAAAGTGTCCTTGGGCTATTTGTGTTATATAGTCTAGAGGATGATGCCTGATTTCCAAGGGTACAATGGGGATGTGAAGACCCTTGGTCTCCCTATAAAAGGAGGCCCCTCTCCTACATGTAAAGGTTGGTTGATTCCCAAGAACACTGTTGATAAGTAATATATTGTTGCTTGTCCCAGTTACTCAATCTCTTCCGTTGTTTGGGCTCATTGGCTTCAGCTATTATCCCAACACCATCTACCATATCTCATAATCGAAATATACGGCTATTGCTAGAATGATCCGAATAGATTTAAGCATCTCTACTGGCAAGAATGTATCATCGTAGTCAACTCCTTGAACTTGTCGAAAACCTTTTGCAACAAGTCGCGCTTTATAGACGTGAACATTTCCATCCATATCTCTCTTTTTCTTAAAGATCCATTTGCTCTCGATGGGTCTAACACCATCAGGCGGGTCAACCAAGTTCCAAACTTGATTGTTTCCCATGGAATCTATCTCGGATCTCATGGCACTGTGCCATTTCTCAGAATCTGGGTCCATCATCACTTCCACATATGTTGCAGGCTCATCATTGTCTAACAATAATACTTCCCGTGCCTCGTGGAGCCTTGCCGACCTTCATGGTTCCGGTGGTGCTTCTCTTGCCATGGGTATCTCTACTTGTTCTGCTACATTAGCATTACTCGTGGAGTCTTGCCCGATTGGCTCATCTTGAACTTCTTCAAGATACACGTTTTGTCCACTTTTCTCCCTTTTCAGAAACTCTTTCTCTAAGAAAACACCGTTCCGAGCCACAAACACTTTGCCCTGTGATCGGTTGTAGAAGTAATACCCTAAAGTTTCCTTTGGATATCCCACGAAAATGCACTTATCTGATTTGGGTGTTAGTTTGTCCGACTGAAGTCGCTTGACAAAAACTTCACAACCCCAAATTTTTAGAAAAGACAAACTGGGAGTCTTGCCAGTCCACATCTCATATGGTGTCTTAACTACAGATTTAGACGGTACCCTATTTAGTGTGAAACTGGCTATTTCTAGAGCGTAACCCCAAAATGATAACGGTAGGTCAGACTTGCTCATCATTGATCGAACCATGTCTAACAAGGTCCGATTACGTCGCTCGGACACTACGTTCCTCTGAGGCGTTCCAGGCGACGTAAGCTGTGGAACAATTCCGAGGCGTTCCAGGCGACGTAAGCTGTGGAACAATTCCACAACTCTTTGGATGATTGCTAAACTCGTGTCTCAAATACTCGCCTCCATGATTAGATCGTAAAACCTTAAATTTCTTGCCACACTAATTTTCAACTTCATTCTGAAATTCCTTGAACTTTTCAAAGGTTTCGGACTTGTGCTTCATATCTACTAAAATCATCAGTTAAAGTTATGAAGTATTGGAATCCACCTCTAGCTGTCGTACTCATTGGTCCGCATACATCAGTATGTACGAATTCCAGCAAGTCTAATGCCCTCTTAGGAAAACCTATGAAAGGCGCCTTGGTCATCTTTCCTAGCAAACAAGCTTCACATGTCTCGTATGATTCAAAATCAAACGAAGTTAAAGCCCATCAGAATGGAGCTTCTTCATGCGCTTCTCACTTATATGACCCAAACGACAATGCCACAAAAAGGTAGGAGTCAAATCATTCGGCCGAGGCCTTTTAGCACTTACATTACAGATAGGCGAATTGTCAAGATTTAATATAAATATCTCATTCATAATGGATGCATTAGCCACAAACATGCCATTCTTAGAGATCACACAACCATTGTTTTCACTCACAAATGAATAACCTTCCTTCATCAAACATGAAGGAGACACAATATTTTGACTCAAACTTGGAACAAAATAACAATTATTCAACTCCATAATAAATCCTGACGGGAGGTGGAGTTGCATCGTCCCGACGGTCAACGCAACAACTCTTGTCATTATTACTCATGTGGAAATCAACTTCTCCTCTTTCAACGCTTCTAGTTCTTATCAGTCCCTACATCAAATTGCAAATATGAGCAACCGATCTGGTATCAAATACCCAAGAATTGATATAAGAATCAGTGAGAAATATATCTGTAACATGAATAACAAGTGTACCTGAAGCGGGAGTACTCTTACAGCCGCGATCCCTTAAGGAAGCTAAGTACAGCTTGCAATTCCTTTTCCAGTGTTCGAGTTCATGACAATGAAAGCACTCCTTATCAGCACTTGGTCCAGATTTAGCCTAGGATGTTGGGTTTGCCTTAGAGTTCGCATCTTTAGCCTTGCCCTTCTTCTTCTTCCAAGAATTACCCTTCTTCTTAAAGGTAGGCTTGTTCTGGATCGCCATCACATGGCCGTCACCAACACTTTTCTTAATGTCAATCTCTGCTGTCTTAAGCATGCCACATAGCTCATTTAGGCCCTTCTCTGCCCCATGCATATGGTAGTTTGAGATGAAGTTCCCATGCATATGGTAGTTTCAGTCCTGGCCTGAGTCTGGAACATGTCTTTAAGCGCAACGATCATATCATGCGCCTCATGGTTTGTCTCAAACTGCATCTGCAGCTCGGGTTCCATACAAGCAAGCATAAGGCAACTCATGTCAAGATTGGCATCACATGCTTTCTTGTACGCAGCCTTAACAACAACAGTTGCATCTTCAGCAAGCTCCTCTGGTAATGGGGTGTCCAGAACATCTTCCTTATTCTTAGCCCTCAGAACTTTTCTTAGGTTACGGATCCAATCCGTATAGTTAGTCCCATTCAAGTTTTCCTTCTCAAGGATCGAACACAATGCAAAAGTGGTAGTATTGTTACGTGCCATTGATCTACAACAAAAATAATGATGCAAAATACTAAGACAAAGTATCCATGAAAGAGTAAATAACATTAAACATTTAATAGAATCTACTCCCACTAAAATCAATATCCCTCCATTGATACTTAGTGATTCAAGACTCACAATTAACAAGTCTACTAGTGAGCTTTAGCGTCACAGCTAGAAGACAAGGTAGATCGGTAAGCAACTCCTTGCTAATCATATCACATATGACTCTCATTGTTGGGTGACATCTCTATGTCTTGGCACCCAACTTTTATGCCCCAAAGTACTTAACTGTTAAGATGACTTTAGTTTAAGTAACCAAGCCTTATGCTGTAAGTATCCGATACGAACCCATCGAGTCAAGGAAAACTGGTGGCACCCTAATTTCATAGAACCACCACCAATTGTACAAGACCCGTGATAGTGCAAGGTTTGGGAAGGCATTCATACTTAAATATTGCTAAGTGATCCTTCTACTTTTATCATCGCATGCAGAAAATATAACCATTGTCGCATGTAAATAAAAGCAGAATAGTAAGGACAACGTTCACATAGTTATGACATGGTATGGCCCATTATCACATAGTGATCTCCATCTCCATGACCTATCCATCATGTTACTCTCCATCTACAATATCCATGTGTGCCATCCTCAAGTGATGAGTCTTGAAAGAACTACCGCAAACTAGTAAAGTAAATTACATATTCGCCTTGGATCTTCACATGTTGGCACGCAAGCCATTACAATAAATTGGCAATACATATGGCTCCAACCCTATTTCCGTACTCACGACATGCACCCATGAATTTTTTACATACATAAATCACATACACATAAGGGCCATACCGATCACATGAATCTGCAAAAACAAGTTAGGCGTTCCGACGTCTAAACTTGAAACGCGAAAAACTCCATCTTCTAGGCTGAATTTTCTGTAGATGAATTTTCATATAAAATTCGCCTCAATCTGAGGTCGTATGCAAAAGTTATGGTTGTTTTACCGAACAACATGTTTTCGCATCTTTATTGGCCCGGTAGCAGATCCAATCCACCAACGCCACGCATCACATGCGATTGGTACTTGATCCTTGTTTCAATATGACCAATCTAATTGATCCATATCCTGCTGTGATTGGCTTTACATGTATCACTTAACTCTGATGGCAGAAAAACCGACCGGTAGGAGTAGATCGTCACATGACTATCACAGCTAGAACTCAAACATCCAAGGTATCCACATGTACAGGGAGGAAGCGTCACACCTCGGACTACTAGGTCCACAGGAGCAATGAAGGCATGGGCGTGGGAGGCGCGGCGGCTGCTAGGTGAATTAGGGTAAGCCCTAAGCCACGCCCCCACCCCTCATTATATAGGCGTCCAAAACAGGCCTCTAGGTCCGAGGCCCATTAGAACTGTCCAATTCAAATCCAATCCGAATTAGGCTTCCAGCCCCTTAAGTGTGTGACCCTATGGGTTCACGTATACATAGACATGGCACAAGTACTCCTACTTAGCCCAATAGTTGATAGAGGCCTCTGGCAAGATGTGTCAACTCCTATGCACACGCAAAGATCATATCAGACGAACCATCACAACATCACATACATGCCATTCCCTATGCCTCACGATATTTGGTGTAGCTCCAAGCCGACCTCTCTTTCTCGACACTGTGACTCGGGATCGTTTAGTAGGTGTTGACGGCTGTTAAGCACTGAAAATAGCCATCAATATTTCTAATAAAGTGAAGGATTGGCATTACTCACACACATATTTCCCTTCGAATAATGTAGTTCCACATGTCCTTGGAGAATATTTGGTTGTAGGTGATTTGCTCCAGAAATAAAGGAGGATCCACCCTCATGGATCCAAGTGACAACATCCCGATGAATCAGAAACCGCCATGCGTGCATCACATGGATTGAAGGGCCCACAACAGACCCAAACCACCTCAATTCACCGTGGACACGTGCAACTACCCTTTGGGACCCACATGACAGCGACCGTGAAGAAGAATACAGTGAGGGGAGCTAGCCAGGGGTCGGCCGAACCAACCTTGGCTCGGTTCATCCTGGCCCTCCACGTGTCACTCTCTCGTGCTATCCTGAAGGTCGGTTGCAGGTGGATACTGGAATATTTCTTCGGAGATGCTGCCTCTTGGAGCCTATAAACATGAGCAGAGGGGCTCCAAATGAGACAGACATCTTTGGGCAATCACTCTCTTCCTTTAGTCTCTAGGCTTAGTGGAGTTAGGCTAGAGTAGCTCTATTCAAGTTTCAGGTCTCCTTGGAGCTAGGGTATGGCTCATGTATCTTCTAGTTTAAGGATGACTTTATTCTACTTCATTGATATATCTTCTTCATATATTGTTTGTCCTTTTCATGATATGAATGAGTTGTGCTTGTGTTCTTGCTATCATAAGTGGCTAGGCTTATTTGCTCATGAGTTAGTCACATACCCTTGCTTTGGTAGTGTTGACTTGAGTGCCCTCATACATGTTATACTTTGCTCTAGTTCAACTAGAGTATGGTTTCATATGTGTATTAGTCTCCATGATCTATGCCACGACATTGGTCCATCAGTCATTCTTATGGTGACGTTGATCATAGTCTTATTAGTCCAGAATGGTCAACGTGTTGTGAACAATGCGAGCATGGAGTTCGGATTGGAATCATCGACTGGATATGAGTGTGCCCCACGGTTTGGTCGGGGTAGGCCGCAGGTGGTGACAGCCCTGTTGGACCCTCTAAAATCCCCCACGTTCGGGTATTGTTGTAGGAGTTCGTAAATGAGTAGTCACTTTGCCATGCGTAAGTGGCGCGGGAGGCTATTTCCCCATGTGCCTAGGTGCATAGGCTTAGATTGTGTATATGTATGAATACGTTGCTCTAACTTGTTTAGTGCAGTATATAGGAAGTACATTAGAACCTAGATGCCAACTCTTAGTCCTTCTCCCTAGCCTAGTTAGTCCTGAGATGATCCCATGTGTGTCACACTACCATCATATCTTTGTCGGGGATAGAATCCCCAGTATCCGCAAGGAAGGAAGAAGGTGGACTCCTATTAGAATTCCCCTGTAATCCTACTAGGACTCATACTGTAAAATCCTACGAGGACTCCTACCTTGTAGCTGACTAGGAACCCGTCCCTGGACTATATAAAGGAGGGCCGAGGTACCTAGATGGGCATCGAAAAACAATCCAACGCAGGGCGTAATATTATACACCCCATACAGGACGTAGGGCATGCTGCTTTGGCGGCTCGAACCTGTCTAAATCGTGTCTTGTGTCCCGTGTTTACCTTCATGCTTCAGATTTGGCGATCCCCCACCGCACAAATCACTACCTTGGGGACCCCATAGTAGGCTAGGTGGCATAAAAAACCAATAGCTGGCGCGCCAGGTAGGGGTGATCGTCGAGATCATCGGGCGAGCTTGAAGGACCTAATCATCAACTTCGATCCAGCCAGTGTGAGGCAGCAGCACATTGTCTTGGCGAGCGTTGGTCTCCAATCCGCAGTGAATTCTTATTCGATGATTTGTGGGTGGATTTTCCTAGTCAAGTTCAAGGCGCAGATTGCACCGTTGCCGAGTCCGAAGCAAAGTCGATCTACTCACCGCCGACTACTTTGACAACTCGTCACCAACTACTTCGACTACTCGCCGCCGACTATTTCATCTACTCGCCAACGACTACTTCGATTACTCGTCGACATCTCGACTAAGCAACTAGTCGGGAGCAGACACTACTCTGTCAAGAACTAGTCGGAATTGACCCCGACTAGTCGGCTTCATCAACAACCATCGCTGCTGACATCAACGATCGTAGGCAAGGCTTTCCGGTCCGGGTACTATTGGCCATCCGTTGTGGCTGATGTAGAAGAAATCATGAAGACTTGCCAGGGCTGCCAATTCTTCGCCCAGCAAGCTCATGTCCCCGCAACGGTCCTCAACACCATACCGCCCTCTTGGCCCTTCACATGCTGGGGGCTAGATATGGTTGGACCACTCAAGACTGCGCCAGGAGGTTTCAAATATCTCTATGTGGCGATAGACAAATTTACCAAGTGGATTGAAGTCAAGCCGCTAGTCAATGCTACAGCAGCAAAGGCGGCCGAGTTCATCCAAGACATTGAAGTCAAGCCGCTAGTCAATGCTACAGCAGCAAAGGCGGCCGAGTTCATCCAAGACATTGCTCATCGCTTTGGTGTCCCGAATCGCATCATCACTGATCTTGGCTCCGAATTCACAGGGAGCGAGTTCTTTGATTTCTGCGACAACCTGGGAATTGAAGTCCGCTACACATTATTGGCGCATCCATGAACCAATGGACAAGTTGAGAGAGCTAACGGCCTCATACTTCAAGGACTCAAGCCAAGGCTCTATGAACCACTCAAAAAGTACGGCGGCAAGTGGGTGCAAAAATTGCCAGCCGTGGTATGGGGGCTCAGAACCCAGCCCAGCCGCGCGACGGGGCAATCACCCTTCTTTCTGGTCTACGGCTCAGAAGCAGTACTCCCGGTGGACATTGAGTACAATGCTCCAAGAATTCAAAACTACACGGAGGAAGCAGCAGAGCAAAGTAGGGCAGAGGATGTGGACATGCTAGAAGAGGCGAGGCTAGTGCGTTGATCAGGACAACCAAGTACCAGCAAGAACTCAGGAGGTATCATGACCAAAACGTCCAAATGCGGTCATACAACATTGGTGATTTGGTTCTTCGGAGAATTCAGAGTACAAAAGATCAGCACAAGCTGTCCTCTCCTTGGGAAGGTCCGTTTATAGTATCAAGAGTCATCGGTCCGGGTACTTATCAGCTACAACAGGAAGACGGAACAGAGGTGCCCAATGCTTGGAACATTGAGCACTTGCGGCGTTTTTACCCTTAAAGAAGTTATTAGAGTTTATCAAGAGTCAATAAAAGTCAGTCCTTTCTATGTACTGATATCGGCTTCTTAGCCCAATGATAATAAAGTGTCAATATTCCATTATCTTCAAGCCTGGAATTTAGATACAATTTTACAACTTTGAATCATCCCGGGTTGTTTAAAAACAATCCAGAAAAGGGCTGCATTCAAACAAGCCATCTACTTTCTGTTTCACACAGAAGGATCGGGCGCATCTATTTTTGACTCATCCCGGGTTGTTTAAAAACAATCCAGAAAAGGACTGCATTCAAACAAGCCATCTACTTTCTGTTTCACACAGAAGGATCTGGCGCATCTATTTTTGACTCATCCCGGGTTGTTTAAAAACAATCCAGAAAAGGGCTGAATTCAAAAAAGCCATCTACTTTCTGTTTCACACAGAAAGATCGGGCGCATCTATTTTGAATATAGTCGGGTTGTTTAAAAACAATCTAGAAAGACTACATTCAAAAATGCCATCTACTCTCTGTTTCACACAAAGAGATCGGGCGAACACAATCAGATAAAAGATACTTTTGTTAATAAAACACTAAGTATTTACATCTAAAACCAAGTTCTTTACAAAGGGTTTTCTTACAAAAGAGACCCTAGAACTTAAGACAAGATACAATTTTCTCTATAGTGTCCTTCTCCTCCTCCATGTAGGTATCATACATGGCCCGGGTACAAGCCAGGTTGATTCTTCCTTCAGTAACACCTAGCAGCTGTGAAGGGAACCATGACCGGACAACCCCGAGTACTTGCTTAGTGCACGAATGGATGATCCGTTGGCAATACACCTTCACTTGCCCAGGAGTTGCTCAAAGGCGATCAAGGAGAGGAGGAGCAACACTTCCTGCGGGTACTTTTGCATATACATCAACCAATGGCAGGGCGGCTTCTTTCCAAGACTCAATTTCCGTGCCACGACGATTGACTTCTAAGCGAAGCGCCTGGATTTCAGCTTCTTGATCGCGGATCTTGGTCAGGTCTTCAATAAGTTGAGCATCGGCATGCTGGCGCATCTTCTGCTCTTCAGCAAGATCCGCCATGCACTCCGTCTCCCGCCGCTCTGCCTGGTTTGCGCGCTCTTGCTCCCGATAAAAGCGGTTCTTCATATCAATGAACTCGGCCTTCAGAGCTTCAACGCGCTTGTCACTCTCTGCAAACAACAGATCATATTATATTCATTGTATGATCAGTGCAAACAGAGAATAAGTACTCGGTGTACATACCTGAGAGTTTTTTCGTAAAGACTTATTCTTCTCAACTACGTCCTCGCGCTGGTCTTGGTACAAGTTAATCTTCTTGTACGCCTCATCCAGTTCTCAGCGCAATTGGGCGCGTTCTTGGTCCCAGGCTGCCTGCCCCTTGGCCAGATCAGCTGTGGCTTTTTCGGCGCGGGCGATGAACGCGCTGGCTCTCCGCAGCATCTCAGATTTCTGCTGAGATCGTACAAGAACACTCTGCATCCAAGTTCAAGGCGGCAGAGTTGATTAAAGTACAAAGAAGATAAGTATGTTTATAATACTAGGTCATTTTGACTAACCTCTGTGAGTTTGGAGAGTTGTTTGTGCAGCTCAGCGGTCTTCTCCAGATCCTCCTGGTCAACTTGTGAGTTGAACAGAAAGGCGTCTTCATCCTCATTTGCGTTGACGCTGGGTGTGCCCGTGAAGATCTGGAATGGCTCTGGTGAAGGCTCACGGGGTTTCTTTTGTTCTCGGATAATTACTTCAATGGCTGTCTCCTTCACCAGGCTTGTGCCGGCGTCCAACTCCGCAGTCCGAAGACTCGCCATCCGGATACTTTCTGTGGCCTTGGGCCACAACCCAGGAGCGGAAGTACCCGGAGCGGCTTCCTCTGTCACCTGGGGCAGCGATGTGGCGTTGCTGCTTGCTGCTTGGGGTTGGGGTGGTGGAGATGCTCGGGGGCTCGGCCTCTCGCTTACTCCTCCTGCTTCTTCGATTGGAGTCTTCAGCAATTCTGTGGGAGCAGGAGTAGGCGGACGGCTGTACAAGGAAAGATGGATTCCCGAATATTATATTCGGAAAACGATGGGCATCTGATTCTAACACAGTTAGAGTCATTTACCTGGTGAACTCCATATTGAATTCGGGCTCATCCACAACAAAGTCGAATCCTCCAGATGGATCATCTTGAGGTCCTTGAGGCTCTTCCGGACGAGCTGGTTCTTCCTCTTGAGGTTGCTGCAATCGTGAATTCAAGTCATGAAAGAACTCGGCAACTGACAGGAATGAAGAATTTTGCAAGAAGACAAATTGGTGTACCTTGAGAGGAGATGAGTGCAGTGGAATTCCTACAGGAATCTCGACACTTGTTTCTGTCTCGACTCCAAGTACTTTCGCTTCACCAAGAATAGTATCAGTCGACTTCTTCAGATAAGGAGATACTTTCTTCCGAAGGGCCCGTTTCCTCTTTGAGATTGGCTGACTTGGGGCGTCCTCGGTATTAGATCTTTTCAGACCTGACCCTCCTTGTCCAAGTATTTTCCTAGGAGGTTGTCGGGGTGCATCATCATCAGAAGATGATTCCTCCTCCAGAACCACCTGTTCAATCTCTGGTGATGCCTTCTTCTTCCCTTTCCCTGAGTCGAAAGCAGTTTGCGGGGGAGGGGGAGATCCAGGCAACCCGGAGGGGTTCTCTGTTATTTCTGGAGACGAGGATGCAAGTCTGGTTCGCAATTCCTGGCATTGGATAACAAGGCAATTGATTAGTTGTCAAAAAGCAAGAAGGTGAATATCGGTATTCGGGTTGTTTTCAAGCTTACCAGTAGCGATGGACGATTTGCTGAGTACTTGGGTACTCGATGTGGCAAATCTTGGGCGTCCATAAAGAGCGCCTGGACGCGGACGGTGACTTCATCTGATGATAAATCATTGGAGGAGATTCTGGCTGGGTCCTTGGGGCCGGTGTATTCATAGCCAGCGTGCACCCGCTTCTGGCAGGGTTGTACGCGCCAGCGCAGGAAGGAACTGGCGATTCCAATGGTAGTTAGCCCTTGCTCCTTCAAGTCAGAGATCATCTTCAGAAGGCTAGAAATCCCTTCGACCTTATCTCTATCGAGAGATTCATTCCAGGAGTCTTGCGGACGAGGCAGATGACCAGAATGTTTTGAGAGTCTCGGGGGCTGATTTTCAACATAAAATCATTTATCATTCCAGTCTTTGATGGAGTCATTCATCTTGAAGTCGAAGTAGACATTTTTCATGCCTTGACAGAGTTGAAACCCAGCACCCCGACTACTTTGTCTGGGGTGGATTTCACACGGAAGAGGAGGCGGAAGAGATTGAAGTGGGGATCGATCCCCAAGAAGGTTTCGCAAAGATGGATAAAGAGGGAAACTTGAAGAATGGAATTGGGATTGAGATGAATCAATTCTAATTTATAGTAGGAGAGAAGACCTCGGAGAAAATCATGAGCAGGAAGGGCAAATCCACGCTCATAGAATGCAACAAAAACCACAATCTCGTGGATTTCTTCAAAAGGCCAGGCCTTACCAGCATTGGTGCGCCAACAGGAGATTGATTTCTCCAGAAGGTAGCCTTGCTCCACAAGACCCTGCACCATCTCGTTCTGTCGGCTTGGACGGCTTCCAGGCAAGAGCTGGCACAGGGGAGTTCTTGAACACCGGCGTATCTGTGATATGGATCTTGGATTTCTTTTTGCTTCCCGCGGCTTTGCTCTCAGTAGGCTTGGAAACAGTGGGTTTCTGACCCATCTTGCCGGACGAGGTCTTGGATTGACTCTCGGACGGGGCTTGAGTGGATTGGGGATTGCGCGCGGGGAGGGGGGGAGATTTGAGGATTTCAATTGTGAAAGTGACGGCGGCGGGGAGGAGAATATGAACGGTTTACCCTCTGTCTTATAAGATTGAAGTGGTAACCCTAGGCATATTTCCCGTAACCCGTTTTCCAAAATACGCCAACACTTATGTATTCGCGGTTACAAACCAGATGCATATTTGTGCGGCCATTTCCTAACAAGCTAAGTCATTTTTTCTGATGAATTTTCATTCTCGGGGGCTGATGCTTAATGGGATTTATTTCCACATCAAATAATATACCTATTTCAATAGAAGTCTTTAAGCTTATTGTCATCTGCTTTAAGCTTGGGGGCTGGGGGGAATAGTATATTTCTTTTGGAAAGTTTTCTTAATAAAGACCCTGAAATTGTTTTTAATCCTTGAAAACATTTCTAGGCTCGGGGGCTAGACCCATAATGGGTCCATCTTTTTTCAAAAGCTGGACACCATTATAGTAAATGGGAAAGTTTTTGCATCAACCTTGGTTCATAAACCAAGGCCCGGGGGCTGGCTGCAAAAGAAGTCGGCAAAGGAGCACATCATGTTGACTTCTGAAGGTTTTCAACAAGTAAGACGACGAGGAAACAACTCGGCTGATGCTAAAACTGTTGAGAAACAACCCGGCAGGCGTGAAGACATGAAGACGCTCGGGGGCTTGACGGTCCAAGATCCATGGGAGTCCTCATGGGCTACAGGCCCGCTAGGAAATTGGGCCGGCAACTCTGACAGTTACAAGGAAGAAGCGTACAGCTTAAGAAAACTAGTTGGGTACTAGGAAACAACCCGACCTACTCATGTTAGGACTCTGTGTATTGTATCCGACTAGGAGTTTGTATTTCTTGCCTTGTAGACCCTGTCTCCCGAGTATATAAGGTGAGGCAGGGACCCCTTGTAAAATCATAACCATCAATACGAGAAGATCCACCATACAGGGCGTAAGGTATTACGCTCCCTGCTTGAGGCGGCCTGAACCTGTCTAAATCGTCTCGTGTTCACCATCGTGCTTCTGGTTCCGGCGAGGCCCTCACGAACAACTCGACTACTTAGGGACTCCCCATAGTAGGCTAGCCGGTATAAAAAACCGACAGTGATGAAAGATTTCGCCACCCACCTAGACTAGGCAGAGTGCCCGAATACAGTTCAAAGCCGAGGAGCCACCCATTCAAAAAGAAGGCACGAGAGTTTGCTTGCAAATGATGTGCAACATGAATGCTTTGAAACAAATATGATGTGCAGCATGAATACTTTGAAATGAATGCAAGGGATAATGCCTGGTTACCTCCAGGCAGGCATTTAGGATTTTTTTAATTTTTTTAATAGCAAGAAAGGATACATGAACTAGCATCATTTATAAACCAACGATAAAATTTGGCTTTAACAGAACTTGTCATGAGATACGTCAAACCTCCCCCACACTTGGATATTTGTGTCACTGGACAACAACATCAAGTGTGTGTCGGCCTCCTTTGAATTTGTTCCATCACCAAAACTTACCAAGGTGTTGTAAATGATGTAGCTCTCATGTTCTTAAGCATCGTAGATCCGTCGTTCTTTCAGTGTCAACCTATAATGGTTAGCGACCAAAAATACCCGAGGGAAAACTTAACTGAAGAACATGCTATTGCTATTTTTTTTATGTGAAAGATGGATGGGTAAGGGTGAAAAAAGAATGGTAAATATAAGTGAAATAACGTGATGGTATAGAATGGGGATACATAGGCGAACTCTGTTCGACACTAGTACAGCAACCGTTCCCCGGCAATGGCGCCAGAAAGCTTGTTGGTATTTTTAATGATCACAGATAAATCCGCAAGCGTACGGATACCGATGTAGCTTTCACCCGGGAGTATTCTAGGGTATCGAATTCACAGGGAACGTGTGTGTACTAGTGACGAGTTAAGAACGACCAGGGACAAAAGAAGTGATAAATGTGTAGAAGGTAAAGAGGGTTATTTCTAAGTATTCTGGATAATTAAAGATTAGCTCAAGATGTTTACGATATTACTTGCTTCAGGACGCCCAACCGTCCTAATCCAGAAAGGGATGCGAAGGGGACTAGGCAAGCCAAGCAATGGTCCTACTGTACTCTAGTGCTTCTCACGTGGTGGACTACATAGGCCGTCAGGGCTGTCACCACCTGGGGCTACCACTACAAATCCGTGGCACTAGGCGCACTCCAAGGTATTCAAAAGACTATACACCACGTATACTCAATTAAATACTATCTTAGCTTTGCAATTACTAAGACACTTATCACAGCAAGGAGCCCACAAGTAAATAAAGTAAAGCTTGAACTATATTAAATAAATATTAATCCAAAATATAAGAGAAAATACTGGATGTTACTCGAACCTGAGCCGCATCCGCCGAGGTACAAGAAGAGGAGAGGAGCCGACATCCCCGGCTTCTCCCGGACTCTTGCCTCGCCTCTCACCTAACACTACATTGGATCTAGCCTTTGAGCTCTTGCTTCACTTCCTTGTGTGTTGAATGAGGAGGAGGAGCCCTCTATTTATAGTAGAGGAGGTGCCTTGGGGGAGTGGAGATCCTCTCTAGATCCTAGAGAATATTCTTCTTTCTATTCTCCCCTTGTGCCAAGTGTCTCTAGGAACCGACGTACGAGCGTCGGTGGCGCAAAAAAGGGCGCGCACTCTTCCCGCGCGGTATTGTGCTTCCCGTGAAAAATCCTGTGCGTCCCTGCCTTCTCGATCCATGGGACAGTCTTGGCAGCGAATCCTGGCTTGCCACGTGTCCCTGGGAATTCCTACATACGCGCGCACGAGCGCTGAGTAGGGCTGTCAACGAGCCGAGCTCGAGCGAGCTTGACGCCTCAAGCTCGAGCTTGACAGCAACTCGAGCCGAGCCTGAGATCCATCCGAGCCTACAGACAAGCTCGAACTTGGCTCGATTCAGGCTCGCAAAGGCTCGAGCTCGGCTCGGATAAGCTCGTTAATAAACTATCGCTGAGCAGAAGTAACAAAGCAAGCATGTCTCTAATTTTTCTTGAGGTCAAAGTATAATTATTAATTGAAACATGCGTATAATGGATGTCACAATTAATAGATGCCATGTTAAACGTTACGGCCAATAGAATTAATTGAAGCTTGATCACGGCAAAGCTTAGGTTGCAAAAGCAATAAGCATCGAATCTGTTGTTCATGGGCCGAGGTGGGCCAAAATGTCCTGGTGGGCTTGCACACGGCCTTGATGTGAGCTGAATAGCTTCCTGGTGGAGTGGTTGGAGCTGAAGGGCACGCAAGGAGGTTGACGATAAAACTGATACCGAGCCTTGACGAGCTGTTCGGGATCGGCTCGTTGGGGCTCGCGAGCTTGAGATCAGGCTCGGGCTCGGCTCGTTTTGAGCTCGAGCCGAGCTCGAGCCGAGCTTTTAGCGAGTCGAGTTCGAGCGATCTACGAGCCTCGAGCTTTTTTGACAGCCCTAGCGCTGAGCCGCTGACCCGCGCCAGCGTCGAGGAGGGGGCAAGCTCGCGCCTGCCACGTGTCCTGGGCTGGGCGGCATCTCTTTGCACGGTTGCGCCCACACGCAGGCCTGCTCGGCCTGTTCCGGTTGGGCCCCAGCTGTCCCCTACATGGCCTGCTGGCCTGCTGCCCGCATGGCCCTTGGGCCACCCAGCTGGTCCTTCCCCTGTGCGTGTGCTGCCGCTGGGCCAATATCACGTGCCACCCGCTCATAGCCTGGTTAACCTGCATGCAGGCTTGCTGGCTTGTGGGCCTCGGCTGGACCCCACCTTGGGAGAGCCAAGCACGCCCGCTCGGCCACCCGGCCGTTGACTGCGGCTTGCATGTGCGCCCGCCCAAGCGGTGCAGCACTGCTGCCTGCTGGTCCGGCCGGAGTACGCCCCGGCTCGGCAGTCAATGATGTTGGTGCTGATGTCACACTGTCGTCAGCACCACTTAATATATTGCAGCTTTAAATATATTCTCCATCTGATCTCTAAAATATATAAATAATGTATCCATTTAAATCGTCTCATCGAGCTCTACACCATGGTACACTCCAAAATGGCATTTGAGATACTTTGTGATAATGATATATTTAGATCCATCTCAAACCTTTAGTGTTATTTTGAGCATTTCCTGCAAAACAAGATAAAACACCAACACTCGTGGAAATCATTAGTATTAAACCCTACCACTATGTTTGGTGTTTACTTTTGATATATTTTCAGCAGGAATTGACAGTCAAAAGTGGTACTTAAGGACCGTCAACAGAAAGCATGCCATCTAAATGGTTGACGAATGAGGTATCGTATGATAAGAGGAGTCTTGCTCTTTCTATATAAAGTACTTGGGATGTTTTTGTTGCAAAAGTTAAAACCAATAGCCTTACAAGGCTCCTCAATGATATTCCATTCCTACCAAAGCCATATGTTACTCACATTGAAAACCTTATACAGATGCTGCTTGTTATTACATTGAGTTTTGTCAAATTGTTGTGACCCTTGTAAGATGCTCTTCATGCTTTCTTGATCAAGATCACGTACACACCACTTCCATATGCTAAACTTCTACACTAGAAGTTAGCAATATCCATTCATCCACCAAATAAATGCTCCAGTTTTAAGAATCTCTCTCCAAATATCCTTTGCAAAAGAGACATGGGCTATAAAAAAAATTTTGGATACATGAAGGTCCAAGAAAAAAGATGAAAAAAAATATATACATGCTCATAAAAACATTGGGCATGAAAAAAAAGAGAAGAAGAAGAAAAGAGAAAAAAAGAGATAGCCATATTCTCAAATAAATTCAAAGGAGAGATCATAAAAAAAGGAAGGGAGTTCTCACACACCTTCCCCTTTACCACACACATGCACATCTTGATCAGATTGTATGAATAGTTTGCTTCTTGGATCCACTCTTTGATTTTGCAATAAATGTGATGCAAGTATACTTTATCCTTACCCCTACCATGAGCTCCACAGAAGCCTTTTTATAAGGAGGGTGAAGAGAAGAAAATTAATGCCTTGGTGAGGAATTATACACATTGAGTGATTTGAGAGAATCAATTGAGGAGCTAGATAAGGTTTTGTTTTGAAAATTTATCAAAAACCCAAGTTACTTAACAAAAGGGTGGAGATGACTTGAATCAAAACCGTTCCGTTTCTCAACCATCTAAGATGACATGATAGGCACTTCAAAATTCACAAGTATAGGTATGTCTTAGAATAACTTATATGCTAGCTTCATATCAAAAGGATTTATTTTGTTCCACCTTAGTAATTGAACTTTACTCGAGGACGAGTAAAGGCCAAGTGTGGGGGAGCTTGTTGATGGTCCTTAAATGCTATTTTTTACCGTCAAATCCCACAGAAAACGTGTCAAATATAAACACCAAACATACTGGTAGGGCTTAATACTAATGAATTCCACAAGTGCTGGTGTTTTACCTTGTGTTGCAGGAATTGCCAAAAATGACACCGATGGTCTAAGAAAGATCTGAATATATCATTATCACAAAGTACCTCAAATGCCGATTTGGAGTTGACCATTGCGTAGAGCTCATCGAGACGATCGAAATGGATATATTATTTATATATTTAGGAGCTCAAAATAAAAAGATACACAAATCATAAATTAAAAATGCAATGCTGACGTCAGCATGACGTCAGCATTGCATTTGCCGAAGACAGTGGCCCGGCCAGGCCCAGGCGGGGCCCAACCACCAGGCCCAGGCAGGGCCCAGCAACCAGGCCAGGTGGCTTGGCCCAGTAGTAGAGTCACACTCGCCCGCGCGGGAGGGGCGCAGGAGCCAACCCAGGTGGACCACGTGGCGGGCAGCCAATGGCTGCCGTGATGGCGCGGCTCCCTCCCTGGCGTTCGACGCGCAAGCACAGGTGAACCTAGCGGGCCAGGACGTGTGGCAGCGAGGGGTTGGCCGCCGAGCGGTTTTGCGGGTCCTACGGCCGATTTTAATTCCGATGGCCGGTTTTCTTTCCGTTTCCACACGGTTTTTCCCGGTTCTGCTCCCACCGACGTACAGGGACGAATAGGGGCACGGTTCTTCTCCGGTTTTTGACCAAGGACTATCGGTTCTCCACGGTTTTCACTGGTTCTTTGCCCACCGACCCCCAGAAGCCTTGTTGCGTGAGTCTGGGGGCCAAACCAACCTTCGTGGAGTCGGTCGTGAGGGCAGGTGGAGGGAAAAGAGGAATTATGGGTGAATATTCTCCTAAAATCCATGGAGTATCTCCACTCCGCCAAGTCTCCTCCACACTATAAATAGAGGGGCTCTCTCATTCATTCAACACATAAGGAAGTGAAGCAAAACTCCAGGTCCAAATCCAATGTAGTGTTAGAATAGGTGAGAGCTGAGCAAGAGTCCGGGAGAAGCCGGGATGCGGCTTCTCTCCTCTTCTTGTACCTTGGCGGATGCGGCTCATGTTCGAGTATCATCCGGGTATTTTCTTTGTATTTCTGGATCAATAATTAATTAAGTTCAAGATTTACTTTATTTAATTGTGGGCTCCTCGCTGTGATAGGTGTCTTAGTACTTGCAAAGCTATGATAGTATTCAATAGAATAGATAGATGTCTAATCATGTTGAATACCTTGGAGTGCACCTAGTGCCACAGATTTGTAGTGGTAGCCCCAGGTGGTAACAGCCCTGACGGCCTACGTAGTCCACCATGTGAGAAGCACTAGACAGTAGTAGGACCATTGCTTGGCTTGCCTTGCCCCCTTCTCATCCCTTTCCGGGCTTGGATGGTTGGGCGTCCCGAAGCAAGTAATACAGTAAATAACTTGAGCTATCTTTTGATTATCCAGAATTACCTAGAAATAACCCTCTCTACCTTCGACACATTTATCACTTCTTTTGTCCTTGGTCGTTCTTAATTCGTCACTAGTAACACACGTTCCCTGTGGATTCGATACCCTGGAATACTCTCGGATGAAAGCTACATCGGTATCCGTACGCTTGCGGATTTATCTGTGATCGTTAGAAATACCAACAATCACGTTCTGACTTTTCGGGTCGGATCACCATCTTACATGGAGAGATTTGAGCCGAACCCTTGGTTTTAATTTCCGCTGTGCTCTTGATCTTGACAAAGTTTGCCGCGATTTTTCTCGACATGGTTTTTGGGGTGAAATTTCTGATCTTGAGGTCACTGGCAAGTTTGCACCTCGGTGTAACGATATTCACCATCCAACCCTTCGTTTGATGCACAAGTGGCTGGCCATTACTCTCTACAAAACATAGATATTGTAACACACTTCTGTATCAAATATATCAATGTGTTACAAAGAAGCTTTATAGTAACACAAAAGAATGTGTTACAGACGGACTTGTAACACATAGCCCTTGTTTTGTTAAATGGTGTTACAAACAACTATTCTAGTAACAGAGAATTAGTGTTGCCACTAAAATGTTACAAAAGTGGTAACATATAGATAATAATGATACAACTGAAGTGTTACAAAGAAATCAAGATTCTTGAAAAAAATATTAAATAGAGTTTGATGCCAATTTTAAACTGTTTCTATCGAACTTGGAGTAAAATAGTAGTAAACACTGAGCAAGCAGTCAAACACAAACCATATCAGTCAAATAGGCGATAAAAAAAAATCAGTCAAATAGAAAACGATCTCGCCGCCTTCCTGTGCATCTCGCCGCCCTTCCTGCATCTCGTAACTTCCCGAGTCCCGAACCATTCTTACACATCTCGCTGGCCTTTCTGCGCATCTCTAGTCGCCGGCGATTCCTGCGTCAACCCGGCCCTCGTTTGTGGCTCCTCGCACCGTACATCCTCCCCGTCTCTCGCGGGTTTCTCAGCAGGACTGGGCGGCGTTTTCCTCGCCCCCAAAGCCAAGGGCGTCGCGCGCCCCTCAGCCCGGGCCGGTGGGGGGCCGGGGGCTTCCAATTAAGCCCCACTAGATCGGAGCTGGGAACTGCTCGACCTCCCCGGCCTCGTTTGTCTCTCTGAGCTACGACACTCCATCGATGCCCCACCATGGTTAATCCCTGCAAGTCCGTGGATCTCATGCAGTCATCTATCTTGCTGTCGTCAATGGCCATTTTCCACCAAATCAGGCCCTGCTGCTTCAATTACGAGAATTCCGCCTGTACAAGAGGTACTAAAATTGTTCCAACCACCATCCCAGATCCGTACGCACCACATGTATTTGTTTCCCCCCTTTTCTCGTATGGACAAATGTGTGTATTACTGAACCAATCAGTTCATGCAGTATTTGATTGCCTGTCTTACCACTAACATGGTAGAGGAGATATCAGATTTAACACATCGCTGAAACTCTCAATGCAAACTTAGTACCAGTACCTTTTATCAATGGCGGAGCCAGAAAAAAATCGAAGGGGGGGCCACAAGACCAACAATAGGTTTACGTACACTGTACACATTAGATAATATAGCCATTAAGTGTATCTTACACCAAATTTTTATGGTGTTCATGTAGGCATGTAGTTAGGAACTATAGCCCATTCACAAAAGCTAGCTGCACTTTACAAAAGGGTTAATGAAAACTAATATTTTCATTTAAGTCGTACTTTGCGGTTCTTCTTTGCATAGAGATCATCGATGATTGAATCTGTCGTGAACTTAATGGCAATTTCCCTCTCGATATAGACTATCATGCAGTCTCTTAGAAAATCATCTTCCATTTTATTTCTAAGTCTTGTCTTGAGAAGTTTCATTGCTGAAAATGCACGTTCCGTCGTCGCTGTAGAGACTGGTAGAGTCAGAACAAGACGAATCAACCTGTCAATTGACAAGAAAAATTAGTACAGATCAATGATTCTATTGTTATTGGTAGAAGGATCAGTGAACTTACACAAAGTAGTACTAAGATGGATACAACTTACCTATTAATCAAATAATATTCTTCTGATTTTTTAGCATCATATTGGGGAAAAGGTTAGGTTTGCAAACCTTGGGCTTAGGCGTGGGGGTTGTCTGCTGGTTCACTTCCACCTCCGCGCGTCGCTCGTCTCCGGCGTCGTCGGCGTCGAGGCTCGCGATTCCGGTCGTCGGCAGGGAGGGAGAGCCAATAGCCATGGCCGGTGGCCGCCTGGGCCTGGGGGCTGGCCGCCGCGGCGACAACGCTAGCGCGCGGTGGCTCCGCACGCGGACGAGGTCACGAGGCGCTGCCTGCCCTCCGTGGCCTTCCTGTCCCCCCTTGGCCAGGGCCTTCTTCAATCTCTATGGATTGGGCTTTGGAGTTTGGACTGGAGTGCAAACATGGCTGTTGGGCCTGCGAAGTGGGCTGTGCAGCTGTTTACTCAGTGTTGCTCGATGGGGAATTGAGAGATGATGAAGGGATACCTGTTTTTTTTTTCGGTGTTGGGGGGTGCCGTGGCCCCTGCTGGCCCCCCCTGGCTCCGCCGTTGCCTTTTATCTTTCCCACTTGTGCTTCCTTTACCATTGAATGGTGACCTATAAATTGGATTGTTAGTGCTAATTATTTTCGTAATAGGATGGAGACAAATTGTTTTATAAATGACCAAGTATTAACAACGAGTTTGTTGGAACATGACTATTAGTTGTCCTTTTTTTTCCCAAACAAGCATACAGGCCATTCACTTTTTTTATTATTCATCATTGTAAATATGTAAACCATTTCAATTTGTTGAGTTAAAAGTTGTTTAAGAGAACAATGTCTATTTTTTGATTTTCATGTTATAGTTCCATCAACATCTTTAGCCTATACATCCAGTACAATGCTAGCATTATCAATTTGGAGGTCACCTCTTTTTTTTATTAGCCACACATGACCAAGATGTGATTTTGTTTACCACCCATATTATTTGGTTAACTTAGCTACTTGCGTTGTGTACAGTCGCATGATCTACAATATGCTTGAATCTGTCAATCCTGGGCACTAATTCATGTAGATTCTTTTGGAGTCATTGATGCAACGCAAAATACAGTAAACTCTGAAGTCTATACTTTTTTACGCAAAACTAGTCAAACTTATAGTTTTTTGGACATTACTTTCTCTAATTTGACCCAATTATAGAGAAGCCCATTTTTTCCGGGTATCAAATATGCAAAAGATTATCATATTTTCTGTGAGCTCATGATGGATTTTTACCTTGCTTGCAGGTGCCACAATGCAAATTTTCACTCATGTTTAACTTTTTACCGTATGAGGGTACAAGAGGCAAAGAATTTCAAGTAATAGATAGAAATGGCGTTATATATATTTCTAATTTTGGTACTACGAAATAGTACCATTGTACAAGAAATTTGTTTGTATATGAATTGAGTAATATTTAATTGTGGAGTGTTTTGAATCAATTATATTTATTGATACAATTAAGTGTGTGTCTGGAATATTTGAATTTTGTTATTTTGACATTGGATGCTTCTCCTAATATTATTCATGAATATAATTAATTGTTTCTCCAATTCTTACATTATCAAACTATGTCGCCAATGGTCAAATGAGTGTGTTATTATGAGCTATTGTAATTACGTTCTTATAGATAAAAACGTGTTACAAGGCCTACTTGATCTATGACCAAAACAAATGTTGCTAGACAAATCTCTACTTCTCTGCTCCACCTATAAAGAACCAACTGTCGCCGGTTCCTGTTCGTCCTAGGTCCTTCGGATGTCCCGGTTTTCATCGCCCCACCCGCGTGCCCCTCTCCCTCGGTGTTTTTGGCGCCGACATGTAGGGCCATCCCGTCATCGTTTCCTCCCGCACTAGGCCTCCGTGCGATGGATCGACGCCCCGGCCCCCCTCCCCACCTGCGTTTCCAGCAGATGCACCGCCTCCACCTCGCCTCCGCTCCACGCGCACACCCACACCATCTGCGCCACAGTCACCGCCCAGCCCAGCGCCCCCATGCCCACCTGTCTTATCCATGGGGCCGCATCCAGCCTTGTCGCGTCCTCGATGGTGACATGGGGTCTTGGCCTCACCCGGGTGCTGTCGCTGGGCCTGGCCGCGCGGAGTCCTCGCCGTGGGAGGACGCCGGCGACGTGGGATGACGTCGTTCCCCTCACCCTTCAGCCTCTCCTCTCCCCCGTCGCTACATGCCGCCGATTGAAAAATAGCCATGGTATGAGCCATAGTCGCCGCGACGGGAACTCGCCTTCCCCCTCCATGCAACCCCTTGCCTCACCTTTTCTCCGCACTTCCCGATCCACATCCCACAACCCCCTCCGCCTGCAGTGCTCCCGCGCCCGGATCCAATCCAACGCATGCTGCCCCCTGCCCAGTGTGTTCTGCCGAGGCCGTCCCATCCACCTCCACCACTTCATCGTGCCCTGCCGCCGCCTGGGCCATCGTCGAGGGCGACCTCAGGAGATTCACACGCAACCTCACGTCAAATTCGGCGGGGCGACGACGGCGGTCCACTCACTACTGCCTAGATCAATGGGACTGGTGGCCTCCTCGGTGGTGCTGTGTACGGGGTCTGTGCTTCAGTTTGCCTCAAAGGTGAGATCAACAAGCATTCACATCCATACAACTTTAGAATCCTTTTTATTTCGTAGTTTGTGTGATTGCTTTTGTGTATTACATGCGATTTGTGAGTACTCGATTCCAGTTTCAACCAACAAGGTCTATTTTACTCCACAACTGCCATCGTTGACCAACAAACATCCCGCATGCTTTACTTGCTTCATCTATGGATGATCCTTTTTTTTAATGTGCACTTTTGTGATGTACTGGGATGAAGATGAGTTTAAGAAGTCCACCATCCACAAGACGGCGAGAAATGCCTCTGTCTCCAGTGATCTCTTTACTTGGTAACAACTCTTTGTTCATCCCCTATTGTCCTATCTCCACTGCATACAACCTGTTTGTTGAAATGCCTAAAAGAAAAGTATAGGTTGTTTGTTTTGATACTGTTTGCTGATTTGTGTACAGATTCTAGGGAGCAAGTATACTTGCTGATTGGCTGAATTCTCACATTTTACCTCAAGCATTCATGGGTGCTGAGGTAAAAAGATATTACAGTTCATGAAGTGATTTTGTCAGGTATGTCAGGATCTCTCCTGTTCCTTTCATAGGTACCAGAGAGAATTACAGTTGTTTCAAATTTCCTCACAACTCATGTTCCTGTTGAGCTTCCCTTCTCTGACGTCCGATTGGCTTAGCAAGACCAGTGTGAGAGATGCTTCATCGACAAAACTATATGCTCGACGTCTGCGTCTGTCAGAGCCTCATGTAAGTCCATCTGTGTCTCCAAACTAATTGTTGGAAGAAGATATGTTGCATCAGCACTTGATGTGCTTGACATAGTGCACAAGTGAGACAATACTTCCTCACCAGTCCTTGCTATTTAAGCATGGCCATATTTCTCTGATCTCCTCACATGTGTTGCTTAAGCCTGTCCATGTTTCCACAATTTTCATTGGTGGTTGTTGCCCCTTTTAAAATCCCTGCAATCATATTCAAATTAGACACCATACCATATGAAAAGCAATGTTCTGGTTTATACTTTGTTAGACTGTTGAGCTATTCTGGTTTTCAATAGTATAATAGAGGAACACGAGACCTGATAAATTCATTGATTAGTAATCTGTTGAGCAGTACTGCAAGAGTAGTCAGTATCATCATGCGGACAGTAGCATAATTGCCCTCACATACATGTAATTTTTCCTGCATCGTGGTTAATAATCGTCACGTTAAATTGGATAGAGGTAGTTGGGTTGATATTCCTGTCAAGCAGATGGATAAAATCTTGCATTGAAGAATTAATTTGTTAAAGACGACAGAAAGTTATGTTCTCAGTTGAAAGTAGATCAGTTTTTTTAAAAAAACTTATTCTAAGCACAAGGATGAAAGTAGATCAGTTTTATGAAATTGCTGGACAAGCAAGCAATAGCAACACTATGTTCCTAACAGAGGATGGGGTGGGGATGTCATCACTCACCTGAACAGTTGTGGCACTTGGCGCTTTATGATAGCTATTGTTGTCGATGTCAATGCAATAAAGTTGCTTGCTGAAATTTTTATGACCATATTCAATTTATGACAATAGTGATCTGTTTACATCTAGCTGGAGTATTTATTCTATATTATAAATGCGTTAGCTTAGTGTTGGAAAATCTCAGCATTCACCATGGCCGAGAAATATAAGTTTGAAGTTTCTTGTAGATTCCAGAACTGATACAGCAAGTTGAGCTCAATTTATGCTTTTTTTTGTTTATTGATTTGATTTTAACTATCTGAATGTTTTTGATTTCTTACTCTAAAGGATAAAGAACATCCAAATTTATGTGCAGAATGGGGTGTTTGTATGAGTTATTGATAATAGACCTTCTGTTGATTGACTTAAATTTTTTGTGCACCCACAGGAGTCTGCTGGCCACCGTCGAGTTCTCCAAATGAGCAAGCGCCACGAGTGTGCGCTGCCTCATCAAGTGCATCTCAGGTAAGGTAACCTTGAGTTCGTGCATGAAATTATTCAGTTAGGCATGTAATTTATAGTACCTGAAATTCCTGCTCACTTGAAAGAGATCTCTTCCTCAGCCATTACTCTCCTAGCATCATTGGGCAGACTTTACATGGTTAGTTCAGAGATTTAAACTTTGATTTCTAGGACTACTAGATGCAATTTTTTTAGCTGATATTAGTTTCGGTAAGAATACCATAATGTGCCTGTGAAATGAATCCCCGTTCCATACTTAATCTAGAGGTTCATGATCTGGGATCCAGTTGCATTTTATTTCTTTTCGGCAACCTTTTCATTTGATAGATTCTTGCTTGCATTTGGTGAGAACTAGGCTGCAGAGTAGTGCTTGGTTGTGGTGGTGCTGCTGCTAGAACAGGAGGGAGACATCGATGGGAGCAAGAACGGAGTAGGAATTTGATATAAAATATCTTAGCCACATCATTAACTATGATATAAAATATATATTGTTGTTAGGAATTTGATTTGAATCATGCTATGCCTTTTGTTTTGGAGAGAACTAGCGGTTTGATTGAATTGTTTTAATTAATGATAATTTGTTTGAATCAAGTATCCAACCCATTCATATTATTTTGTATTTGCTCGATTTATATAAATATATATGGCTCTATGCACGTCCTGTCACTCATATTTGGTGTTTTTAATAAATGTGTTTTTCCCTTGAAAATTTCATTTTCTTTGTAATTTGTTTTGCTCCCCGTAGCAACGCACGGGCACGGACCTACTGATAAGTAACACATCTTTTTACACACAGGAACACATTCATAAGTAACAGAATGGCTGTAACACATTTTCTTATATACAAGAACACATGACATGTGTTGCTACAACTTGGTTGTAACACATTTTTCTCGCAAACAAGAACACACATTTTGTGTTAAATTGTGTTACTATTTTTGTCAGTAACACTTTTTTGACCTACAGTAACACATACTGGTGTTACAATATCTATGTTTTGTGGATGTAAGGCCTGTGCGCAACGATGAGTTGATGATTTTATATGCCATGATACACAAGAAGATCCCTCCCGTCATGGTTAAACAATGGTTGAAGAATTTTAGGATGACGGGTCTCATTGAGTGTACTTCTCTAATTACTCACCTTGCTTCAAGGGTCGGGGCTCTAGCAGGGGTGAACATCCCCTACATTGAGACGCCTCGATCTCTCATTAACTTGGCATATCTAGTTCATGGCCATACACTTAAGGTGGGTCCGAATGAGTCTTTGGTTTTCTTTTGCCCCAGTTATACAAACAAAATTCCGTTACCTAACCTGGAGTTTCTCTTGTATGGCGGTGGCCCTCTAACCATACCTCTTGTACCACAAGAGGAAGCTCATAGGCATAGTGTTTCAGGTGGCAGGGCTACCAGGAGCGCATCAAGGAGAGCCACAGCCACACAGCAGGCGACACCAGCACCTCAGCCACAGACTCGGTCGCTGACTCCGCCCATCATGCAGCAAATGGTTCAAGAGGGTTGGATCACACCTGGGTTGGTACCTGGAGTTGCTCCTGAGTAAACACCTGGATGGGACCAGCTCCCTCACCAGCACGAGGCTGGGAGTTCATCGTGGCAGAGTGCTCCGGACGAGGTGTGAAGACGGACGAGACACAAGCAGCGGTCCACCAGCTCTAGTTCTAGTGCACCACCGACATGGAGCGCACACGACCGACTTCATCGCGGGGTTATGATGCTCTCACCCAGCAGTTGGGTGAGCTCACCGTTCATACCAGCGACTTGGAGGAGGCCGTGCACCAGTACGCTCAGTCTACCCAGGACTGGCAGCAGACGACCGGCAAGCGAATCCTCGCCATGCAGCTAGCGCAGCAACAGCACCACGAGCAGATGATGGCTTACTGGCGCAGCTTGGGGTACAACCCCGATCAGCAGCAGTAGCTTGATTCTAGCTTGGGGGAGGACATCAAGAGAGGTAAGTTTTATCTTTTACCGCTTTTAGAATTATGCATGATAAAAAAAACTAAAAAGACCAAAAATATTTACTGCTTTCTTATGCGCGGTGAGAATGCTTTAATATTTCATGGCTGAAATGACGAATAGTTGTTCTGTTTATTCTTCTCATATGCCTTTGTACAACTTAGGATCCTGCCTAAGTCTTGAGTTCATTGGCATGCATGATCAAACCTTAGCTTGAAACTTGTGGGTAGCGATAGCATGATCCATGCCTAGGTTGTTGTGAGGTATGATATGGTTTAATAGAGTTGCTATGATCTTGTTTTATGTGATGCTTGATATCTGGAGTTTTATTTTTGAAAATGCAAAAATGACAAGTTCCTCAATGATGAGAAATTCCGATCCAGGGCCATACGTTGATCCTATCTTGTTATAGCCTCCACATATGCAGCTTGTTCTCTCATTGAGCTTCGTCAAATTGTTGTGACCCTTAGTGAGAAGGTTGTCATACTACCATGATCAAGAATCACGTACACACACCACTACATGCTAAACTTCTATCCTAGAAGTTGAGCACCCATCATTTCATCCATCCATCCACCGCCAAAATAAATACTCCATGTTGTTTCATGACCTCTCTCTCTAAAGTTAATTGCATGAAAGGACTTGGGGCTATGCAAAAAGAAATAAAAAGATGCATACCCAAAGAAGATATGCCACATGCTCAAAAGGCATGACATGAAAAAAAGAGAAAGATAGCCCAAGTCCCCGAAAGAAAAAAAAAGAGAGAGAAGGATCATGTGAAAGGAGTCCATTATATTCATATTCACCATCCACACACTTGCACATTCTTGATCAAGGTGCATGACTTGCTTCTCCAAAGGATCCGGTATTTGACTTAGCAACATATGAGAGACAGGTATGCTTTCATTTCCTCACCCTTAGCTCCACAAAAAGCTTATTAGAAGTAGGATGCAAAAAAGAAAGGCAAACCTATGTCCTGGTAAGGAATCATACACATTGAGCGATCCAAGAGAATGATTTGAGGAACTTTGATTTCTTTTCAAAAATTTTACAGAACCTCCGGTTTGATAGTTGATCATGAATGAGTGAATGGTGCTTTACATAACTTATTCTACCTTACAACCACCCAAGGCAAGTGAAGCTACATGCCCCACAAAAATAAAGTATGAGGTGAGATCAATGCCAACTTATTCAATTCTTGGTAGAGTACTTTGATGTATATTTGGAATAATTTAGGAGTACAACGTTGTAGCAATTCCTGATCAGCCAAAAATCTAAGTCCAAGTGCTTGCTTGGGACGAGCAAGAGGCTAGTTTAGGGGAGTTGTTGACAGTTATTAAGCACCAAAAATAGCCATCAATATTCTCTAATAAAGTGAAGGATTGGCATTACTCACACTCATATTTCCATTCGAATAATGTAGTTCCACATGTCCTTGGAGAATATTTGGTTGTAGGTGATTTGCTGCAGAAATAAAGGAGAATGCACCCTCATGGATCCAAGTGACAACATCCTGACAAATCAGAAACCGCCACGTGTGCATCACATGGATTGAAGGGCCCACAACGTCTCTGCTGTCTTAAGCATGCCACATAGCACATTTAGGCCCTTCTCCGCCCCATGCATATGGTAGTTTGAGACGAAGTTCCCATAGCTAGGTGGAAAAAGACGTCAAGCTGAAATCAGTAGGCAACTATGGGCCTATTGGAAAACCTAGCTTCTCCAATCTCTGTGTGTAATCAACCATCTTCATCACATGTGGCCTAACTGCTGCGCCCTCTGCTAGCTTGCATTCCACAAAGGCCTTGGAAACATTGAACCTTTCTGTCTTGGGCTGAGTCTGGAACATGTCTTTAAGCACAACGATCATATCATGCGCCTTATGGTTTGTCTCAAACTGCATCTGTAGCTCGGGTCCATGCAAGCAAGCATAAGGCAACTCATGTCAAGATTGGCATCACATGCTTTCTTGTACGCAGCCTTAACAGCAACAGTTGCATCTTCAGCAGGCTCCTCTGGTAATGGGGTGTCTAGACCATCTTCCTTTTTCTCAGCCCTGAGAACAATTCTCAGGTTATGGATCCAATCCGTATAGTTCATCCCATTCAAATTTTCCTTCTCAAGGATCGAACACAACGCAAAAGTGGTAGTATTGTTACGTGCCATTGATCTGCAACAAAAATAATAATGCAAAATACTAAGACAAAGTATCCAAGAAAGAGTAAATTACATATTCTCCTTGGATCTTCACATGTTGGCTCCAGCCCTATTACCGTACTCACGACTCGCAGGCCCTATTACATACATGCATCACATACACATAAAGGCCATATCGATCACATGAATCTGCAAAAACAAGTTAGGCGTTCCGACGTCTAAACTTGAAATGCCAAAAACTCCATCTTCCAGGCCGAATTTTGCAAATCTAAATTCAGCAAAACCACCATAGGCAATTGTGATCATGTGTAACTGTTTCTGTAGATGAATTTTCCTATAACATTTGCCTCAATTCGAGGCCGTATGCAAAAGTTATGGCTATTTTATCGAACAATATGTTTTCGCATCTTTCTCGGCCCAGTAGCTGATCCAATCCACCACCGCCATGCATCACATGCGCTTGGCACTTGATCCTTGTTGCAATATGACCAATCTAATTGATCCATGTCCTGCCGTGATTGGGTTTACATGTATCACTTAACTCCGATGGTGGAAAAACCGACCGGTAGGAGTAGATCGTTACATGACCATCATAGCTAGAACTCGAACCTGATCAGAATTTCATCTACATCCACACAACAAAGCAGCTATGGCTCTGATACCACTGAAGGGATATGGGAAGGCTACTCTGCAAAACAAAAAATTTCTATCCCATAAACCAAGAACTACTGCTGTTATAGATCATGGAATTACCACTAGATGCGCAGATGCAGCGGAAACATCTCAATGAAGACGAAGCGCGTCGGAGCAGTGCCATGCAGTTGCCTATGTCCTTCTCGTGCGGCTCATCCTTGTGCTCTAGATGCAGCACCTCCAAGGTATCCACACGTACAGGGAGGAAGCGTCATGCCCCGGACTGCTAGGTCCACAGGAGCAATGAAGGCACGGGCATGGGAGGCGCGGCGGCTTCTCGGCAAATTAGGGTAAGCCCTAAGCCACACCCCCACCCCTCATTATATAGGCGTCCCTAACATGCCTCTAGCTCCGAGGCCCATTAGAACTCCTAAACCTAGTCTAATTTGGATCCAATTTGAATTAGGCTTCCAGCCCCTTACGTGTGTGACCCTATGGGTTTACGTATACATAGACATGGCCTGAGTACTCCTACTCAGCCCAATAGTTGATAGCGGCCTCTAGCAAGACGTGTCAACTCCCATGCACACGCAAAGATCATATCAGATGAACCATCACAACATCACGTACATGCCATTCCCTTTGCCTAACGATATTTGGTCTAGCTCCAAGCCGACCTCTCTTTCTCAACACCATGACCCGGGATCTTTTAGTAGGTGTTGACGGCTGTTGAGCACCGAAAATAGCCGTCAATATTCTCTAATAAAGTGAAGGATTGGCATTACTCACACGCATATTTTCCTTCGAATAATGTAGTTCCACATGTCCTTGGAGAATATTTGGTTGTAGGTGATTTGCTGCAGAAATAAAGGAGAATCCACCCTCATGGATCCAAGTGACAACATCCCGACGAATCAGAAACCGCCATGCGTGCATCACATGGATTGAAGGGCCCACAATAGACCCAAACCTCCTCAATTCACCATGGACACGTGCAACTACCCTTTGGGACCCACATGACAGCGACCGTGAAGAAGCACACAGCGAGTGGAGCCAGCTAGGGGTCGGCCGGGTTCGGCCGAACTGACCTTGGCTCGGATCATCCTGGCCCTCCACGTGTCGCTCTCTCGTGCTGTCCTGAAGTTCGGTTGCGGGTGGATACTAGAATATTCCTTCAGAGATGCTGCCTCTTGGAGCCTATAAATATGAGTGGAGGGCTCCAAATGAGACACACATCTTTGGGCAATCACTCTCTCCCTTTAGGCTCTAGGCTTAGTGGATTTAGGCTAGAGTAGCTCTATTCAGGTTCCAGGTCTCCTTGGAGCTAGGATATGGCTCTTGTATCTTCTAGTTCTAGGATGACTTTATTCTACTTCAGTGATATATCTTCTTCATATATTGTTTGCCTTTGTCATGATATGAATGAGTTGTGCTTGTGGTCTTGCTTTCATAAGTGGCTAGGCTTATATGCCCATGAGTTAGTCATATACCCTTGCTTCGGTAGTATTGACTTGAGTGCCCTCATACACATTAGACTTTGCTCTAGTTCAACTAGAGTACGGTTTCATATGTGTATTAGTCTCCATGATCTATGCCACGACATTGGTCCATCGGTCATTCTTATGGTGACGTTGCATAGTCTTATTAGTCCGGAATGGTCAACGTGTTGTGAACAATGCGAGCATGGAGCTCGGATTGGAATCATCGACTCGATATGAGTGTGCCCCACGGTTTGGTCAGGGTAGGCCACAGGTGGTGATAGCCCTGTTGGACCCTCTGAAATCCCGCATGTTCGGGTATTGTTGTAGGAGTTCATAAATAAGTAGTCACTTCGCCATGCGTAAGTGGTGCGGGAGGCTATCTCCCCATGTGCCTAAGTGCATAGGCTTAGACTGTGTATGTGTATGAATACCTTGCTCTAACTTGTTTAGTGTAGTATATAGGAAGTACATTAGAACCTAGATGCTAACTCTTAGTCCTTCTCCCTAGCCTATTAATCCTGAGATGATCCCATGTGTGTCACACTACCATCATATCTTATTATCTTACCCTGTCCTTTGTATATGATTCTATCCATACTATAGCTATATTCATGATCGCAACATATTCTTTAACCGACCGCCTTCCTTTGGGAAAATATGATACCCTTGGGAATACTCGTGGGTGAAGTGCTACAATGGTATATCCGTGCGCTTGCGGATTCATTCGCATTTGTTAGAATACCATATGACATCTTCTAGCGACATCACTGGAACTAGACATTCTAGTCGAGAAGTTAAGAAGTGCCAATAGTAGGTTAATATTTAACCTAAGCACGGCCATGCATTTCTTGATCCGATCACTCGAGTGTCCGAGAGATATCTCTCCCAAGTAGAGAGGGCAAATCCCATCTTGACTGATCATGACTTACAGCATGTTTCCTAACAAGCTCGAAAGCCACCTTTGTAACCACCCAGTTACGGAGTAGCGTTTGATAGCCCTAAGCAGATCATTTCACATCTTAAGTTCATGCGACAATCTCAGGTCTAAGGACATAGCGCACACGTTGTGTAAAGAGAGAACTACATTACAATTTCTCATGTTGGGTCGGTCCAGCCTCATGTCATACATGCTCCCAAATTATTAGTTTGACATCTCCATATCCATGACTTGTGAAACATAGTCATCAGCTAATACATATGTTAGTCATCAACTCCGACTAGGGACAACTATAGAATAACCATACAAATAAAAGAGTTTCACCAACAATTCACATAATTGCCAATCAATAGAAGTTTGCCATTCATGGATATTCAATAAACAAATAATATATCATGGATACAACGAAATATGATCATCTCTATGATTACCTCTGGGGCATATTTCTAACACCTGGGCTCATAGCCAAACGGTCTCAACCACCTCTGGCTGGCTCTGCACCACCTATGGATGCTATACATACCTGCGAGAGCCATTGCATTCGACACACACCAGAACCTACAACCTTAGTCATAGTCTTAGTAGTTGATCTTCTGAAGGGCTTTCGGAGGAGTCTTGGTATGCTCTATAGTTCAGCTTTTGTATCTCTTTACTTGCTTGTAAGACTTTGAGCTTAATGGAATCATCTTCATACTTATGTTGTATGCCTCAATTTATTCTATTTACTTAGCATATATACATCTTATGTCTTGCACCTTATTCAAGCTGACGTATGTTATGACATTAGCTCAATGTGCCTTATGGTTGCTCTGTCTATTAATGTGATAGATAGAGTTGTATTTCTTTATGCAAGCATGGTGTTTGATATAAGAAGTACCAATGAGGGTATCGCTACCCCACAGATTAGTAGAGGTAGGTGGCAGGTGGTGACAGCCCGGTCTGTCCTGTGTAATCCTCCATGTTCGAGAGATGATGTTAGGACTTTATGAGGATGAATCCTTTCCTTCTTCAGAAAGTTCAGTAAATAATGCATGTTTTATGGATTTTTTCCACCAATACTTACCAACAATGCAGCCTACAGTCGCTGTTCAGATATTGCCACATAATGATGAAGTTGAAAACCCTGAGTTTATTCATCTGGACAACTTACAGGTTGGGATAGCAAGGACTCAAGACAGGCCAGATACTGTCTTTCAACAGTTCAGTACTGCACATCCAGACACTTTCAGTTTTCGGGCCAGATTATGACCCATAGGCCAAAGTTGAGATCCCCACAGTCTGGAGTGACTTCTTTACAACTTTGCTGCTGTCTCCAAGTCACTTCTCCTAGGCCAAAGAGTTCCTTACTTCAGCTGCTTGGGCTTTCTTAAAGGACTCCATTGCCAGCCAAGTTATGCCTTTCTCTTTACCACAGGTCTGCCCACAAATTCACAACATCTATTTCACTCAAGCTAGGTCAGTTTCAGCTGTAACAGTTCAAGCAACAGAGATTGTTACTCCTAAAAGGAAAAGGCAAGTTCCAGACAAACCAGCGCAACTGGTTGAAAATGACACCCTCAGAAGAAGCATCAAGGTCCAAAACAAGAACAATGGCTTCAAGCATAACTCATGTGCTGACATTGTCTTGCCTATGCAGTTAAGCCCTCTACACTCTCTCCCTTAATTCTCAAAAACTTGGGAATCACTTTTTGTAACATGCCTTCACAGGACCTCTCCGATAAGGCTTCTCATGGAATGTTCGTGGAAGCAACTCTGACAAAAGGTAGAATTCCATATGAGATAAAATTATTGAAGCCAGTTCTGATGTAGTATGCCTACAAGAAACAAAAAAGGATTTTTTACACACAATCTATTAAGCAATTCTGTCCTCCACACGTCAACAAATTTGTGTACTTGCCTTCTGTTGGTGCTTCCGTGGATCTATCATTATTTGGAATGGTTCAAAATTAGATGGTGATCTGATATTCACAAATGATTTTGCACAATCTGTTGAATTTACCCCATTACATTCTAGAACTAGCTGGATACTTACTAATGTCTATTCACCTTGCACTGATGAAGGAAGAGTTACCTTTTAAATTGGTTCAAAAATATTTCCATGCATGATTTTTATTGACTGGCTGATAGTGGGAGATTTTAATTTAATCTGGAAGCTTGAAGACAGAAATAAGCCTGGTGCTAATGTTAATAACATTCTTCTCTTCAATGAGGCTATAAGTGAAATACCAAGTGAAGGAAGTTTACTTGGTCAAACAAGCAAGATTCACCTCTTCTAGAAAGACTTGATTTGTTTTTTTACCTCAGTTTCTTGGATCAACAATTATCCTAATACTCTTGCTCACTCGTTAACCATGGAAACATTAGACCATGTACCCTGTGTTATTACAATAAATACTAACATCCCAAAGGCTAGAATTTTCAGGTTTAAAAATTACTGGATGGAGCATGATCAATTTCTAGCAGTGGTGTAACATGGATGGCCAGTCCCAATACAACACACTTATGCTATAAAAGTGATTACAGCAAAATTTAAGAACCTCATGAGGGTTCTCAATGCTTGGAGAGCAACTATATCAAGTCTAACTAAAGCAATTGCAAAAATCAAACCTTTAATTGAGTTCTTTGACATATTAGAGGAATTCAAAGAACTGGCTTTACATGAATGGAATTTTAGAAATAGTCTTAAAAACACTTGTATCTCTTCTCAACCAGCAAAAGCTTTATTGGAAACAAAGAGGGACAATCAAATGGGTGAAATTTGGAGATGGAAACACTAAATTCTTTCATGCTAATGCTACGATCAAATTCAGGAAAAATTCCATCACCTCTTTGACCGATTCAGAAGGTACACAGCATTTTGATCATGTAGCTAAAGCAAACATGCTATGGGAAGCATATAAAGATAGACTTGGCAAATCTGAATATAGTCATATGTCTTTTGATATTCAGTCACTATTAAACCGACATCCTGACCTTAGCTCCCTTGATGAGCCTTTTTCCAAAGAAGAAATTGATCAAGTTATAAAAGGTTTGCCCTCTGACAAGTCACCAGGCCCAGATGGCTTCAATACATATTTCATGAAGAAATGTTGGCATATCATTTGACAGGACTTCTATAATCTTTTCTTAGCTTTTTATGAAGGTAATATCTGTATACAGAGCATTAATGGTTCACATGTGACCCTTATCCCAAAGAATGATACACCTTTGACAGTGTCAGACTTCAGACCCATCTCTCTTTTGAATTGCGCTATAAAGATCATCACTAAGCTCCTAGCCAAAAGGGTACAAGCTAAAATCATGGAGCTCATACATCATAATCAATATGGGTTTATTAAATCCAGAACCATTCAGGACTGTTTAGTGGTCACTTGAGTACCTCCACATCTGTCAATTGTTGAGGTCCTTAAATGCAAATTTTGACCATCAACTCCTGTAGAGAATATGTCAGATATAATCACCAAACACAGTGATAGGGTTTAAATCTAATCACTTCCACAAGTCTTGGTGAATATGTGAATGCAGGGACTAATTGGTAAAAGAGGAGGACATTTGGGATCAGGGCCTGGTCGCCCGACCCCTCTAGGTTAGCCGATCTGGGCCCAAGCCCAATGGAGCCCATATTTGGCTGTAGCAAAGAAGCACACTCCAGGACCATCATAGCCGTTGATTTCATGATGGTTGGATCCAAGAGATAGGAATGGTCCAAGGGGAGGTCACGTGGATTGAGGAGGCTACCAACACATCTAAACGTACTCAAATTGGGCCACCCACCTGGAACCATCATAAGGACCCACTCTACAATCACCCAAGCGCAGATGGGCCCTAGAGGAGCCGGTGCTAGGTTGGCCGACCTACCCACGTCACCCGACCTGGTATTCGCGCCAAACTCGCTCAACTTTGATGGGGTGCTTCCCACCGTCTCCAGGAGTCCATCTTGGTCGTGCATCACTCAAGTCGGTGCATCCTAGGGTCGGCCGACTTGGTCTTGGGGCGAAACGGCCTCAATTGCCTCGAGCTACCTCTCCACCATCTTACCATGCAATAAATAGATGCGCCCGGCTCCAGTTCAACACACACCAGAAGGGAGAGCTCCCATTGTATCATTGTTAGGCTTAGTCTAGTAGTGGAGTAGTTGCAGTAGTAGAGCTTCTAAAGGGTTTCCAGTGAAGTCTCGGTAAGCTTTGAGTTTAGCTTTGTCATTCTTATCTTACTTGTAAGACTTTGAGCTTTAATGGAAATACCTTCTCTCTTAGGTTATATTCCTCAGCTTTGCCTTACTTATTCAGTATATATGTCCTACACCTTAGTTCAGCTGACGTATGTTATGGCATTGGCCCAATGTGTCATAAGGTTGCTCTGTCTATGCGTACGATAGATAGAGTTGTATTTCGTATTGCAAGCATGGTGTTTGGAATATGGAATATCATTGGGGGTATCGCTGCCCCACGAATTAGTAGAGGTAGGCGGCAGGTGGTGACAGCCCTGTCCGTCCATTGTAATCCTCCATGTTCGGGAGATGATATTAGACCTTTATGATAAGAAGTCCTCCTGTCGTCCTTTGATGAGGGAACCACTGAAAACCTCGATGTGCCCTCTAACATGTATCCCTTTACTGAGCTTGTATAGTGTATAATCTTGTATGCTTAAGACTCATGAGTGGGAAGTAAATAGAATCCCTTGTTCTCTTCTAGAATCTCCATACTAGCTAAGTCATATATATTCTGAGCAATGAAATCTTCTGTGTGTCACACTACCTCCATTATCAATGTTTACCCCTTGCTAGACTTTGGTATATTAATAGTGTTATGATTGAATGCAATGGATAACCACTCTATTCAACCACCACCTTCCCTGAGGATTCGATACCCTGAATACTTTCAAGTGAAATACTTTCAGGTGAAAGCTACAATGGTATCCGTGCGCTAGCAGATTTATATGCAACCATAAGAAATACCAACAAGCTTTCTGGTGCCGTTGCCAAGGAAGGCAATGGTTGAAGAGTGTTGTCCTCAACAAGTGCAGTATCCTAAACAGATCTAATACCTTTTTGCTTCTTCAATTATACCTTTCACATATTTGGGAATTCCTCTAGGTCTGCATAAACCTTCAGTACAAGATCTTATGCCTCTGGTTAAACAATGGGAAAACAGGCTCTTAGTAACTTCAAATCTTCTATGTCAGGCTGGAAAATTAATCTTGGTCAATTCTTTCCTTTCATCCTACCCAACCTTTTTGATGTGTTTACTAAAACTACACAAGACAGTCTTGAAACAGTTGGACAAGTACAGGAAACATCTTTTATGGAGACGTGCTGATATCAATAATAAAAAGCCACCAAAAGCAACCTGGCCTATGGTTTGTCTACCCAAAGAAGGTTTGGGAGTTCTAGATCTGTCAGTTCAAAATGACGCACATCTAATGAAAAATTTAGCGAAATTCTATAATAAGATTGACTTGCCCTGGGTACGTCTAATCTGGGAAAATTACTACACAGATGGTCATCTACCTGGTATTAAAGTAAAGGGTTCCTTTTGGTGGAAAGACATTTTGAAACTGATCAACCAATACAAAGGACTGGCCATCCCCTTTCCACAAAATGGTAGCTCTGTAATGTTATGGGATGACTTATGGTGCAATCTTGTTCCCAGACAGGTATATCCACAGCTTTACTCGTTTACCAAAGACAAGAACATCAATCTTTTGAAGGCCGCACAGGAGCAACAACTGCATAATATTTTGTATCTGCCATTATTAGTGCCAACTTTCCAACAATTTCAGCTTCATTCCCAATAGATCGTTGCAGCTCAATTGAATGATAATAATGATACATGGACATATATTTGGGGTAACAAAATACTTACTCTTCTCAAAAAGCTTATAGATACATGAAAGGCCACAGAGAAATACATCCAGCCTTTAAATCGATATGGAAAAGTGCTGTGAGCTAAAGCACAAATTTTTTTGGTTGATTCTAAAAGACAGATTAAATACAAGAGGAATGCTAAGGAGAAGATCTATGACCCTCCCTGATTACAGTTGTGTTCTCTGCTCATGTTCAGATGATGAATCCATTGAACACCTCTTTGCACTACCCTTTCGCATCAGTGTTTGCAGATCATCAATCTTCATACTTCTTCAGCTTGTGTACCTTTTTCAAACTCTAGATAACCTGAAACAACAGATTTCTGAACCCTTTTTCATGGCATATTGATGTCTTGGAGTATTTGGACAGTGAGAAATAAAGTCATATTTGATCATGAAGACTATACCCTGGAAGCAATCAAGGATACTTTTTCTAAAGAATTCAAATTGCTTCTAAATAGAGCTATGAGGAAGTTTTGAGCAAGAATGCAAGCATGGCTAGAGCACCTGTTGTATTCCTTTTTTTGCTTTTGTCGTCTTTGTTTCTCCCTTTTGTAATCTCTTGTAAACCTTTTGTTTCTTTAATATATACCCAGTAGGGGATAAAACCCCTCCTATTTCCTAAAAAAAAAATGGAACTCAGTAAAAATAGAGTTACAAATGAAAATTTGGATGGCAGACTGGACATGAGTCTACCACAATAAAAAGCTTACCACGAATGGTTCCATTTTATCTAATGTACAAATCATCAAGGATATACCTGTAACCTGTGCACAACCTACACAAGTGAATAGGATTACGATGTGTAAGGTAAATCCAATTGTTGACGCCTTTTACGGTCAACACACTGAATTGCACTAGAATGCGCGGATCAGCGACGGATCGATCAACTGCAGCACACCCAGACAAAACTGGTGAAACTGGTTTTGGGATCCGGTGAAACCGGTTCTTTAGGGGTTGCTGCGTGGACCTAAGATCGCCGGCCCGGGAGGGACCCCGTCAGGGCAGGCTCGCTTAGGATTGCTCTGAGATTGGCAGGCCACTCAGAATGCCATCAAACGCCGTAGAGACGAAGAACGAACAACAATTAGGGTTGGAAAAGCTAAAGTTTATAGATGACAAAAAGTAAAGGTAATAAATGTTTGATCGATTGGATTCATACTCAATCGGCCGTGGCCCTTCATATTTATACGGTGGGGAGGTCATCCCCTGCAAGAAAAGTCCTATTACAACTTGGATCTACAAAAAGAGTCCAAACCTACTAGGACTCGAGGAAAACCGGTTCCCAAACCGGCTCCACCGGTCTACCCTGTCAGACGGGCAATAGTGAGCTAAACTGGTTCCACCGGTTTGAGAATCCGGTTCCACCGGTTCTTCCTGTCTTGCTGTCTTGTGCCAATTTTGATCGCCAACATTTGCCCCCCTGTTTTTTTGGTAAAGCTTGCGTACCGAAAAACACTTTTAGCACAAGAAAATATTCCTGAGGGCGATGTTTAAACAAAATCCATCGGCCATTTTATGCTAAGGGCGATATTCAAGATTATCGGCCACGTAATTTAAGCTTCTTGCCATATACTTGGATAATACTTCTTCAAATACCTTCCATTGAGAGCTCTTGGCAATTGCTGACCTTGCAAAGTCTCCACCATATAAGAATTACCGAAAATCACTTTAATCACCTTGTATGGACCTTCCCAACTTGGAGACCATTTACCAAATTTATTGCTCTTCGATCCTATAGGTAGAATTGTTTTCCAAACCAGATCATCAACCTGAAAAGATTTCAGTTTTACCTTCTTGTTGTAAGCCTTAGCAACTCGAATTTTATCCTTCTCAATTTCCTTCAAAGCCTTTAATCGCTTGTTGGTCACCTCATCAATATTGTCCATCATCAAGTCATGATAATCAACGGCATTATGATTATTTTTCTTAGCCAACCGATAAGCATTCAAATTCACTTCAACAGGCAAAACAGCTTCTTGACCATACACAAGCTCAAAAGGAGTAACCTTAGTAGCACCATGTCTAGATATACGATGAGCCCACAAAGCTTCAGATAAAACTCATGCCACCTTCTAGGATTCTCCTCTATTTTCTTTTTAATTAACTTGATCAAGATCTTATCACTAGACTTGGTTTGACCATTACCTGAGCATAGTATGGAGATGAATTGAGTAATTTAACACCATACATATCAACAAACTCATGAACTCCCGATGTGTCATATTCTTCAAAGGTACAGCTTCAGTACACTTTGTAAAATAATCAGTAGCCACCAACACGAAGCGATGTCCCTTTGATGGAGGAGGATGAATCTGTCCAACAAAATCCAATCCCCATTCTCGAAAAGGCCAAGGTTTGATAATAGGATGTAATAAAGCTGCTGGAGCCATCTGAATATTCCCAAACCTCTGACACTCTTCACAACCTTTGTAGTATCGAAAACAATCAGCTATCATATTGGGCCAATAAAAACAAGCTCTTCTCAAAAGCCATTTCATCTTAGGAGCCGATTGATGTGTACAACAAATTCCTTCATGAACTTCACCCATTGCAACCTTAGCATGATCAGAATTCAGACATTTCAACAATAAATCCTCAGCTGTCCGACGATACAATTCACTATCAAACAAAGTAAATTTAAATGCCCACCGTCGGACTTTTCTGTCAACTTTATGACTAGGATTCTGCAAATATTCAATAATGGGTATTCTCCAATCAACAACTTCGTCTTTATCAATTTTAGACTGCCCATTGGCCGAAGTGCTACTGTCAGCGGACGAACCGGTTTTACCGGTTCTGGAAGCGGTTTTACCGGAATTTTCGGTGGCACCGGTTTCTGAATCCGGTGAAACCGGTTCTCCCTGGGTAGAGGACTCGGCTATGCAAAGTGTCATCTTTCTTTCATAAAAATTTCTTTTCTGAATATCATAGCCAAACGCTTGCTGAGCCAGAGCATTTGCCCTTGGATTCTTATCTCTTGGATGTGACACCCTGGCCCAAGGCTTAATAGGATTGATAGAATACTCATACCAACAAGTTGCAACTTCTTTTCCGGAAGCTCATCTCGAAAGAACTCCGAGGTTAAGCGTGCTTGGCCTGGAGCAATTTCAGGATGGGTGACCGACCGGGAGGTTCTTCCCGGGTGCGCATGAGTGAGGACAAAGTGCGCAGAAAAGACTTGTGTTGGTCTGTGAGGGGATTCTTGAGATCCTAGAGAGCTGCCAGGCGTAAGCGGGCCCGGACCCAGGGGGTCGGGACGTTACAATCTGTAACACCCCTGGTGTTACTATAGTGATCAAGAATCCTAAAAACACTTAGTTAAATTGATCATGGCATGCATCATCGCATAATCATAGTGTTTTGTTTGTGCATATGCGTATATGTGTGACCAATTTATTTATAGTAAGGAACAAGACTTAGTTTAGCAAAGTTCAAAATCGAAATCAAGTTGAAAAGTGCAAAAAAACCGTTATCTCAGGAAGTTGCGGTGCCAGTGGAATGGCCGCCGCAACAGTCGGTCACCCAGGCATTATTATAAAATGCTCTCTGGATTGACGGACTATTGTGGTGGTTCCTCGTCTGTGCACCACCGCAACTTTCCATGGTTGTTTTAGCTACAATCAAAACCCGAGCCACCAGATGTTGCGGTCCTAATTCAAGAGCATGGCCGCAACAGTCGGTGATCCGAAGTAAACAGTGAAATTCGTCTCTGGATTGAGAGACTATTGCGGTGCTGACACTGATGGACTGTTGCGGTGATAAGGGCATGTCACCACCGCAACAGTCGGTGGCCCACGGGATTTCAATTTGACCTTCGTCGGCACAGTGTACTTTACCCCACGGACTGTTGCCGTGAGGGTTTTACCCCACCACCGCAACAGTCGGTCGCCAACCACCGCGCCGGCATGGGCCTCTCCCGACGCCGGTATGGGCGTCCGCGCCGTCCGGGACACGTGCCCAAGTTTCCTCGTGCCTCGTGTGACGCCCGGGTTGCGGTGACGCGCCACGTCCGCGAGAGGAGGACTGATTTCAACCACTCCCGTCCTTCCCTTTTTCTGAGCTCGGCCACCACTCCATCGAGCTCACCGTCTCCACTTTGTCATTTCGCGATTCCTCGCGCTCAGAGCCTGCTCACCTTGCCCTCTCCTCGCCCAAGCCATCCCCGGCCACTTTCCCCTCTTCCTTCGCCCATCCCCGAGCTGAACTGCCGCCGCCGGCCGCCCCTGAGCTGAGCTCGAGTTTTGGCTCAAGGTAGGGGAAGCCAAAAAGGACCTAGAGGTAAGAGTTTGGGAATGCTAAGGGGTTTTCTATAGAGTTCTAGGGCCTGGGTGCAACGGATGTTTGATTGATGTATTGCTTCGTGCACAAATGTGTGTTAGAGAGTTTATTCGTTGCTCCCTAAGGCCTAGGCATGAACTAAAAATGCCAAACCACTTTGGCTAGTTCTAATATGGTTAGTAGATTAGAGCTGAATGCCCGATGGTCAAGGTTATTCATGACTTTGGATAAGTTTAGCATTGAGTAAGTTAAGAGAGTAGGACTGGTAATCTAAATTTTTTTTTGCTTAGCAACCTTACTTGTCAAAAGTTTGGGTGCAGCCATGAGAGCATCACTTAGGACTAGTAGTTGTTTGTAGATGTTATATCTTGACGATGCAACATTTAAGTCGACCCTAAGAATTTTTAGTTGGCCAGTTGCCGGACCGGTCTAACCGGTCTCCACAACCGGTCAGACCGGTTCCTAGGCAAGATTGTCTGTTAGTTATGTATGTTCCATGAACGTGTGTCTATTGGTATGAGTTGTTAGGGTTGCTCTTATGATGGGTTGCTCCTGCATTCATACATCTCATGTATGTTTTTGCGTATCGTGTAGATCACCCCATCATTGACGGCGTATACGAGCTTGAGGTTGAGCCCGAGAGCGACCCCGCCGTTGCTGAGCTGAACTTGACGGCTACTCAAGACCCGGACCGAAGTCCGGAAGGGCCCAAGTCCGCTGTTGATCAAGAAGGCAAGCCCCGGAGCACCACCTACTGTTAAACAAACACTCCTCCCCCTATGCTTTAATTGGTGCATTTAAGTTTTGTGGAGTTGAATGAAACTTTAGTTGCATGATCCATAGGTACCTAAGTCCTAATACTAGTATGGGTAGGTCGTGTAGAATGCTATGCTTAAATAGGATCGGTAGAAGTCGAGTGATTGCCTGGTCACTCGCGAGATATAGGAGTTTACTTATTCCAATTAATAATGATCGGCAAGCTGGGCTTGTGCGATATTCATGTTTGATTGAATGTCCCACGTGCACAGAGAGTTGTGGCTAAGGCATTGATGGTGTGGCGATGTTGGTCAAGCTTTTGAAGGTACTAATCGTATGCCGGGAAATATGGTAAACTGGTAAACCTAGTACTTGATTCAAACTGACGTCTGACGGGTCCTTCCTACTCCATTGGGCGAGGGGTGGATGGAGAGTGTAGCAATGGCCGCGGCACAGGATTGCCAGGGGCACCTAGGGTTCGTTGGGGCGTGCAATCGGGTGGAGTAGGCCCTGATGGCAGATGGCAGGGAGAGATGGGAAAGGTTGCCCTGTGAGGTCCTGGGTGTCTCTCACGGGTCGTGCGATTAGGTTGTCCCATGCATGTTTAAAAATCAACTCGAGTTGTCCGTCCTTCGCGGTTACATGAAGCTGCTTGATCTCTTTTCACACATCAGTGTGCTTGGGCCAAATGAGTAGAGGTGTGGCTAGATGAGAAAAGGGGAAATGATGTTAATCAATTGTATGTCAACATTGATTGCTACTGGATAGCTTGGCAAACTTAGTAATGGTTAATCACACTTAAAACTTGGCTAAAATATTGAAAATAGGCTCAAGTTGTAGATGCTTTTGGCAAAACAAACCCCAGAGCCAAAAAGCCTTGCATGTATAGAATTTATCCTTGCCGGGTAAGTCTTGCTGAGTAATTAGTACTCAGCCTTGCTTGTGGCTAAAATTTTATTGCAGATTGTGATGGCTATGATCCCGTGGCTGCTTTGACTTGGCCGTGCACTTTGCCTGATGGTTGGACCGTGGAGCGGGTGCCGTCTGAGTCCGACTCGGGCTGCGGTGACTAGGTGATGTGCGAGGGCTCCGCATAATACCTTTTGCTTCGACGTGTAGTCTTCCGCTGTATTATACTCTGGTTTGTAAGAAGATAAAACATATGCACCGAATTTGTATAAATATCTATGTGAACCATGTGTTGTAAAAGTTGTGATGAGTTGTACTGCCTGAGCCCACCTTCGAGTGGGACTGCTGCTATTTTGTTTCGGTCGAGAGAAAAAGGTGGTTATTCGGGAAGGTATCCGACGGATTGCACGATTAACTCGGTTTAAGGGCGTGGAGCATTGCTGTGATAGTGGTCCCGTGCTCTTAAACCGGATTAATTGGGGCGGTCTGCCACAGCTTGGCATCAGAGCCAAAAAATAGGCAGCGGGTGGTATGACAAGTCTTAAAAATATTTTCTTGATGTGCAAAAGCTTAATCTTGACTTAGGATTTCGTTGGTTGCGCTAGGATTTGAAAATAATAGAACGTGAGCCCTAGGGACAATTATGGGTACGAATAGGTGGCATAATATGTATATGGCTAACTTCCAGCACATTACTTTTTTTTGTACCGACGACCCCAGGTAAAGTATTGTTCGCCCATTGCCAGAGGGTGTGAATACTGGACGCTGTTCCCCAAGCAGTGGCTTACTTGGGGCGCAGTCAATATAATACCTTCATGGTGTTATAATGACTGTAATGCTTTAATTTACTGGTTGAACTGTTGCTTCTATAGTGAGCAACAGGGTGTGGTCATCATATGCGGGTAACCGCATATGCGTCACCCATGTGGCGTGAGGTACATGGGAGCTGTTTGTGAGTGCTGGCACAAACGGTTCAGTAATGAATATTTTCTGCAGGTACACTAACTACGAGACCATAGGTTGTGTGCTCGTTAGATTTCCGGCTAATTATTATAGGGAAAGACGTATATATGTGCCACCGATGACTTACTCCGTAAGTCCAAGGTTACTTGACAGTTGTTTCTTTTGTGAGGACGACTAGGCCGATCAATCATGCATCATAATCATGCACAGACACATGAATTGTGGGTTAAGGGATAAATCTAAAGTGGGGGTTATCAACAATAAATTATGCACTCACTCGAGGCCCTTTTAGATCGTCCTTTAGACCTCCCTACGGATATGAAAATTTTTCGACCAACCAAATCATTCAACTGCAAAAGCTTGGGTTGAAAAGGATGTTTCAGCTTCCTTTATTCAGCCATGTTAAAAATTTGAAAGTTTTTGACACTAGCGCTCGAGCGTCATGTTGGTTTTGTCTGTGTATCGAATCTGTCTATACTTAAGTATTTGATGGGTTTGGTACCTTGTACTTAAATTTGTCCTGGTTGTTGCTTGCTTTCAGATGGCTGGTCTGAGCAACCGAACCATGCACATCGACGACCAAGGGCACTATCACTCCACTTGCCTCCATTTGGGGGGATTTCCCGTGCTTCTATGGGAAACCGCGCAACGGTGCGGATACATCGAGCCACCCTGCTACGTTGGAGTACCCCATCACGAGTGGAACGTGATGCAATTTGAAGTTACGATCACCATTCCAAGCCCACATGGAGTAGTGCAGGAAGAGTTGGTGGTGAAACCCGGTCCCATTCCTTTTTGCCCGGTTGTGAAATGGTGGCACAACAGGCTTTGTTGCAGTTTGGACAACAGCACCAAATGCAACTCCACCCCACGCCTGCAGCTTTGTTTCCACCACTACCCGGGAATGCTATTTTGTGGTGGGATAGCAGGGCCACAGTTCAGGATCCTACCACCATTGCTTTGATTGACTATGGGAGAGCATCTGCTGATCTCATAGAAATGCTCAATTACCAGAACCGTTCAGTGGCTATAGCAGCTCAGGCTCTCGCTGATCAAGTGAGGGATTTGGAGAACCAAGTCCACAATCTCAACGAGGAGTTAGTTGAGCAACACGAGATAGTAGCTCATTTGGAGGACGACGTGAATGAGGCTCAAGAGGTGATTGCCGAATTGCAGAATCCTCCCCCAGCACCTAGGCACCACCTCCTAACGGTGGAGGTGATGGGTCCGACGACGAGGAAGATCCGGAGGAGCTTTACCCTGTGGACTCTGACTAGATAGTGTTGTAGGAGATGGTTTTCTTTTGTGTCCATGAATGAAGTCCTTGGGCTTATGGTAGACTTTTGTTCTGCTGCCAGGATGGTGTAAGTTATTTCATGGATGTTGTATATATATACCGCTAGTATGATGGAACCATCTATGTATATATATACTAAGTTTAACTTTGTGGCCACAAGCATGTCCTCGGTTTTACATAAAGTAACCGATGTTTTTCGAGTGAGGCATGAATACCAAACTTGTGCAAAACTTTATAATCTAACTTTTATCAAAATTCCAACTCCATTGGAACAAGGCAACAAAAGTTATAGTCGAATTACCAAAACCCAGCGACCACCGCAACAATTGGCTGTAAGCACCACAATAATCGGTGACCATAATGTTTAGGCGGGAAAAACTTAATTTGAAGCGCAGAAAGTTGTGGTCCTAATCAGAAACCATGACCGCAACAGTCGGTGGTCCAGAGGAACAGTAAAGTTCATCTCTGGATTGACGGACTGTTGCGGTGCTATGCATCACAGGCTGTTGCGGTGCTTGTTATGTTCACCACCGCAACAGTCGGTCCTGAAGCATAAATTGAAAATGGCTACTGGAATGACCGACTATTGCGGTCGTAGCCAAATTGGTGGGACCGCAACAGTCGGTGGTACCCCGAATTTCACAACTTTTCAATTGGAAGTAGTTTGAATCCCAAATACCAAAAGAGTCACGTAATTATGTAAGCTCTCTTTTGGTAAAACATGGGAATTTGTGGGTAGTCCCTAATTGCCCTTAGCAAGTTAGAAGCACGCTTTTCGATGAATGGAATGATGTTTGGTACTAACGTTACAAAGAATATTTCTATGGTTGTTAGTACTTTTTGTCGTCCTTTTGTTTTTATCATTCCAAGAATTGCGTGACTAACGTGAGCTATGAAACAATGCAGATGTCGCAACCTCCAGGTGATGGTTTGCCTCATCCGCCACCTATACCCACCAATGTCGCGGAGCTATTGGCTATGCAGACAGAGCTTCTTCGGCGCTTGACCGAAGCCCAAGTAAATCAGCACCCACATGGCGGACATCACAACCCCCATCCCCAGGAGGCGACGTACTCGGACTTTACTAGTACTCAACCGCCCTTGTTCACCAAGACCGAGGATCCCCTTGATGCTGATGCTTGGCTCAGCAATATTGAGTCCAAGTTTGCTTTGCTCGTGGCCCCTTGTTCAGATGCCAACAAGGCTCGCTTTGCTGCTCAGCAATTGCGAGGTTCGGCTCGACTCTGGTGGGACAACCATTATGCAATGCTCCCAGCTAATCATGTGATGACTTGGGAGAAATTCAAAACTGCCTTTCATGCTCACCACATTCCTACTGGTCTGATGGGCCAGAAACTGAATGAATTTCTTGCACTAACTCAGAGCACGCGCAATGTGCTGCAGTATGCCCAGGCTTTCAATCAGTTGGCACCCTATGCGGGTTATCATATTGATACTGATGCCAAGAAGCAGGACCGTTTCAGCCGTGGCCTTAGCTCCAAGCTAAAGGACAGGCTTTCTCTGGTCAAAGCGGATAGCTACGCCGACCTAGTGAATATGGCTATCACCCAGGAAGACAGCATCAATGCCCATAAAGCTGAAAAGAAGAGGAAGGCCCCAGTTGGCCAGTCTAGCTCCGCACCGCCTAAGTTTCGCTTGGTCCAGAAGAATCCTGCTCAGCCTTACCAGAGGGCCCCTCAGCCAGGGTCCTGGATTATCAGGCCTCCACAGCCCCAAATTCAGGGATATCGTGCTCCATTCCAGGCACAGCAGCCGCCACGTCCTCAGAATGCTCCTTGCTATAATTGTGGAGGCCGGGCCACTTTGCTAGGGACTGCAAATTTCCCAAGCAAGGTGGGAATAATGCCCCAACTCCAGTCAATAATAATAAAGGCAAGAAGCAAGTGGCAGTTGTCAGGCAGGACCGTCTCAATTTCACTACTATGGATGAACTCCCTGCTGGTGCTCCGGTGATGTCGGGTATTTTCTCTATCCGTAATGTGCCTACTTATGTGCTATTTGATTCTGGAGCGTCTCATAGTTTCATGAGCAATAGACTTGCTGCCAAGCACAATTTTCCTTTTGTGCATACCACCCAACAATATGTCATATCTACCCCTGGTGGTAGAATAGGATCTCATCAGATTGTGAGAAATGTGCCTCTCCAGTTGGGTAGTAAGGTCTATGAGACCAATTTCGTTCTCTTGGAAAATCAGGGCATAGACATTATTTTGGGTATGAATTGGATGGAAAAACACGGGGTCAATTTAGATATTCTTTCCCGTTGTGTGGAAATCGATTCCCCCACTCTGGGTGCTTCAACACTATACCTGCCTCGCCGGAATGTCAGGATTTCTTGTGCATTCTCCGCCATAGAGACTCCTTTGGAAAAGATCCCGGTTGTATGTGAATACCCGGATGTATTTCCTGATGAATTACCGGGAATGCCACCTGACCGGGAGATTGAGTTCGTGATTGAATTGCAACCCGGTACAGCTCCCATCTCTAAAAGGCCTTACAAAATGGCGCCCAAAGAACTAGCTGAGTTAAAAGTTCAACTCCAAGAATTGCTAGACAAGGGTTATATTCACCCTAGCTCTTCACCATGGGGCTGCCCCGCTCTATTTGTGAAGAAGAAAGATAAAACTTTGAGGTTGTGTGTTGATTACCGACCTCTCAATGCGGTGACTATCAAAAATAAATATCCACTTTCCCGTATTGACGCTCTCTTTGATCAATTGTCTGGAGCCAAGGTGTTCTCGAAGATCGACCTTCGCTCCGGATATCATCAAATAAAAATTCGGACAGGTGATATACCGAAGACGGCTTTTTCAACTCGCTATGGGCTCTATGAGTACTTAGTGATGTCTTTCGGTCTCACCAATGCTCCAGCATACTTCATGTATCTCATGAATTCGGTTTTCACGCCTGAACTGGATAAGTTTGTGGTCGTGTTCATCGATGACATTTTGATATATTCCAAAAATGAGGCAGAACATGCGCAGCACCTCCGCATTGTTCTCCAATGCCTCCGAGATCATCACCTCTATGCAAAATTCAGCAAGTGTGAGTTTTGGCTGTCAAGTGTAAAATTTTTGGGGCACACTATTTCAGTCGAGGGAATTGCTGTAGATCCAGGAAAAGTGCAAGAAGTACTGGATTGGAAGCCCCCTAAATCCGTTCATCAAATACGGAGTTTTCTGGGTTTAGCTGGATATTATCGCTGCTTCATCCCGGATTTCTCCAAGATTGCCAAGCCTATGACCGAACTTCTCAAGAAAGGAGAGAAATTTGTGTGGAGCGAAAAATGTGAGCAAGCCTTCCACACCTTGAGAAAACTTTTAACCTCAGCACCGGTTCTAGCTCAACCGGACACCTCCAAGCCCTTCGATGTTTATTGTGATGCCTCGGGCACGGGTCTTGGCTGTGTGCTAATGCAAGAAGATTGAGTCATTGCTTATGCTTCCCGAGCTCTTAGACTTCATGAGGTAAATTATCCCACCCATGATTTGGAATTAGCTGCTGTGGTCCATGCTTTGAAAATTTGGAGGCATTATCTTATGGGCACTCATTGCAATATCTACACCGACCATAAGAGCCTCAAATATATCTTCACCCAAGCTGATCTTAATATGCGCCAGAGAAGATGGTTAGAGCTAATTAAGGATTACGATCTTGAGGTGCATTACCACCCAAGAAAGGCCAACGTGGTGGCGGATGCCTTAAGCCGCAAGGCTCAGTGCAATTGTCTCACCATCACGTCGTTTAATGACACACTTTGCCATGAGATATCCAAATTGAAATTGGAGATTATTCCTCAAGGCTCCTTAAGCCACATGGTGGTGGAGTCCACCTTGAGAGAAAGGATTATCATGGCCCAATCCAAAGATAAAGGAGTTGCTCATATAAAGCACGGGCTAGCTCAAGGATTGCCCAAATATAAATGCTTCCGGCAAGATTGGAAGGGAATTCTTTGGTTTGATCAATGGCTTGTGGTACCTAAAGACCATGAGCTAAGAAAGCAAATTCTAGATGAAGCTCATCTATCCAAATTCTCTATTCATCCAGGTAGCAATAAAATGTACCAAGATTTGAAGGAGAATTTTTGGTGGACAAGAATGAAAAGAGAAATTGCCAAATATGTGTCCGAATGTGATACATGTCAAAGGGTGAAAGCAAGCCATTTAAGGGTAGCTGGAACCTTGCAACCACTTCCTATTCCATCCTGGAAATGGGATGACATAGCAATGGATTTCATTGTGGGTTTGCCCAACACCTCTCGTAAGCACGATTCTATTTGGGTGATTATTGATAGACTCACCAAGACCGCTCATTTCATTCCGGTCAACACCACTTATACTACCAAGAAGTACGCCGAAATCTACATCGATCGGATTGTTTGTCTTCATGGGATTCCAAGGACAATTATCTCTGATTGAGGTACTCAATTTGTCGCTCACTTTTGGGAACAGCTGCATGCTTCCCTAGACACTAAATTGATCCGCAGCTCCACTTATCATCCTCAAACTGATGGGCAAACTGAAAGAGTGAATCAAATAGTAGAAGATATGCTTAGAGCTTGTGTCATGCATTATGACAAAAATTGGGATCAATGCTTGTCTCTGGCTGAATTTGCGTACAACAATAGCTATCAAGCAAGCATAAAGATGGCACCACTTGAAGCCTTGTATGGGCGTCGGTGTCGAACCCCTTTGAACTGGTCCGAATCCGGTGAGCGGAATTTCTTTGGGCCAGATTTAGTCCAAGAGGCTGAAGATAAAGTGCGGGTCATCCAAAAGAATCTTCAGGCTGCACAATCTCGCCAAAAGAACTACTATGACAAAAGGAGAAAGCCTTTGACCTTTGAAGTGGAAGATCCTGTTTATATTCGGGTTTCACCAACCAAAGGTGTTCAAAGATTTGGGGTGAAGGGGAAACTAGCCCCTCGTTATATTGGCCCTTTCCCAATTATGGAACCGTGTGGACCCATGGCATATAAGATTCAACTCCCAGAAGCTCTTGCAGCCGTACACAATGTGTTTCATGTCTCCCAACTCAAAAAGTGTCTTCGAGTTCCAGGAGAATCCATCCGTTATGAAGAAATCCCTCTTGAACCCGATCTCACGTATGAAGCCCATCCCATAAAAATTCTTGATCAAAAGGATAGAATCACGAGAAGAAAGGTTATAAAATTCTATAAAGTTCAGTGGAGTAATCACACTGAAGATGAAGCCACTTGGGAAGAGGAATCATATCTTAATTCAAAGTATCCAGAATTTCTGAAGTCCTTCCCAGGTACCATTTGTTCCGCACTTAATTTTCTGCACCGGAATCTCAGGGCGAGATTCTTTTTAAGGGGGGAGGGCTGTAACACCCCTGGTGTTACTATAGTGATCAAGAATCCTAAAAACACTTAGTTAAATTGATCATGGCATGCATCATCGCATAATCATAGTGTTTTGTTTGTGCATATGCGTATATGTGTGACCAATTTATTTATAGTAAGGAACAAGACTTAGGTACCGAAAAGTTGAAAAGTGCAAAAAAACCGTTATCTCAGGAAGTTGCGGTGCCAGTGGAATGGCCACCGCAACAGTTGGTCACCCAGGCATTATTATAAAATGCTCTCTGGATTGACGGACTATTGCGGTGGTTCCTCGTCTGTGCACCACCGCAACTTTCCATGGTTGTTTTAGCTACAATCAAAACCCGAGCCACCAGATGTTGCGGTCCTAATTCAAGAGCATGGCCGCAACAGTCGGTGATCCGAAGTACACAGTGAAATTCGTCTCTGGATTGAGAGACTATTGCGGTGCTGACACTGATGGACTGTTGCGGTGATAAGGGCATGTCACCATCGCAACAGTCGGTGGCCCGCGGGATTTCAATTTGACCTTCGTCGGCACAGTGTTCTTGACCCCACGGACTGTTGCGGTGAGGGTTTTACCCCACCACCGCAACAGTCGGTCGCCAACCACCGCGCCGGCATGGGCCTCTCCCGACGCCGGTATGGGCGTCCGCGCCATCCGGGACACGTGCCCAAGTTTCCTCGTGCCTCGTGTGACGCCCGGGCTGCGGTGACACGCCACGTCCGCGAGAGGAGGACTGATTTCAACCACTCCCGTCCTTCCCTTTTTCTGAGCTCAGCCACCCTTCCATCGAGCTCACCGTCTCCACTTCGTCATTTTGCGATTCGTCGCGCTCAGAGCCTGCTCACCATGCCCTCTCTTCGCCCAAGCCATCCCCGGCCACTTTCCCCTCTTCCTTCGCATGTCCCCGAGCTGAACTGCCGCTGCTGGCCGCCCCTGAGCTGAGCTCGAGTTTCTGCTCAAGGTAGGGGAAGCCAAAAAGGACCTAGAGGTAAGAGTTTGGGAAGGCTAAGGGGTTTTCTATAGAGTTCTAGGGCCTGGGTGCAACGGATGTTTGATTGATGTATTGCTTCGTGCACAAATGTGTGTTAGAGAGTTTATTCATTGCTCCCTAAGGCCTAGGCATGAACTAAAAATGCCAAACCACTTTGGCTAGTTCTAATATGGTTAGTAGATTAGAGCTGAATGCCCGATGGTCAAGGTTATTCATGACTTTGGATATGTTAGCATTGAGTAAGTTAAGAGAGTAGGACTGGTAATCTAAAAATTTTTGTTTTTTTGCTTAGCAACCTTACTTGTCAAAAGTTTGGGTGCAGCCATGAGAGCATCACTTAGGACTAGTAGTCGTTTGTAGATGTTATATCTTGACGATGCAACATTTAAGTCGACCCTAAGAATTTTTAGTTGGCCAGTTGCCGGACCGGTCTAACCGGTCTCCACAACCGGTCAGACCGGTTCCTAGGCAAGATTGTCTATTAGTTATGTATGTTCCATGAACGTGTGTCCAGTGGTATGAGTTGTTAGGGTTGCTCTTATGATGGGTTGCTCCTGCATTCATACATCTCATGTATGTTTTTGCGTATCGTGTAGATCACCCCATCTTTGACGGCGTATACGAGCTTGAGGTTGAGCCCGAGAGCGACCCCGCCGTTGCTGAGCTGAACTTGACGGCTGCTCAAGACCCGGACCGAAGTCCGGAAGGGCCCAAGGCCACTGTTGATCAAGAAGGCAAGCCCTGGAGCACCACCTACTATTAAACTAACACTCCTCCCCCTATGCTTTAATTGGTGCATTTAAGTTTTGAGGAGTTGAATGAAACTTTAGTTGCATGATCCATAGGTACCTAAGTCCTAATACTAGTATGGGTAGGTCTTATAGAATGCTATGCTTAAATAGGATCGGTAGAAGTCGAGTGATTGCCTGGTCACTCGCGAGATATAGGAGTTTACTCGGCAAGCGGGGCTTGTGAGATATTCATGTTTGATTGAATGTCCCGCGTGCACAGAGAGTTGTGGCTAAGGCATTGATGGTGTGGCGATGTTGGTCAAGCTTTTGAAGGTACTAATCGTATGCCGGGAAATATGGTAAACTGGTAAATCTAGTACTTGATTCAAACTGACGTCTGACGGGTCCTTCCTACTCCATTGGGCGAGGGGTGGATGGCGAGTGTAGCAGTGGCCGCGGCACAGGTTTGCCAGGGGCACCTGGGGTTCGTTGGGGCGTGCACTCGGGTGGAGTAGGCCCTGATGGCAGATGGCAAGGAGAGATGGGAAAGGTTGCCCCGTGAGGTCCTGGGTATCTCTCACGGGTCGTGCGATTAGGTTGTCCCATGCATGGTTAAAAATCAACTCGAGTTGTCTGTCCTTCGCGGTTACATGAAGCTGCTTGATCTCTTTTCACACATCAGTGTGCTTGGGCCAAATAAGTAGAGGTGTGGCTAGATGAGAAAAGGGGAAATGATGTTAATCAATTGTATGTCAACATTGATTGCTATTGGATAGCTTGGCAAACTTAGTAATGGTTAATCACACTTAAAACTTGGCTAAAATATTGAAAATAGGCTCAAGTTGTAGATGTTTTGGCAAAACAAACCCCAGAGCCAAAAAGCCTTGCATGTCTAGAATTTATACTTGCCAGGTAAGTCTTGCTAAGTAATTAGTACTCAGCCTTGCTTGTGGCTAAAATTTTATTGCAGATTGTGATGGCTATGATCCCGTGGCTGCTTTGACTTGGCCGTGCACTTTGCCTGATGGTTGGACCGTGGAGCGGGTGCCATCTGAGTCCAACTCGGGCCGCGGTGACTAGGTGATGTGCGAGGGCTCCGCATAATACCTTTTGCTTCGACGTGTAGTCTTCCGCTGTATTATACTCTGGTTTGTAAGAAGATAAAACATATGCACCGAATTTGTATAAATATCTATGTGAACCATGTGTTGTAAAAGTTGTGATGAGTTGTACTGCCTGAGCCCACCTTCGAGTGGGACTGCTGCTATTTCGTTTCGGTCGAGAGAAAAAGGTGGTTTAATCGGAAAGGTATCCGACGGATTGCACGATTAACTCGGTTTAAGGGCGTGGAGCACTGCTGTGATAGTGGTCCCGTGCTCTTAAGCCGGATTAATTGGGGCGGTCTGCCACAGAAACATGATAAATAGAGAATTCATCAAATTGAGCAATCATGTCTAAGCATTTATCAAGATATGCATTTAAAAATCCATCGAAGCATTGGTACACCTTATTAACTTGCTGTACAACCAGCAAGAATCACCAAATGCTTCTACATGTTTTACTCCCGTGTCACGCAGAATTTCTAGCCCGAACAATAACGCTTCATATTCGGGTTTATTATTAGTACATTCATTTTCTAATCGGTTAAGAGCCTCAAATTCAGCACCACTTGGTGATATGAAAACAATACCAATACCACAATCGCCCTTACAAACCGATCCATCAAAATGCAATTTCTATGGAGTAAAAGTAATAGAACCGATATCTAAATCATTATCATTAATGCTATGCTCAACAATAAAATCAGCAACAATTTGGCCTTTCATAGACTTCAAAGATTCACAAGCCAAATCATATTCAATGAGAGCATACGCCTATTTACCAATTCTCCTACTTAAAATTGGTCTATGCAATATATATTTAATGATATCGGTTTGACAAGCTACTATGCAAGTATTGGATAACAAATAATACCGCATCTTGGCACAAGCATAATATAATGATAAGCAAAGCTTTTCAATAAATATATACCTCGTTTCGGCATCCAATAATCGATGACTTGCATAGGTAATAATATGCTCCTTTCCTTCGGTTTCTTGAGTCAAAACAGCCCCGATTACTTGATCTTCAGCAGCCACATACAATTTGAATGGAAATCCTCTCCTAGGAGCTTTCATGACCGGCGGCGAAGACAAGTAATATTTAATCTTTTCAAAGGCTTCTTGCAGTTTTGCCCCCCAAGTAAATTCGGCTTCATCTTTTAACCGAAGGATAGGAGTAAAAGTATTGACCTTCCCAGACAAGTTACAAATAAATCTTCTCAAGTAATTTACCTTGCCTAGGAATTTCTGCAAATCTTTCTTGCATGTAGGAGCTTTGATCTTCTTGATAATATCAATTTTCTTAGGATCTATCTCTATGCCATTCTCATGGATAATAAAGCCTAAAAGCTTTTCAGCCGACACACCAAATGCACATTTAAGTGGGTTCATCTTTAATCCCTATCGACGCATTCTCTCAAAAGCAAGCCTTAAATCAGCTAAATGAGGTTTTAAACCAGCCGATTTAACAACAATATCATCGATATAAATTTCTATGATTAAGCCAAGCAAATCATGAAAAATTAAATTCATAGCCCTTTGGTAAGTAGCACCAGTATTTTTTAAACCAAAGGTCATAACTACCCACTCAAATAAACCAACAAAACCTGGACATATGAAAGCCGTTTTGGATATATCCTCTTCGGCCATGAATATTTGATTGTAACCAGCATTACCATCAAGAAAACTAATAACTTTATGTCTGGAAGCATCATTTATAAGCATGTCGGCTATAGGCATAGGATATTCATCTTTAGAAGTAGCTCTATTAAGGTTTCTAAAATCAATGCAAACTCTAAGCTTACCAGAATCCTTCTTCTCAACTGGCACAATATTAGATAACCATTCAGCATAACGACAAGGCCTAATAAAATTCGCATCCAATAACCGATTAATCTCTTCTTTAATCCGGTCATACATATTAGGATTGAAACGCCTAGCAGTTTGTTTAAAAGGCCTAAAACCAGGTTTAATAGGCAGCCGATGCTCAACTAACTCACGGCTTAAACCAGGCATCTCTTGATAATTCCATGCAAAACAATCAACATACTCTTTCAACAGCTCGATTAATTCAGCTTTATAATCAGCTTTCAAATTTTTGTTTACAAACGTCGGCCTAAGTACAATGCCATCACCAATATCAATTTCCTCTAAAGGGTCAGCCGACGTAAAGCCTTGTCCTAATTTACTCATATCATCAAAACCTTCAATGGCCTCACACATATCGTTCTTTTGTGCCCGATAATGATCAAGTCTCTGCTGCAACCATTCTGAATTATTCATTGATTCATAAAAAATGGTTTAGCCGATACTCAACCGGCTTTAGAACAGCAGGCAAAAAGCCATCTCTAGTACAGCTGATCATCTCATAGTCAGAAATGTCTAAATCTGTCAAGCAATTGACATGATCATGCATAGACATGGTAGAACCATCAGCCACTGCAACACAAGCCGATGTGTCTCCATGTACAACCTCAATATCTTCGTCAACCCATTGAATGAGAAATTGATGCAAACTAGAAGGTACACATCTATTTGCATGAATCCAATCACGATCCAATATTAAATTGATGTTACCTAGGGTCTCGGTGACGAAGAAAGCAGTAGCCAACGTCTTGCTCCCAATGGTGAGCTCCATAGAAGCAACGCCCTTAGCACTCATAGGCTCACCTCCTCCCACACCACTGATAGTCATGTTGGTCTTGATCAGCTCATCATCTAATCCACCAAGCTTCTTGAACATAGAATAGGGCATCAAATTGACAATTGCCCCGGTATCAACAAGTATCCTGGAAACTGGCTTCCCATTGATATGACCCTTTATATACAACGCCTTTAGATGATTTTCAGAATCCATTGGCCATTTAAATATAGCTTCTTTTGGGCCAAAGTCTAGATAAGCCAACTCGTCCTCCGGAATAACGTAATAATCCGAAGATAGGTGCACCACATTAGCATGAACATTCATATGTTCAGGTGACGACCCATAATCAACTAACTGTTCATCGTCCATATTCTGAGAATCCGATGACAGCCTCTGATCAAATGTAGAAGTGACAGAAATTTCAGAAGCAATACGAGATGGACCTGGATCAGCAGAAACCGGTTCCTCCGGTTTCAGAACCGGTTCCACCGGTTCTGTCATGGCCGTAGACACCAAAGGGGGAAGAACCGGTTCCACTGGTTTGGAATCCGGTTCCACCAGATTTTGTCCTGGAGCTTCAGTTTTCTTCCACCCCTTGCCTGGAGGAATCATGGGCCTGTACTTGTTGAAGTGCTCCTTCCTCTGCTTCTCCAGCTCCTTCTCCTTCTGTTCTTGAAAACGAAGCCGCTGTAACTTCCTCTTTTGTGTGCGTGTCAAACCTGGAGGACACCATCTTGGCATGAAGTATTTAGATTTATCAATTTCAACCTTCTTACCCACATCAGGCTCTGCAGCCATCCTTCTGGACTGATGGCTTAGCTTCATCACCAATTATCATTGGCATCTTGTCATCGTCCTTTAAATTCACTTGGAAGCACCAATCTGAATCACATCAGCAGCTGTAGTCCTTTCCTGGTCGACATCCATCTTCTGAACAACTTCCTCCACCTTCTTAGGCTGATAAACTTGCTTGGGAGGAGATGCCCACTTTTCCTGAGGAAACCGGTTCCACCGGTTTTGAGAACTGGTGCCACCGGTTTTAGGTGGCACGTCCCAACCTGATCGACGAGGAGCCGAACGGTTATCCACTGTTGGTATTTTTAACGATCACAGATAAATCCGCAAGCGTACGGATACCGATGTAGCTTTCACCCGAGAGTATTCCAGGGTATCGAATCCACAGGGAACGTGTGTGTACTAGTGATGATTTAAGAACGACCAAAGACAAAAGAAGTGATGAATGTGTAGAAGGTAGAGAGGGTTATTTCTAAGTATTCTGGATAATCAAAAGATAGCTCAAGTCATTTGCTGTATTACTTGCTTCGGGACGCCCAACCGTCCAAGCCCGGAAAGGGATGAGAAGGGGGCAAGGCAAGCCAGGCAATGGTCCTACTACTCTCTAGTGCTGCTCACGTGGTGGACTACGTAGGCCGTCAGGGCTGTCACCACCTGGGGCTACCACTACAAATCCGTGGCACTAGGCGCACTCCAAGGCATTCAACATAATTAGACATTCATCTGTTCTATTGAATACTATCTTAGCTTTGCAAGTACTAAGACACCTATCACAGCGAGGAGCCCACAAGTAAATAAAGTAAAGCTTAAACTTAATTAAATATTAATCCAAAAATACAAAGAGAATACCCGGATGAAACTCAAACCTGAGCCGCACCCACCGAGGAACAAGAAGAACAGAGGAGCCGACATCCCCGACTTCTCCCGGACTCTCGCCTCACCTCTCACCTATTCTAACACTACATTGGATTTGATCTTGGAGCTCTTGCTTCACTTCTTTGTGTTGAATGAGAGGGTGGAGCCCTCTATTTATAGTGTGGAGGGTGCCTTGAGAGAATGGAGATCCTCCCTAGGTCCTAGGGAATATTCCCCTTCCTATCCTCTCCTTGTGCCAAGTGTCCTGGGAACCGACCTACGAACGTCGGTGGAGCGAAGGAAACAGTCGCGCAGGAAAAAATCCTCGCGATGTGCTTCCCGCGGCAAAATCTGCACGTCCATCTTGGCCTCGATCCGCGTGACGATCTTGGGTGAATGGGGACCTGCCACGTGTCCCTTTTGACCTCCTCTCGCGAACGCCCGCGAGGGCTGCTGGCCGATCGGCGGCTGGGCCACTGCCTGCGCGCCACCTGCCCCGTTGGCCGGTCCTGCGTCGGTAACGTGTGGGGCTGTGGGCACCGTGCGGGCCCCGCTCCTGGTCCTTCCCCTGTGCGTGTGCGTGAGACCGCACAGGCCGTGGACCCCATGGCCTGCGTATGCCTGCGTACCCGCTTGAAGGTGACGAGGCCATTCGGCCAGTGGTCCTGCGCCACCTCACCTAGCCCTCTGGGCCTCTCCCGTATATGCATGGGCCTTGTCCCTGCGTCCAAGGCTGACAGCCCCTACATGACTACGTGAGTGGCCGCGCCGAGCATCAGCTCTGGCTGCTGACCTGCTTCGTACTCCGTAGGGTGCCATGCCGTGGCCCCGGCGCTGACGTCATTAATTTGTGATTTCTCTGGTTTAGTCATCCGAGCTCCAAATAATGTGAGTAATATATCCCTCTGATCATCTCGAGGAGCTCTATGCAATGGTGAACTTCAACTTGGCATTTGAGGTAATTTGTGATAATGATATATTCAGATCTTTCTGAGGCCCATAGCATCATTTCCTGCATAGCCAGTTCAAAACACCAACACTCGTGGAATTCATTAGTATTAAACCCTATAACTATGTTTGGTGTTTATATTTCATATGTTTTGTGCAGGAATTGACGGTCAAAAGTGATACTTAAGGACCGTCAACAAGCTCCCCCACACTTAGCCTTTACTCGTCCTCGAGTAAAGTTCAAAGCTAAGGTGGAACAACATAACTCTTTGATATGATGCAAGCATATAAGTTATTCCAAGACATACCTGTACTTGTGAATTTTGAAGTGTCTATCATGTCATCTTGGATGGTTGAGAAATGGAACGGCTTTGATTCAAGTCATCTCCACTCTTCTATTAAGTAAAACCTTACCTAGCTCCTCAATTGATTCTCTCAGATCGCTCAATGTGTATTATTCCTCACCAAGGCATTAATTTGCCTTTCTTTCACCCTACTCTAAAAAGGCTTCTGTGGAGCTCATGGTAGGGGTAAGGATAAAGCTTACTTGCATCACATGTATTGCAAAATCAAAGAGTGGATCCAAAAAGAAAACTATTCATACAATCTGATCAAGATGTGCATGTGTGTGGGAAAATGGAAAGTGTATGAGAACTCCTTTTTGCATGATCTCTCTCCTTTGAATTTATTTTGAGAACATGGCTAACTATTTTTTCTTTTTTTCTCTTTTTTTCATGCTCAAAGCTTCATGAGCATCTCTCTCTTTTTTTTTCATACTCAGTCCTTTTATGAGCATGTATTTTTTTGACAATGTTTTTCTATAGCCCATGTCTCTTTTGCAAAGGATATTCAGAGAGAGCGTCACAAACATATGGAGCATTTATTTTGTGGATGAATGGATATTGCTAACTTCCAGTGTAGATGTTTCGCATGCGTATGTGGAGTGTACGTGATCTTGATCAAGAAAGCATGAAGAGCATCTTACAAAGGTCACAACAATTTGACAAAGCTCAATGCAATAACAAGCAGCATATGTATAAGGTTTTCAATGTGAGCAACATATGGCTTTGGTAGGAATGGAATATCATTGAGGAGTTTTTGTAAGGCTAGTGATTTTAAAAATTTTGCAAGAAAAACATCCCAAGTACTTTATACAGAAAGAGCAAGATTCATCTTATCATACCATATCTCATTTGTCAACCATTTAGATGGCAGGCTTTCCTAAAGATATAATTTCACAAGCAACAGATATAGAGCAAGGAATAACAAATATGCAAGCCAATCAAGGATGAGCATATAAACCAGAGGAGCTATAAATTCATTTGAGTTTAATTTTAATGATCATCTCAAGATTATGTTAAACTCATGAATGAGAGGGAGTGAGGGATTGGCATGCAAACCATCGCATTGGACGAAGTGGAAGACGATGTGTTCCAGAGGGCTTTGGGTCGAAAGAATTCATTTGAACCCCTCTGGTGCCCGACCGTCGTGATCTTTTTGATGCTGATCCATGCGATGTTGTGAGGCGTAGTTAAGGATGGTCTCGATTGTGTGAACGTTAAGAAGCCTGAGAGACCCCCACACTTGATCTTGTACCTGCGTTTATTCAAAACAAGATGGAAACGAAACAACGGCTCTACTGGCCTTACAAACCAGGGAGCCTGATCTTTATTTGAAATTCAAATGTTTTTTCTGTTTTTATGTTATACAAATTTTTATTGATTTTTCTTTCATGGCAAGCAATTCTTTCAAGGTAACTTAGCAGGGAGATTAAGGAAGAATAAAAACACAACGAGTTTTGGATACTTCCTTGGTGAAGTTCCCCCAAGCTTTGATCTTGCAAATGAATGCAAGATTTGAGCTTAAGAGTGCCAAAGATTTGTCCACTGTTCATCCTACTTCATCGTGCAAATTTCTTCCATGTGACTAAGGCTTTCAGATGTTGGAGTTATGCTCACCACCCTTTAGTCATTACTTCATCCCTGCGAAAAGTTAGTGGACAACAAATACCCGAAGGACCATTTGAGTAGATATCATTATTGCCATAGGGTTAGTTGTTCATATCCACACTTAAAAACAGATTGGTCTTTAACATATTAAGCGTAGATCCTGTTTGCCATTATTATGATATTTATTTTAAAGCTTCTTTTTTTCAAATTTTTATTTTCATCACTGTTCTTAAAGCATAACTCAAACAAGGCCGCATTGCATCAACATGATCATAAGGGGAGTTTTGTAATTTACTCACAGTGAACCTTCGAAAGGTTATTTGTACCTCCTTGTATGTTGTGCAATATTGTTGCAGTGCATCCAATGCCTTGGTTCATCTCCAATTTGAATTAAGCTTGAAGACTTCACCCGCTCAAATTTCAAATCTTTTTCTGCAGAGGTTAGTCCATACATACAACCAATATCTATACATGCATTTACTCAAAGGTTCATTAATCAAACTTGACACCATGTCTGGTTTGATTAAAGAAGACCATTTTAACCTAAGCACCACGCTTAATTTAAAAGGTCTATGAATGTATTCCGGAGACATTCAAACTAGAGCATATGAGGATAGATAACTGAAGCATGAGAACATGATCAAGCATTTTTCAAATGGAGAAAAACATGAGTATATGAATGGTGAACTTCGGGTTACCTTTCGGAAGGACTTTGTTTTATGTCAAAAGCGAGACATGACACTTACCTTGGTATACTAACCGCTGGTGTTAGATGATGAGTTTAGAATTTCCATCGCGGTCGCTCCTTGGATCTTGATGACATTATTAATGGTGACTTGGTCGCTTGTGGATTACAAGGGCACACTAAATGTTGGGACGCTCCCAACAAGTAGTTGACGCAAATGCAAGACACGAGCATGCAACAAACACCTTTTTCAAGAAAGCGCGTACAAGAACCAGGATGCAAGGTAAGGTGAAACCAGAAGGCATATGGGGACAGCCGAGGTGCAATGCCGCAATGGCATGTACCCCGGATGTCTTAATCCCACTGAGACTCACTGTATAAAGTTTTTTTGTTTTTTTTGAATGCAATCATGATTGGAAAATAAATATGCCAACTAATTTAAAATGCATGAACAAAACAAATATGCTGGGTGATTGAAAAATCCAAATGAGGGACATTCAAAACATGACATGAAATTTGTAAGAAACTCGAGGCCTGGCATTTCTCAAAGCGCGAACTGATCAACCCTTTGATCTAAATGACGTGGTGGGAGCCAGTTCCATTTAACCCTATTGATCGGTCTACCAACCACGTTCTGGCAATTAACCGACCCTGTAGGGGCTGCATGAGTTGGACTAGGAACCCGAATAGATAGGTGATGAAAGATTTCGCCACCCACCTAGACTAGGCACAGTGCCCGAATACAGTTCAAAGCCGAGGAGCCACCCATTCAAAAAGAAGGCACAAGAGTTTGCTTGCAAATGAAGTGCAACATGAAAGTTTTGAAACAAATATGATGTGCAATATGAATATTTGAAATGCAAGGGATAATGCTTGGTTACCTCAAGGCAGGCATTTGAGATTTTTTTTAATTTTAAATTTTTTTATAGCAAGAAAGGATACATGAACTAGCATCATCTATAAACCAAAGATAAAATTTGGCTTTAATGGAACTTGTCATGAGATAAGTACAAACCTCCCCCACACTTGGATTTTTGTGTCACTTGACAACAAAACCAAGTGTGTGTGTGTCGGCGTCCTTCAAATTTTGTTCCATTACCAAAACTTACCATGGTGTTGCAAATGATGTAGCTCTCATGTTCTTAAGCATCGTAGATCCGTCGTTCTTTTCAGTTTCAACCTGTAATGGCTAGCGACCAAAAATACCCGAAGGATAACTTAATCGAAGAACATGCTCTTGCAAGGTTTTTTTTTATGTGAACGATGGATGGGTAGTGATGAAAATGAATGGTAAAGATAAGTGAAATGATGTGATAGTATGGATGGGGGTACATGGGCAAACTCGGTTCGACACTAGTACAGCAACCGTTCCCCGGCAACGGCGCCAGAAAGCTTGTTGGTATTTTTAACGATCACAGATAAATCCGCAAGTGTACGGATACCGATGTAGCTTTCACCCGAGAGTATTCCAGGGTATCGAATCCACAGGGAACGTGTGTGTACTAGTGATGATTTAAGAACGACCAAGGACAAAAGAAGTGATGAATGTGTAGAAGGTAGAGAGGGTTATTTCTAAGTATTCTGGATAATCAAAAGATAGCTCAAGTCATTTACTGTATTACTTGCTTCGGGACGCCCAACCGTCCAAGCCCGGAAAATGATGAGAAGGGGGCAAGGCAAGCTAGGCAATGGTCCTACTACTCTCTAGTGCTGCTCACGTGGTGGACTACGTAGGCCGTCAGGGCTGTCACCACCTGGGGCTACCACTACAAATCCGTGGCACTAGGCGCACTAAGGTATTCAACATAATTAGACATTCATCTGTTCTATTGAATACTATCTTAGCTTTGCAAGTACTAAGACACCTATCACAGCGAGGAGCCCACAAGTAAATAAAGTAAAGCTTGAACTTAATTAAATATTAATCCAAAAATACAAAGAGAATACCCGGATGAAACTCAAACCTGAGCCGCACCCACCGAGGAACAAGAAGAAGAGATGAGCCGACATCCCCGACTTCTCCCGGACTCTCGCCTCACCTCTCACCTATTCTAACACTACATTGGATTTGATCTTGGAGCTCTTGCTTCACTTCTTTGTGTTGAATGAGAGGGTGGAGCCCTCTATTTATAGTGTGGAGGGTGCCTTGAGAGAATGGAGATCCTCCCTAGGTCCTAGGGAATATTCCCCTTCCTATCCTCTCCTTGTGCCAAGTGTCCTGGGAACCGACCTACGAACATCGGTGGAGCGAAGGAAACAGTCGCGCAGGAAAAAATCCTCGCGATGTGCTTCCCGCGGCAAAATCTGCACGTCCATCTTGGCCTCGATCCGCGTGACGATCTCTGGGCGAATGGGGACCTGCCACGTGTCCCTTTTGACCTCCTCTCGCGAACGCCCGCGAGGGCTGCTGGCCGATCGGCGGCTGGGCCACTGCCTGCGCGCCACCTGCCCCGTTGGCCGGTCCTGCGTCGGTAACGTGTGGGGCTGTGGGCACCGTGCGGGCCCCGCTCCTGGACCTTCCCCTGTGCGTGTGCGTGAGACCGCACAGGCCGTGGGCCCCATGGCCTGCGTATGCCTGCGTACCCGCTTGAAGGTGACGAGGCCATTCGGCCAGTGGTCCTGCGCCACCTCACCTAGCCCTCTGGGCCTCTCCCGTATATGCATGGGCCTTGTCCCTGCGTCCAAGGCTGACAGCCCCTACATGACTACGTGAGTGGCCGCGCCGAGCATCAGCTCTGGCTGCTGACCTGCTTCGTACTCCGTAGGGTGCCATGCCGTGGCCCCGGCGCTGACGTCATTAATTTGTGATTTCTCTGGTTTAGTCATCCGAGCTCCAAATAATGTGAGTAATATATCCCTCTGAATCATCTCGAGGAGCTCTATGCAATGGTGAACTTCAACTTGGCATTTGAGGTAATTTGTGATAATGATATATTCAGATCTTTCTGAGGCCCATAGCATCATTTCCTGCATAGCCAGTTCAAAACACCAACACTCGTGGAATTCATTAGTATTAAACCCTCTAACTATGTTTGGTGTTTATATTTCATATGTTTTGTGCAGGAATTGACGGTCAAAAGTGATACTTAAGGACCGTCAACATCCACCAACCTCTCACGTGCTAGCACTTTGTCATTACCCCATCCTGGATGAAAAGGAGGATACTGCATAGAGTAATAAGGCATGTGCATCCCATTGTAATCCCATGCTGGATATGGAGCATTATAATACGGAGGCATCCATGGTACGTTTTGATATTGGTTCTGTTGGGGGATCAAAGCTAGCACCATCACCCTTCTGCCTGTTATTCGCCCTTGGAGGCGAAATTGGTTTTTCTTGACGCATAGGTGATCTCTTTCTCTTTTTTGACAGCCAATCCTCATCATCTGGCCTTTGATTAGCATATTTGGAAAACAACTGGTCAAAAGTCGGCTTTGGTTTTGCAACTTTACCCTGATCCTTGGCCACATTGATTTTCCAGGTTCCAATCTCATGACGCTTAGGCTTCAGCATTTTCGGGCACCCCTGACTAGAACCGGTTAAACCAGTTTCTGAAACAGGTGGAACCGGTTTGTCCTGTACAAGCTCAAACGGTCCCTTTGACGATCCTTGCCCCCCGAGATCCGTAACTCTTGCAGTGATTTTGAAAGTTTCTCTGCCATTGGGGGTCTTCTCACACACCACTTCCCTGACAATTGATTTTCCCTTCAAATTTTCAGGCTTTGGCTTGTCATCACCCACAACAATATTTTTTTCCTTTAGTTGATTCGACTTGATGTGGCCGAACCAGAACTTTAGGAGGTTGCATCTCAAGGGTGTTGACAGGGAAAGATGCTTTGTCCACCTGCATCTCATGTAGTGTCGAACGTCCTTCATTCAAGGCCGATTGCACCTATCGATGGAAAACATTGCAATCATTAGTAGCATGTGAAAAAGAATTATGTAATTTGCAATATGCCCGCCTTTTAAGCTCTTCAGGTCAAGGAATAGCATGAGACATCTTGATGTTTCCATTCTTTAATAATTCATCAAAAATACGATCGCATTTAGAAACATCAAAAGTAAATCACACTTCTTCTTTCCGATTCTTTTGAATTGGCTTAAGAGATGGACATATGTACGATTTATTCTTAGAAGGCCACACAAGTTCAGCAACATACACATCTTCATCATCGTCCGAGCTACTAGAATCATAAGTAACAACATGAACATTGGAACGATGAGTCTTATATGTATCCTTATTATTTTTTATTCGGTTTTCAGCAACTAAAGCTCTTATTTGCACTTGATTAACCAAAAAATGTTCAAAGCCTTCCATCTTTTCTTTGATAAAGGATCTCAAACCATTAAAAGCAACATCAGCAAGATCCCTTTCAGAAAGTGACAAATTAAAGCATCGGTTTCTAGTTTCCTTGAATCATTTAAAATAATCTAAAACAGATTCATCTCTTTGTTGCTTAACCGATGTTAAATCTGTCAATTTTAACTGAACACTCCCACTATAAAAGTAATTGTTGGGGATTTGGCCCGCCGACAAACGCCCTCTACTTGTTTTGCTTCATCTCACGCGTAAGGGCAGCAATGAACGAAGGAGATAGAACCAATTTAGCTTCATTTTACTCTGCAGGCCTCTAATTCGGCTTCGGTGAGCATATCTTGCTGTATTCGAAAGCCAATTGGCTTCGCTCGTCACGTTTTGCTGTAAACGAAACCCAATTGGCTTCGCTCGTCACGTTTTGCTGTAAACGAAACCCAATTGGCTTCGCTCGTCGCGTCTTGCTGAATACAAAAGCCAATCGGCTTCGGTAATCACTTGTTGTATACAAAGGCCAATCGGCTTCGGTAATCACCTCTCGATATATGCGGAAGCCAATCGGCTTCGGTGATCGTGCAGCAGGAAGCCAATGTGATGTTATCAGAATCAAGTTAGAAGCCAATTCGGTGAAATATTGATACTATTGAATGTCAAAAGCTACGAATAAGTTAATGGCAAGCTTCGGTTCACTCTAAACTGCAGGTTCTTGCAGGAGCCATCGGCTTCCTGGACGCTGAAAAGCGGCTTAAGTCATCTCGACTCAGCAGAAGCCAATTCCAGGAGCTACAGAGCCTTTGGAGGCGGGCGAAGCAAACGTGGACCGAGTCCAAGGAGACCAAGTCCAAGCCAAGTCAAACACGGAATCACAAGTCTACGCATTCACATTGGGAGGAGTAAATGTACCAAAGTGTCCATTGGCTATTTGTATTGTATAGTCTAGAGGATGATGCCTGATCTCAGGGGTACAATGGGAATGTAAAGACCCTTGGTCTCCCTATAAAAGGGGACCCCTCCCCTTCATGTAAAGGTGGTTGATTTCAGGATACTGTAGATAAGTAATTTATTGTTGCTTGTCTCAGTTGTCCCGTTTCAGCTGTTGTCCGGGTTCATTGGCTTCGGCTACTAACCCAACAACTGGCGCCCACCGTTTGTGCAGTGCACGAACAAAACCCACGATAACCACCATGCCACCAAAAAAGCCAACCAAGCCAGCCAAACCAACCCCCACCGTGTCAAATGCAACCCTCAGCATCGAAGCTGCCCCCCGACCCACAAATCCACCAACAAGCCCACCACCAATAACCGAAGCCGTTCTCGACGATCAAGAGACCGATGAAGAAGCACTGACCACCCAGGAGAGAATGCAACGAATCGAAGAAAGGCTTCGTCTCCGACGCCTTGAGCAGCAGAGAGAGCTGGATGCTGCACAGCTCGAACTAGAGCAACAAATGCAAGAGGAGGAAGAGGAGCAGCAACATCAATTGCTGCAAGTCAAGAAGCAGCTCGAGGAGCTGAGGCAAGCGAAGCAGAGGAGGCTGAACAACACAAGCTCCAGAGCTGAAAAGCTGCGCCAAGAACTCGAGAAAGCCAAAAAGCAAGTCGCTGAGCTCCAAGCAGAGCTTAATGAGCCAAACACCATCAACCCACCAAACCACAACTCTTCATCCCAAACTGGCTTCCAAACACTCCATACTCATATGTGCCCACTTTCAGAAAGCCTCCAACTGGCAAGATGGCCACCTTCCTACAAACCCATCTCTCTACCAAGATACAACGGCCTCACCGACCCAAAGCAATTCCTAATGAGCTATGAAGCTGCAATAGCTTCGGCAGGAGGAGATGATGTTGTACTAGCAAAATCTTTCATCATTGTCTGCGATGGCACAGCAATGAATTGGTACACGAAGCTGCCTGGCCTATCAATCAACAGCTGGTATGATCTGAAGAGGGAGCTTATCAAAAATTTTGGCATTATGGGAGACCAATCACTCTCATATGCCGAACTCACACTACACCAGCAACCGAAGGAGCCACTAGAGGACTACTTCTGCAGATTTGTCACTCTACGTGCTCAAGCCCCACATATCCCTGATGAAGCAGCAAAATTCGCAGCAATACAAGGGCTTCGCCCAGGATTGTTTGCACAGCATATCGCAAGAGAGACACCAGCTACTCTGGCAGACCTGTATGAAGAGTTCAAAAAATATTGTCGCTCTGACAATGACAACTGAATGAGATTGGCAAGAGAAGCCATCATGAGAAACCAATATGAGTCACAAGCCAAAACCCATCACCACAGCCACAACTACCAAAACTACTCCCACCAAACAATCATGAAGGTGGACAATCCGCCTCCTTCTTACGAAACCAAACCATCGTACCCAGAAAGCCAATACCACAACCAGAGAAATGAGCCCACTCAGAGGGGTGGAAAAGCCGGCAGAGGCCGAGGAAGAGGAAGAGGTCCAGCGGGACCTGAGCTGTTTTGCCAATACCACGGCAAAAATCATACCCATGGCACAGAACAGTGCAGAGATATCAAGAAAACAATAGAAAAGCTAAGAGCAGAGAAGATTCAAGCAACCCAAACGAAGCCAATATCGGCTTCGCAAATAAATACCCAAAACCCTTCCCAAGCTATCCCACCATACTGTCCAGTATATCCTTCGCTAAACTCAAACACTGTGCATCCATCAACAGCGATGGCAACCCAATATTTGCCTTCGCCGCAAACATTTTAGCATTACTACCCACAGGCCATATACCCTCACCTATACCCCCAAGCCTCCCAGCAAGTGGCTTCGCAAAACATAAAGGTTGAGGAGCTGCCACCACCACCACCACTCTCACAGCAAAAAGCCAATCAGAAAGAAGCCCCAAGTCCACTCCCAAGCTATGGACACATCATGCCCATTTCTGGAGGATCATCGCTTGCTTTTGAGAACAAAAAGCAAAGGAAAAGCTATTTTCGCCAAGTCAATAACATCTCTGTTGATGGCCCATACAAGAGGTCGGAATGGTCTCATATGCCCATCACTTTCACTGAGGAAGATCTCAAGCTCCACAACTACCCACACAACGATGCTATGTCGATCGAAGCCAATATTGCTGGCTGGACGATTGGAAAGGTGCTCGTGGACACAGGAAGCTCTGCTGACATCATCCTAGCAAAAACACTCAGAAACATGACCAATATCAACCCAGACAATCTGGAGCCATCAGACACTCCGTTGGTCGGCTTCGGGGGGAAGCGAACCCAAACACTCGGGAAAATTTCACTGCAAGTATCCTTCGGTGACACATCCAATGCAAGAACAGAATACATCACCTTTGATGTAGTGGACATGGTCTTTGATTACAATGTCATTTGATATCATCATAAGGCAGTCATTCCTATGTATGAAAATGCCAGCTCTCAAAGGAGTTATAACTGTATATGGCGACCAGAGGGAAGCCAGAAACATCGAAAAAGCCAGAGCACCTGGTCAGCGAAATGTGCATTTGCTTGAAGAAAAAGATCCATATTACCCAGAAGAAAAGCCAAATATTGAGAAAGATTGCAGGAAGATGCAGAAAGCTGCAGAGACGAAGCAGGTCCAGCTGCAGCCTGACGTCTTTGACAGAGAAGTGATCATCGGCTCAGATCTAGAGCCGGACGAAGAAGATAGGCTCATCGAATTCCTCAGAAATAACAAAGATGTGTTTGCTTGGTCAAGCAAAGATCTACCAGGTATTGACAGAAGCATAGTTGAGCATAAGCTGGCAATCAGTCCCGATATGAAGCCAAAAAAGCAAAAGTTGAGAAAGATGTCCGAAAAGAAAGCTGATGCAGTAAAAGCCGAAGTGCAAAGGCTGCTGGACGCCAATGTCATACGCGAAGTCAAATATCCAACATGGCTAGCAAACACTGTACCAGTTCAGAAGAAGAATAGAAAATGGCGAATGTGTATCGATTTCACAGACCTCAATAAAGCTTGCCCAAAAGATGATTTCCCACTACCAAGAATTGACAAGATTGTTGATCAAGCAGCAGCAAGTGAAATGATGTCCCTCTTAGATTGCTTTTCTGGCTATCACCAAATCTGGATGAAAAGGAGGATGAGGAGAAAACCAGCTTTATCACACCAGTTGGCACTTTTTGCTTCGTCAGGATGCCTGAGGGGCTTCGGAATGCAGGAAGCAGTTTTTGCCGAATGTCAAGCATAGTGTTCAAGGACGAATTGTTCAAAACTATATTGGCATATGTTGATGACATCTTGGTCAAAAGTGCCAAAAGGCAAGATCATGTATCAGATCTAGCAACCGCCTTCGCTCGCATGAGACAGGCCGGTCTCAAGCTAAATCCAGAAAAGTGTGTATTTGGGGTGACAAAAGGCAAAATACTTGGTTGTCTGGTTTCGGCTCACGAGATAGAAGCCAATCCAGACAAGATAAATGCAATCCTTGACATGGAAGAGCCAAAGTGTATGAGAGACGTGCAGAAGCTGTCAGGCAGAATTGCCGCACTCAACAGATTCATTGCAAAAGCAGCAAAGCGAAGCTTACCATTCTTTACAACACTCAGAAATGCAGCTAAGTTCCAGTGGGGGCCAGAGCAGTCAAAAGCATTCCACGAGCTAAGGCAATACCTGATGCAACTCACGAAGCTAACAGTACCAGACCCAAAAACACCACTCCTACTGTACATTGCAGCATCACAGTCAGCAGTTAGTGCAGCGCTCATCACAGAAAAGCTGGTAGATGGCAGAAGCATTCAGCAGCCAGTCTACTATGTATCCGAAGCTTTGAATGCGTCGAAGCTGTTTTATACAGAGATTGAAAAGATGATCTATGCAGTGATAATGGCTTCCAGAAAGCTGAGACACTATTTCGAGGGCCATCACATCAAAGTCCTCACGGATCAGCCACTTAAGGAGCTTTTGAACAACAAAGAAGCTTCGGTGAGAATTCGCAAGTGGGCAGCGGAGCTTTCAGAGTACGTCGTGGATTTTGAAAGGAGAACATCAATTAAATCACAAGTCCTAGCTGACTTTATCGCAGAATGGACATCGCCTTCGCCACAAAATGCTATCAGAGAGGAAAATTGGCTGATACACTGTGATGGTGGTTGGGGGGACAAAGGAGCTGGCATCGCGGCAATTGTACAATCGCCTTCGGGCGTGAAAATGAGATATGCAGCAAATTTAGAGTTTTGCAAATGCAGTGACAGAAGCACAAACAATGTTGCTGAGTACGAAGCAGTGTTGCTTGGGCTCAGAAAAGCCAGGGCTTTGGGAGCTCAGAGGTTCACTATCAAAACAGATTCTAAGGTGGTAGCAGATCATATCGAAAAAGAGAGCATAGCGAAGCAACCAGAACTCATCAAATATTTGTCCACTGTATGCTCAATGGAGAAAAAATTCAAAGGTTTCACTGTGGAGTACATTCCAAGAGCAAAAAATGACGAGGCAGATGCTCTGGCTAAGGCAGCAGCAAAGGGGGACAAGCTTCCACCTGATGTGTTCTTCCAAACATTAACATCACCATCAATAAAGGATTCAGATGACCCACCGAAGCTGATCAATGCAATAAGCTCCGAAGATTGGTGATCCCCAATAATAGCTTTCCTTCGGGGATACTATGAGCCAATTGATGAAGATGACCTAAAAGCTATGCAACAAAGAGCAAGATGCTATCAGATGATAGATGATGTCCTGTACAAGAAAGGAGTTGTAGCTCCTTGGCTTGTTGCATTTCTCACAACGAAGGAAAAGAACTGATCCAAGAGATACGCAGCGGCTTATGCAGGGCACACTTTGGGGCAAGAGCTTTAGTGGGCAAGGCAATGAGGCAAGGATTCTACTGGCCTGCAATCATCATGGATGCAACAAACACGGTCAAGACGTGTGATCAGTGTCAAAAGTGTGCAGCGAACAGAAAATCTCCTTCGGAAAAATCACAACTGATAACTCCAACATGGCCTTTGCAAAGATGGGGCATTGATCTAGTTGGCCTGCTTCCAACGGCTCAAGGAAATCTCAAATACGCCATAGTAGCAGTCGAGTATTTCACCAAGTGGATCGAAGCCTGACCTTTGGCCAACATCACAGCAAAAACAGTTATCAAATTCTTCTGGCAGCAAATTGTGTACCGATTCGGAGTACCAAGGGAAATAACAGTGGACAATGGGAAGCAGTTTGACTGTGATGAATTCAGGCAATACTGCATGTCAATTGGAACAAAAGCTAAATTCGCTTCGGTATATCATCCGTAAACAAATGGAGCAGTTGAAAGAGCCAATGGCTTAATCTTTACAGCCATCCGAAAGTGCCTCGCAAATTGTAAGAAAAAAGGCAAGTGGGTAGAAGAGATGCCGAAGGTTATCTGGGCTCACAACACCACCACATCGAGGGCAACACAGTTTACTCCATTCAAATTGCTTTATGGTGAAGAAGCAGTATGCCCAGAGGAAATACTGCACAAAGGGCTTCGCACCCAACAAGAAGCTCCCAAAGAGAGCGAAGCAGTTGACAAGGATCTCGTTGAGATATACAGGCTCCAGGCAGCTAAAAACATTTCCAAGTATCAAGCTGAGACAAGAAAGTGGCGAGACAAAAAGGTAATCAGAAAAGATATCAAGGCAGGGGATTGGGTCCTAAGGAAAAATCCAAGCATGCCGCTGGAAAACTGCAATAGAAATGGGAAGGCCCATTCTTAGTCATCAAAAGCAACAGGCCTGGCTCATTTTGCTTAGGCGATGACGAAGGCAATGAGCTGCCGCATTTATGGAATGCAGACAGCTTACGCAAATACTACCTATGAAAAGATGTAAAATGGCTTCGTATCTTATAAATGAAGTCATTGAGTAGAATAGCATTTTTACTTTGTTTCCAAAAGCCCGTACTCTTTTCCTCACAAGGGGACCCTGACCAAGGGGTGAGGTTTTTAACGAGGCGGTGCTTACTGTAACTCGTCAAATCATATACGAACGAGGTATTCCCCAAAAAAGCAGCATCCAAAGCGATTGGCTTTGACCAAGTCGCTCATATTCGACAACTCAAATAGAACTGAATGGACCCTACCAAGAGTAAGGCCAATTCAGATTTAAGCAAAAGCTTACTCCAAAGAGGAGTAAAAGGGGCTTCGGTCAAGATACGCTTACTCTAAAAACAGAGTAAAAGGGGCTCCGACCCAAACAATTGTTATAAAATGAAAGAGGGGCTTCGGCAACTTGTTAGAACACACAAAAACAGCATCGAAAGCGATTGGCTTCGACCAAGTCGCTAATATTCGATAACTCAAATAGAACTGAATTAGCCCTACCAAGAGTAAGGCCAATTCAGATCTCTAAAAACAAGAGCGAAAGGGGCTTCGATCCAAAAGCGCTTACTACGAATAA
>CM014272.1:43250400-43261167 GCA_004135705.1 Alloteropsis semialata | reverse complement strand
GCTTTTTGTACGTGGTTGGAATATGGGGCTCTGGTAGGATCTTCACTCTTCACTGAGGAGTCTAGACTTTTGTTCTTTTTGAAATAAAAAACTCTGGGATCAGATTTCACTGTGGTAAAGATAAAGCAACTCTAGCTCATTGTCTCATAGCCCCCAACAACCTAGAATCAGATCTAGCATTTGCTACCCACAAGTTTTAAGTTTCCAAGGAAGTCATTAATTTAAGCCAACAAATTCAAGACACAAATGACTACCTTATTGAGACTTGCATAAATTGGGAAAGTCATAGCAAATGTTCATCACTTCCAAATAGAGCTTCATCTTTCATTCGTTTCCATTTTCATCATTTTTTTAACAAGATAAAAGAAAACAAGGAGAATGGTTCAGACAACTTACCTGTACAGGGGGTCCTCCCCCAAGCTGGACTTTTCACTGCTGGCGGTAACGAGGGTCGTTCGGGTCGAAGCCTTGGGACCGAAGGTAGGCAGTTAGGTTCTGGTTGCCCGCCTGGATGCTGTTCTGGAGGGTGTTGAAGTTCTGTGCTGACTGGTCCCACCAAGCTTGCGACTGCTGCACATGCTGGGTTAACGTATCATCAATACGGTGAGTGGTTACCTCAAGGGTTCCCATGCGGTTGATAACCCATCCATGCTGCTGCGCCAGTCCCTTGCCGAAAAGGAACGTTGGGCGTCGAATGGAGGAGGGCCGCCACTTGAGCTGGACGACTGATGATAGCGCGGGTCTTGGGGATTCCATTGTGCGTGCGGCGCTTCATGCCATCCCGAACCTCCTGCCACGTATGGTGGAGGCGGCTGCGGCTGCTCCCAGTTCGATCCTTCAGGTATGTACGGCGGAGTTGGAGGCTCCCATGCTGATTGTGCTTGCGGCACTCCGGCTTCTCCCCGTCGGGACATGCTTCTTGTCACCCTCCCTGTCACGCTTTGCCTGCCTTCCTGTTGCAACTCCAACAAAAGTGTTTTGCATCTGTACAACCAGTATTCTGGTGCTGGCAACGGAATTCTGGTTGTGCTATTATGATAAACCATAACAAGCTTTTGGTCTATGGCATGAGTAACAAGGTGACTCTGAACAAAATGAGACTCGTCCAGAGTTGGGCGAGGCTGCGGAAGGAACTCGACTCGATAATTGTCTAAAAGGCCCATCGACTCAAAAATGCGAGTAACCAAAGAAGTGCATTCAATGGGACCTTGCCTTTTAAAAACACCCATCCATTGATCAATCATGAAAACAACAGGTGAGACTTTTATCTTCTTAACCATTGCATATAACAATTTTAATTCATCAATGCGCACGGTTCGAAGATCATTTCGAGGAAATAGAGTCATGGCAAGCCAGCGGTGCATGAAACAAAGAGTGGGATTATGAATGTGACTAGTTCTAGGGGGAGTGCCATCTGTGATACCCGAGATATCCCTCCAAAAGGGTTCTCTCACAAAATGCCTCAAAACTTTATCAACTTCCAAACTGCAACGCTTGCTAAAACCCAGATAGATACTAAGCTGTCTCCAAGAAACGAAATACTCTTCCCTTAAAAAGCGAAAAGTAATCCCTTCCTCACCCTTTCTCAGAGTAGCAAGAAATTGAATTGTTAACAAACGACACCCATCCTCATTAATGCGAGTAAAATCCGACCATCCCACAGCACCCCACACGGTTTCAAAATCAGTAGCCATACCTGATTTCTCCATGAGTTCGCTTGTGAACACACGCGTGTGATCAAAAGCGCGACCCAGAAGAATTTGTTATGCTTCCATTTCATAGCCTTCTTCGATGTCAAGCTGATCGTCGGAGATGAACGCCGGGCGAGGATCATCGTCGTTTTGGTTGCTGCTGGAGCTGTCCCCGTTGCCATCTCCATTGCCACCGCTGCCACCGCCTCCTGTAGCGCCAGCACCGGTGTAGTAGTACTGGTCTTCGGAGATCTCCATGGAGTGTTGGCTGTCCATCCTCTCTTCGGAGCCACCAGCTGATTCCATGATCTCCGTGCTGGAGGAGATCACCTCAGTGCTCCCTGAGTGTCGGCTTCTCCTTGAACTTGACCCCTTCAATTTCTTTGCTTTCTTCACGACTCCTCTGACGATGTTCATGATTTCTGCACAGAGAACAACAAGCAACAAGAACGACACTTGGAAGACAAAAGGATTAGCGTTATCAAATTAGTCGTCCAAGAGTTAGTCGGGCGTGAACGCCTCCACAAAAGTCGTTCTTGTGGGTTATGGCACACCACAAATAAGCGTTCTTGTGGGATTTTGGTTACCTCCACAATACGTTCAAGATTTTAAGCATGAAAAATAACAGCACCGTTATGCAGAAATGAAGTCCATTTTTTAATTGGTTTTTTTTTCAAACTTAGGAGCTAAACACTTAAGAATCTAACAGAGGGAGAGGAGAAACTCCGAGGGCGAAACGCAGCTCGAGTTGGGGCGAAGTGAGCAAGCTGCTGGCCAAGGCTTTTTATAGCCGGAGATCACCACCGATCGGCCGACCAGGTGGGGTTGGCCGACCCTCCCGTAGTGGCAAATTGGCCAACATTTGATCACGATCGCATTGGATACCTGGTGGCTGCAGAACCGGTTGAAAACTTTGCAAAAGAGGGCGGAGTGAGTCGGGCGACATGATCTGGTCGGCCGACCGTCTTTGGAGATGATTGAATGCCCCCTTTGAATGTTGTGATCCGTGACTATGGTAGTGCATCATGGCAATTGAGAGCTCAGCAATGGCCAAAAATTTGAGTCGGCCGACATGGCCTGGTCGGCCGACCAAGCTTTAGCTAGGTTCAGGCTTAGCCTTTGTAGGATGGCACAAGGTTCAATGGTGTGATGAGTTCTGAGTGCGTGGGCAGAAATGGCCAGGTATCCAAGGAGGATTTAAGTAAATGGCTCCAAAGTTTTAAATTTCAAATGCAAAACAAATTTTGTAAAAATTTAAACATGCTCGAGAAATAAATATGCATTGTGAAATAAACATGAGATACATACCGATGTACCTACCGGTGAGGACTCGATGTTTTTCGTCCATCGAGTGCAGACGTCTCCAAGTCATGATTTAGCTTGATGATCTGGCCTCCGCATTTGAAGATAATGCAGATGCTTTTCGACGCCACTCCGGTTCTGTTGTCTTCATACAAGGTGTTGCTGATGTTATTACCTTCAGAGCCTTAACACTTTTTGTGAATTCCTTGGGCAGGGGCAGGAGTGGCTCGCTGTTGGTGACTGGTGGTTTCTGTGGCTTCCATCCATAAATCACCTTGATTTCGGGTCCGTCATGCTTTTTGTTCAATTCTTTCTTGTTTCCTGCATGGTTAGCCAAAATCTCCCGACTGGTCTCTTGTACCACTGCAGCTAACTCGGCTGACTGGGTTTCTAAAATTTTGCTTAAGCGCAGCTGGTTTTTCACAGCAACTGACAAGGCATGGAATCTAGAACTTAAATCATTCACCTTTCTCTTGGCAGGTATAGTGTATACGCTTTCTCCTTGCTGGGATGGGCCCCAGTTATGTGCTAGAAATAAATCCCTGCACTGCTGCCAAGACTCCATCTTTGCCTGGTGGTTGTAGTACCCTGCAGTGCTCTACCTGTTATTGAGAATGGGAATAACCATTGCTTTGCCCTTCCTGCTAGTTGACTGCATATTACTGAGAAATGTCGGAGATGTTCTGCTGCATCTGTTATGGCCTTTCCGTTAAAGGGCTTGGCTTGCACCATGGTGATGTACGTTGAATCGATCATGAGAGTTTCAGTTGCCATCTTGGTGCAAAGGTACTTCGATTTCAATTGACAGGAATTGTAGAATCACTTCGAGTTCTTCGGCGAATTGATGATGTACCTTCTGTTCCACACACAGAGAAACAAGACGAGGGTAAACCTGTCTAGAGACGGTAATTAATTGTGACATAGGTTAATACAGAGGTTAACATATTCTTTGACCAATGCTTTCCCTGGCAACGGCGCCAGAAATGCTTGTTGGCATTTCTTAGCATCACCACTACTGGAGTGATGGTACTAGAGATGCCTTAATATAGATCTTAGCGTTATACAAGTTCTGCAAGCGCACAGAAGTACATTGTAGCATTTCACCCGGGAGTATTCCAGAGTATCGTATTTATTTCCTCAGGGAAAGCGTATGGCAAAGTAATATATTCTCCAATGTATTCAACTATATCATAATTAATATACCAGGACTAGGCCAGGGGATAATATGATATGAAAGATTAAGTATGTTGACACATAGAAGATTTCACTGCTCATTATATAAGTCTAGTTAGTATGAAGGTCCTAAGAGAGAACTAGGGATTCTATGTACTTCTTACAAATGGGTTACATTCATTACAAGTGTATACTATACAAGCTTAGTAAGTGATACATGCTAGAGGACAAATCGAGGAGTCGTGGGATCCCCTCATCCAAGGGTACTGTCACGATGTTTATCACTAAGGCCTGCAAACGCCCAAACCCGAACGGCGAGGATTACAAAGGACGGACAGGGCTGTCACCACCTGTCGTCTACCTCTGAATACGTGGAGTAGGGTATCCCCAACGGTATTCCATAACCCAAACACCATGTTTGTAATATGAAATACATCTTTACCAATTGTACGGAAAGGTAAAGAACAATCATAGAGATTCATTGGGCCATTGCCATAACATGCACCATCCAAACTAAGGTGTAAGACATACAACTCATATGATGAACACACAAGACTATAAGTCGAGTAACATAAGCAAGAGAGTAATTCCATTTAGGCTCTAAGTCTTACAAATAAGCAAAGGATACAAGATAACTGAGCTCTAGGCTTACCAAGACTCCTTCGGAAACCCGTAGAAGCTCAACTCCTAGAACTACTTCTCTACTAACTAAGACTATGACTTGTAGCAAATGGAGCTCTTCCTTCTGGTGTGTGTTGTACAGGAGGCATTGGCACCTATTTATAGTACTTAGGGACGGTTTAGGGTCGGTACAAGGCGGTTGAGGGCGAGTGGGCCCACCCCCGAGTCGGCCGATCCTTGGACGTCGCTCGACCATTAGATGAACCGACTGAAGTCATACACGATGTGGATTTGCTGCTGAAGACGGTATGGATACGCCAGAGAAGGGAGGACCGCAACGGCCGCAAGACTGGGTCGGCCGACCTGGTCCAGGCACGTTTTGCCTTGATCTTCTTCTGAGTCGCTGGAATGTGGACCTTGGTACTCGTGGAAGATGGGTATGGATCCTCGGAGTAACTGTTGATTCTCATGTGGGCCCATCAATCCTTGTAATCCTCCTTATCTTTCTTGTCATCCCTTGGATATAACCGTCATTGATTCAACATTTTGGATGACACTAACTTGTGCTTCTTCTGCATGGCCAAAGTTGGGCTCGAATGGACATTAGGCCAGGTCGGCCGACCTAGTGGGGTCGGGCGACCTGGGCCTGGCCCTGTTTTACTTCATCTTTTGGCCCATATCTCCTGCAATCAAATAATCTCCATGTACAAGTGGAACTTCGTTATTTGAAATAAAATCCTACTAATTATTACCAATTTATTTCATTTCATCATGTTGGCGTTACAAAATAATCATGACTTAACAAACGCCAACAGTGAGCGCGCTTTCCTATTTCGTAGGTAGGTCAGTGCTGATCAGTGCCGTCTTGGATGGGTCACCCGTCCCTAGGTCAATCGCTCTGATTAATACTTCCTGGGAGGGCTTCATGGTTGACATGGCTGGCATTTTCGTTGGGATGTCCAACTCAACTTCGCCGAGTTGTTTTGCCATTGCTACTACAATTGCTGCCTAGCTCGGTTGCTGCAGACTTGCAGCAATTGTCACTGCGTCGGTGTCACAATCATAAGAGTTCTTCAGGTCGCCCTTTAGAGATAGGATCCCCTTAGGGCCTGGCATCTTCAGGACGAGGTAGATGTAATGTGGAATCGCCATGAATTTCGCCAGAGCGGGTCTTCCCAGGATTGCGTGGTACGATGATTCGAAGTCGGCGACCTCGAATGTGATGTACTCGGTCCTGTAGTTGGCCTCGGTACCAAATGTAACTGGGAGTGATACCTGGCTGAGCGGTACGGTGGTGTTGCCTGGAACGATGCCGTAGAAGGGTGAATCAGCGGGCTTGAGGAGGTTGGAGATGTCCAAGCCCATCTTCTTCAGTGTTTTGGCGAAAAGGATGTTGAGTCCACTTCTGCCATCGATCAGCGTTCTTGTAAGCCGTGCGCCTGCCACCACTAGGTTGAGTACCAGGGGGTATCTTCCCGGGTTCTTGATGTTGGTCCATTGATCGTCGAGGGAGAAGCTGATCGGAGTTTCTGACCACTTTAGGAAGGTGGGGATGGCTAGCTCGATGCACCCAATCCCGCGATGAGTCAGCTTTTGCTTGCGCTTCGAGTCCATCTGAGAAATTCCTCCAAAGATGACGTTAACCACCTTGTCAGCTTGTTGATAGCCGGTGTCCTTGTCGCTCTTGCCTCCGCCGTTGTTGTCAGCGTCGTCGGGTTTGGGAGCGTCTCTGGAGGCGAAAGCTTTCTTGAGCCCGATGCACTCCCTGCTGGAGTGCTTGTCCTTTGGATGAAAAGGACATTATTTGTTGGGTATTTTTTTCAAGTTTTTGTAGGAGGGGCCTTTCTCAACAATGTTTACTGAATCCTCGAGGTTGCGTTTCTTCTCATTGAAGTCGCGCTTGCCATTGTTCTCAACCTGCTTGCCCTTGTTGCGGTCATTGTTGTTGTTGCAGTCACCCCTCAGCTTGTTTCGGTTGAACCTCTCAAGCCGCATGTCTTCGGCGTCGGCTCAGCGATTGATGAGGTCGCGCATGGCTTCCAGCGTTGTTGGCCTGTTCCTCCCGAAGTCGAGATGCAGCGTGGGATCGGTGAGACCACTGCGGAAGCAGTTGATGACGTCATGGTCAGAGAGCCCCACACATGTTGCCCGCTTCTCCGTTGCACTCGGCGAGGTCGAAGCGAGTACCCGGCTTCTGCCACGAACCCTAGAAGTTGTTGATGAAGACCTTGTAGAGTTCATCCCAAGAGTCGATGCAGCCTGGTTTTAGTCCCTCCAACCAAGTCAGTGGGGCTTGATCAAGGACTACTGGGAGGCAGGTGCACATGGTGTCGGTGTCACCCTTCGCCGCCTTGATCGCCGAGTAGTAGATGCGGAGCCACTGCTCGGGATCGCATTTCCCGTCGTATCTTTTGACGCTGGCTGGTTTGAACTTTTCGGGCCAGGCAGTGGCACGGAGACGGTTTGAAAAACTAGGAACCCTTCATACTTGCCAAGGTTATGATGGCCTTGGCCTGGGGGCTTGTAGATCTGGTCGTACTCCTGGCGCCGCCTGCGTTCTTCTTCTTCGCGGTCGCGAACTCGTGCAAAGATGACCGTGCGTGCGTCTTTGTTCTGCAGCTGGTGTCGTAGATCCCTGTCATCATCACGGTAGTTGCGGCGTTCTTCTCTATCCATATTGCCGCCTTGCCTGCGGTTGTGGCTTTGTTCGGCAACGTGGTGGATAGGTTTGGTGCCGTGGTTTCTAACTCCAGCGCCGAGTACCATGCTTGCTTGGCGACTTGCCGGGCAGGGCACATCGCATCATGTTGAATTGCCACTGTCTCGAGCATCGTCTTCATCCTTTGGATCTCCAGAGTCTAGGCCATGTTCTCAAGTTCCGCTGCGACAGCCAAGATGTTGGTTGCGGCTTTGGCGTAAACATCCTGACCAGCGACTTCAAGATTCTGCGGGGGAATTCAGCAGTTGAGTCAGCGGCGACGCTATGCACAAGGGATGTTACATTGCCTGCATCTTTCTTGATCGTTCGTAGCTTTGTTTTCCATAGTTGGCTCATCATTGGAGAGTTGTACTTCGTTGCCGATGATTACCATGGCTTGACGCCCCGGTGAGAAGCTTCATATGCTTGACGTTGCCAGGACTATGAAGTCGCGTTCTCCTGAAGAGTCCAGGGTTTCGCCGTGTTGGAAAGGTAATGGATCAATGCACGCTACGATGCGAGATATGTCCAAGTCTCCTTTAGGTGTAGTTCCCAGCTTTGGCTTGCGTCCCAGCCAGTGGACGAATCTTCCTTTAGGAGTCCGACTTGTTTCCCGCCCAAGGGGAGTTCCTCGAATTCGACCAGAGATCGGAGCTGCTTTGATGACGCCGCCTAGTAAATGGATGCGGTTCCTGCGAGACCAAAATGAATCTGGCTCGGGGTGTTGACCTCGCGCCTAGCAGTGGCCAAGCCCCTCTCCTTCTGGGTTTTTGAAGGGTTGGATTTCGACATGATCGATGGTTCAGAAACCAGCTCGGACTGCCTAGTCCGCTTTGAAATTTTCTCAGTCCGAGTTGTATTAAAACTGAGACTCGAAGTTCCCCGAGCCCGAGTCAGGATCGAACCCGGGAGCGCGATCTCATCGAGCTTGTCGGCGTGTTGCTCCGAGGTCGCCGCCTTGAGAACACGGTCGAAGTTGCCCGCGCCATCCTCTGTGCAGACCCAAGAGCCGAAGATGAAGGTGGCACCCTTCTCGAACGCCATGTTGCCGTCGTAGTTGATGATGACTAGTGCCATCGAGCTTGCCTGATGATTCTCGACGAGAGCGCCTACCTGGCACGCCAGCTATCGTTTTTTCATACTGGCTAGCCTATTATAGGGAGTCCGTGAGTAGTCGAGCTGTTCGCAAGGGCCTCGCCGGAACCAGATGCACGATGGTGAACACGAAACGATTTATACAGGTTCAGGCCGCCTTGAGAGAGAGCGTAATACCCTACGTCCTGTATGGTGGATCGCTTCATATTGATGGTAATGATTTTACAAGGTGTCCCTGCCTCACCTTATATACTCGGGAGACAGGGTCTACAAGGCTAATAATATAGGTTCCTAGTCAGATACTACACACAGAGTCCTAACATGAGCAGGCTGGGTTGTTTCCTAGTAGCCAACTAGTTTCCTTAACCTGTACATCTCTTCCTTGTATCTGTCAGAGTTGGCGGCCCAATCTCCTCGTGGGCCTGCAGCCCATAAGAACTCCCAAGGATCTTGGTCCATCAATTGCTCCACCAGATAAGCCAAACCGTAAGCCAACTTAATGGATAAGTTCATGCATGGTATATGTAGCTCACATGGCATACATAGAGTGATTGTGTCCACTGGATAGCATGCACTGTTGTCACCACCATCGGTAGGTGGGAGCTCCGTGGAAGCAACACGACATTGACGTTGGGAGGGCGTGCTAACACAAGCTGAACCACCAACTCCGGCGGGTACAATTAGTTCTCCCGACACCGTCTGCCCTTAGCTCAGTGTTGATGGTCCTTATAACGAAAATCTGACTGTCAATAGGCTCAGAAAACTATTAAAGATCAAGCATAACTTAGACATTTGTATTCAAATAATGTTCTAGCATGAATATATAGAATATATTTGAGTACATGTTGATGCTCGTTAGTGACACCTTTTTAGTGCTAATTAAGTGGTTTTTTGGGACCAATTCATATACTAACCCGCCACTTGGCACTTGAAATAACCCTGTTTTCGCATATGCATGTATTTTTGGAGGATTTTGGTTTACGTAGGTTTTTGAGCTATAAATGAGCACTTTTGGATGAAGACCAAGGTCATGCATAGCATGGAGGAATATGAAGGCAAAGGACCTAATATGACTCGGATTTCGTTCACTCTCATCTATGGTGAACCAACCTCCAAGAATGTGTAAAGGGAAAGACTTGAAGATAAGGTCGGATGACTTCGGTATCAAGGCGACTCAGGCATACATTTGGAAAGTTATCAAGACCCAATCTTATCCTCAAAAAACTGACGTCAAATACCCACATGCATTGGCAAATAAATTCCTCAAGGATCAAGGAGCTTGCACGCAAAAGATGGGACCATGGCGGGCCAAAAAGGCCCTAGGCCGGTTGGCCCAGAGGGGCCCGTGCCGGTCGGCTTAGGCCTTTTCTACACCGCCTCGACCTCCCCTTCGAGCTAGGGTTTCCTCGGACTATTTATAACCCGACACCTGAAGGCATGCAGATCCATCCAATAGAACTAGGTGAAATCTAGGGCATACATCAAAGGGAGACAACGGCTCCCATAAGCCCTCGAAGTTGTCTAGGAGATGGCTTAGGCCAGCCCTAGCCGTCATGGCCTCCCTACGTGGTTGTGCCATGGAGTTCAGGAGCTAGTAGTGGATCATCTATGGTATGTACTCAGAGGTGATGATCTAATACATCTATTATGTGAGTAATGTTCTTCATGTCATCTGATCTTTTAGCGACTCGATTTGTCCTTCTATGATCTTGTGCTTTTCTTGGTTTTGCTTTGCTTTCAATCTATTATCGATATAGATTGCTTGGGGTGATCTTGTAGCCATGGTGGCCAGAGGTTCATACCAGATCTACCAAGTGGTTCAACATGTTCTTTGTGAACGTGGTCTTAAGTTACCCACGCCAATAGCGAGCATCGTGACAGGGTGTGATCCCGTGTAAGGTGGGGCTTTCGGGGGTTTGACCGGAGGGTAGTAGTTTAATGATGGCTTTGGATGAGATGCATGATGCGCTTGCTCTTATTGGCTAGAACTACAACTAGAAGGCGATAGGCTCGTTTACCCCTTTGGTTGCGCTTCATCTTTGCCTATGTTCATTGGTGTGATCAACCTACACACCACTCATATCTTATAGTAGGTTTTATCCTTTATATGCAATCAACGCTTCATGCTAGGATAGATCCGTTAGATTAGATGGGAAACCCTAGGTAGTTTATTGTCAATCCAAAGAT
>CM014272.1:43216862-43249400 GCA_004135705.1 Alloteropsis semialata | reverse complement strand
GAAATCGAGCAGGGGCACCGGCCGACGCGCGAGGCTATGACTGACTTCCAGACCTTGCAGCTGCTCAGAGCCAGCAACAGCCACCGTATCAAGCCAAGACCTTGCTCTCCCGCAAGAATGAACCCTCCAGAGCGAGGTAGAAACTGATGAAAGCTTGCGGACGAGACCATACCGCATGGGACGACAAGGAACAGGAGCAGCATCTTCATCGATCTCATCAACTGCGAACTCACCAGAAGTTCCTCAATCGCCTAGCCCCCGCAGGTCGTCGGATCTGCCGCTCGAATCGTAAGCGCCGCCACGCAGGGGCCGGAGCTACCGCGTATCGCACGTCGCCGCGTGTGCGGGGTCTTCGGAGCCGCTGCCTGCCTCGGATGATCGGGGCTATGCCCGATTGGATGAGGATGGGGCTTCATTCTTCAGGGTTCGAACTTATTTGATGAGCAGTAACGACCTAGGCAGATGGGGATGGACGGATGGTTCGTTGATTTTTTTTTCAAATAATAAAAATGGCTTGTTGATTCAGGTACAGCCGAGCCGAGTGGATGTATACGGGAAGAGAAAGATGGCATTTTGTTTTTTATTTATGTTTTGTGGGTCCAATACTAAGCTTATCCCAATTCCTAATCCAAAGAAAGCCAAACGAAGGAAAGGGATAAAATCTTTATTTCCTATCCCATTCCAACCTCTTCTTATCCCATCTGATTTCCCTTTCCCTTTCTCATGCTCAATCCAAACGCCACCTTAGGGTGGCGAATCCATTCTGCTTCCGCAAGCATAGCAGCGGACCCGCTGCAGGGAAATCTTCCGCCATCTGGTCCTGGAGGGAGGCGTACCGGATGCCGGTGCGGACAGCCTAACGATCGGCTAGATGTATTACGTCATTTATTGAGCTATGCCCGTAGATGGGTATCCTGAGGCTGCTGGAGGCAACAAGAAGACACGGCCAATGACACGGGGCTCCACATGCTGTCAGGTGTGGCGCTAATATAAGACGATGCCCAAGCTACCCGATGTGATGATCTGCCGTGGTAACTCATGATATCTGGAGGCGCCGTCGAACGATTATGGCGTTCTCATGTCTATGCTAAAGCCGATGGAATTAGCTGAGAGTTTTTGTGCGTACGATAGCCAGAAGAGTCATTGAACTTACCTAAGAAGAAGCCTCAAGAGAAGCATTGGATACCAATAAAAAATGAGCTGCTTTGAAAGGAATCGATGCTCGTGATAGCCTAAGAGGAGGAGGGGGTGAATTAAGCTTTGTAAAACCTTAACCTACCACTTGCCTCTAATTGCACAAAATAAAACTAAGACCTGCTATCTAAATGTGCAACTAAGGTTCTTCTAATGATTGCACCCACCCAAAAGGGGTTTTACAATATAGAGCCAATCCTATTTAAGATACTATTCTAGAAAGGTAAAGGCACACAAGTTGCAAGTATTAAATGTGGAAGCATAAAGAGGGGTTAAAGGGATGCAAACTTGTCACGAAGATTTATCCCGTGGTTCGGCTAACACCTACTCCACGTTGGAGCTCCACAAAGGATGTGCTCCTGGTCGCCAAGTCTTGCTTCCCGGTCAAGATATTGAGGTTGCCACAAAGGCTTCCCAAGAAGGATGATGAGCAAGTCACAAAGACCTTGCTCTCATCAACCTACTGTCCTGGAGATTTTTACGTCGCCTACACTACGGAGCTTCTCCATCAAGGAGGGGGTCTCCTCGTCCCCCACACAACGTCGTCGTCGCCGCTCCGCACCAAGCCAGAGGGTCGAAGACTTGCCGGCGAGTCACCAAGACTCCAAGGGGCCGGCACACGAGATTACAAATGTTGGTTCACTTTAGAACCAAGCATAAGGCTCAACACCTTGCAAACACTCTCACTAGACCTATCCTAGCTCTGTCACTCACTATGAATGGTCCATTTGGCAGAAATGATGGCTTGGATGTCTTGTGGGTGTTGATGAACTTCTTTGGACTCCAGCAGCTTGAAATGGCCGAATGGGGGTGATATATATTGCCCAAAGGATTGGACTACCATTGCTCAAAAGCTGCACAAAATTCGTGAACGTCGTATAATCCTCCATACACTTTACCCCCATTGGCGTACAATACGCCCTGTGCTTTTCCAACGGTCAAAACCACTTTTCCAATGGCTACTTGCACATGTCGTATACTTTCAGCTTGTACGCCGATGGTCACCATACCATACACGTATGGTTTTGTCCAGCTTTAGCTTGACAAAGCCCCTGTGTAAAGTGTACGCTGATAGTACGCCGGGGGTCGCCATATAATATGCCGTGTAGATTTCTTCAGCGGCTGACTTGATACACACGCCGTATATTCCGCCGTGTATACCAACAGTAACACCGGACTATACATCATGTGCTTCGTCAAGACTCCTAGTGCACGTCGTATAATTCCAACTTGTACGTCGTGCATCATGGTATCATACGCTGTTGCTTTTCTTCAGGGAGCTTCACAAGCCATATGTTTCTCAACATGTACGCCGATGGTCGACATATGTATTTAATCTATCCTATTCAATCGCCTTAGGCGCTTTCCATGGTTTCTTATACCAATACCATGTCTAGGATACTCCAAAATAAGACTATCTCTGTTTTTTCTATGCTTTGGAATCATCATTGGGACGTAATTTCCAATGTATATCACTTAACAAACTTGTTAGTCCCAATGACTATGTTGTCATTCAATCTCCCATTTTTGATGATTGATGCCAACACAATCAAAGCAAGTATGTAATGGCACATGGGGCTATTTTCCTTACAATATTCCCCTTTTTGTGGTTGATGACAACCCAATGAAAGCAAGTATGAAATTTACAAAAATTGACCGAGTTAAAGCACCTACACTTGTTTGGATGCTTACTACCTTCCTCATTGGGTGAGGGAGCCAACTTCCTTACAATCTCCCATCTAAAAGCAAGTATGAAATTTACAAAAATTGACCGAGTTAAAGCACCTACACTTGTTTGGATGCTTACTACCTTCCTCATTGGGTTAGGGAGCCAACTTCCTTACAATCTCCCATCTAATTTGAAATAGCACCATGGGTGTGGCCTCCCCCAAGTCCAACATCCCCTTCATGACTTCTCCCCTTTTCTCATGACTTCTCCCCCTCTCACATGAGGTCTTGTACAATAAGCTTGCTTTGATCCAAACTTTCCCCCTTTGGAATCAAATCACCTAAAAGGACCTATCAAAATATCATAGCTCATAGAGGGGGTTAATAGCCTTGAGAGTTAGTCAAATATCACTTAAAAGAAGATGCCAAATAAGGACCATGAGTGATACTTAATCAAGTGAAAATGTATGAGTGTATAGCCTATGAACTTAGATATAAAGATCATAAACTCGATAGGACATGGCTTAATTATGCATTAAAGCACAAAATTTTCTATAATCATACATATAGAGTTGTAGGGTCACATTATGAGTGAAGCACATTCTCTAAGTATGATATCACACGGCATATGAAGCCAATAAGAATATGCTTGATGAACAAGTTAGTCTCAAAATCACAAACCATAAACTAAGCTCCCCCTAAATGTGTGCATTTAGTGTTTGAATCACTAGCAAAGATATGCACATTGTTTTTGAACAACAATTGGGAAGCTAAGCCCAAAGCTTGTGGTCATGATACATAAGTCATATCTTATGAAGCTTATGTACCATGAAAGTAACCAAGCGTAGAAAACCTGCACGAACTTAGCAAACTATGTAAGTTGCTCATGGGCTAGAGTGCATGATACAAGCCACTTACCACAAGATAGCAACACAAGATATTGCTAGAGATACCACATGAAAATAAAGGATATGAAAAGTAGCACATACAAATCTAGCAAGGTAAATAGGCAAAGAATTTGAATTGCATTACCATTACCACATTTATCTTTGTGTGGGTGATTTGGGAAAATGATGTCCAATCTTGCAAGCTTGGCTATTTGATGTGATTTTCCTCTTCTTCTTGTGAGCCAAACCTACAAATCCCCCGAAGCCGATCCTTGGGCTTCAAGTATCTTTTGGAACCAAAATGTTTTGGGCCCCTTCATGTTGGTGATGACTTCCTTGGTCACCCAAATAGGTCGGTTCCATCCCCACTCCTTCATCTTGGGCTTCCCAACCGTGATAGCAACAAACCTTTCCATTAACCTTCTTCTTAAGGACATAGGTGTTGGATTTTACCTAGTTCTTGCGGTTGGGCGTGGTGTAGATGAGGGAGCTCTTGATGGTGGTTTTGGTCTTCTTCTCAATCTTGGGCGTTCCCTTGACTAGAGGGCATTGATAGAACTTGTGGCCTTCTTCATAGCACCTGAAGCAAGTCACGATTGATCCCTTCTCAAGCTTGTTCACCATGTCATCACGGTTATCTTGAGAAGGTTGGACATTGCTCTTGGTGCTCTTGCCCTTTAACATTTCCAAGCTTGAAAATGTATTGACATTGCCTTAGCATTTCCACTTCTTGCTTGAGCTTTTCATTTTCCTCGGCAATGAGATCATCTAGTGTTTCTACAACAACATTCTCAATACATTTCTCATTGCAAGGGGGTGAGAAGATTCATCAATGAAGTAATTGCAGGGGTGACAGACCAAGATCCACGGGAGTCCTATGGGCAGCAGGTCCGCGAGGAGATTGGGCCTCCAACTCTGACAGATACAAGGAAGAGAGATACAGATTAAGGGAACTAGTCGGCTACTAGGAAACAACCTGGCCTAATCATGTTAGGACTCTGTGTATAGTATCCGACTAGGAGTCTGTATTTCTTGCCTTGTAGACCCTGTCTCCCAAGTATATAAGGTGAGGCAGGGATCCCTTGTAAAATAATAACCATCAATACGAAGCGATCCACCATACAGGACGTAGGGTATTATGCTCTCTCTTGAGGCAGCCTGAACCTGTCTAAATCATCTCGTGTTCACCATCGTGTTTCTAGTTCCGGTGAGGCCCTTGCGAACAACTCAACTACTCAGGGACCCCCTATAGTAGGCTAGCCGGTATAAAAACCCGACAGCTGGCGCGCCAGGTAGGGGCTCTCATCGAGAATCATCAAGAAAGCTTGATGGCACCAGTTATTATCAACTGCAACGGTGACATGGTGTTCGAGAAGGGCGCCACCTTCGTCTTCGGCTCTTGGGTCTGCACGGCGGCCGGCACGGGCAACTTCGATCGCGTCCTCAAGTCGCCGGCTCCGGAGCAACTCGCCGACAAGCTCGACGAGATCGCATCTCCGGGTCTGAATTCAACTCGGGCTCGGGAAACCACAAGTCCTGGTTCGACTCCAACTCGGACTGAGAAGATTCTAAAGCAGACTAGGTAGTCCGAGCTGGTTTCTGAACCATCGGTCGCGCCAAAATCCAGCAACTCAAAAATCCAGAAGAAGAGGGGCTCAGCCACTGCTAGGCGCGAGGTCAACACCCCGAGCCAGATTCTTTTTGGTCTCGCGGGAACCGCCTCCGTTTACCAGGGGGCGTCTTCAAAGCAACTCCGATCTCTGGTCGAATTCAACGAACTCCCTCTAAGCGAAAAACAAGTCGGACTCGTCATCACCTCAACTCCAGAGGGAAGATTCGTCCACTGGCCCGGACGCAAACCAAAGCTTAGAGCAACGCCGCATGAAGACCTAGACATGTCTTGCATCATCGTGTGCATTGATCCACTGCCGTTTCAACACGGGCAGGCTTTGGACTCCTCAACCGAGCGTGGCTCCACAGTCCCAGCAACTTCAAGCACAGGAAACTTTTCACTGGGGCGTCAAGCCATGGTGATCATTGGCCAAGAAGAAGAAGTCTCCAACGATGAGCCAACGGTGGAGAACGAAGCTGCGGATGATCAAGAAAGGCGCAGGCAACGAAACGCTGCTCGCGCAGATCGCCGTCGCCGAGCCAACCGCAGGCTCAATCCACAGAACCTCAATGAACGATTTGTGCGAGTCACCGGGCAAGATGTATACGCTAATGTCACGACCAACATCCTGGCTATCGCAGCAGAGCTCGATAACATGGCTCAAACCCCCAAAATACAAAGGGTGAAAACGATGCTCGAGACAGCGGCAAGCCAGCATGATACCATCTGCCTTGCTCAATCCATCACTAAATCCAAGACAGCAAGTCGCCAAGCAAGCAGTCACCCCGTTAAGGGCAGAAACCGCGACAATCCATCTCATCACCCAAGCAGAGACCGCCGAGAACAGGACAACGCGGGCGGCATAGTACTCAGTGTCGGAGGTAGAAACCACAACGCTGGGCCCAGCCACCATGTTGCTCAACAAAGTCACAATGGCGGACGCGATGCCAACAGGGACAGAGATGTACACCGCAACTATCGCGACGACGACAGAGATTTGCGACATCGTCTACAGAGCAAAGACGCACGCACTGTCATCTCTGCACATGTTCGCGATCGCGAAGAGGAAGAACACAAGCGGTGCCAAGAGTACGACCAGATCTACGGGCCCCCAGGCCAGGGCTGCCACAACCTTGGCAAGTATGAAGGGTTCCTGGTTTTCTCAGATCATCTTCGCACCACATCCTGGCCCGAAACGTTCACACCAGCCCTCATCGAAAGGTACAACGGCAAATGCGATCCCGAGCAGTGGCTCCGCATCTACTACTCAGTGATCAAGGCGGCAAAAGGCGACACCGACACCATGTGCACCTATCTCCCAGTAGTCCTCGACCAAGCTCCACTAACTTGGTTGGAAGGACTAAAACCGGGCTCCATCGACTCTTGGGATGCACTCTGCAAGGTTTTCATCAACAACTTCCACGGTTCATGGCAGAAGCCGGGTACTCGCTTTGACCTAGCCCAGTGCAAACAAGGCCAAAATGAGTACCTCCGAAGCTACAACCGCCGGTTCTGGGAGAAGCATTCAACATGTGTGGGGCTCTCTGACCAAGACGTCATTGATTGTTTCCCTGATGGTCTCACCGATCCCACGCTGCATCTCGACTTCGGGAGAAACAGGCCAAAGATGCTGGAAGCCATGCGCAAACTCATCGGTCGTTAGGCCGATACCGAAGACCTGCAGCGTGAGAGATTCAACCGAAACAAGTCGGGGGGTGACCGCACAAACAACAATGATAGTAACAAGGGCAAGCAAGTTGAGAACAGTAGTAAGCGCGACTTCAACGACAAGAAACGCAAGCCCGAGGATTCAGTCAACGTTGCTGAGAAAGGCCCCTCCCGCAAAAGGTTCGAGAAACTACTCGACAAGCAATGCCCTTTCCATCCAAAGGACAAGCACTCCAGCAGGGATTGCATCAGGCTCAGGAAGGCTTTTGACTCCAGAGGTGCCACCAAACCCGATGACCCTGACAACAATAACGGAGGCAAGGGTGACAAAGACACCGGCTACCAACAAGCAGACAAGGTGGTCAACGTCATCTTTGGAGGGATTGCTCAGATAGACTCGAAGCACAAGCAAAAGCTGATCCAGCACGAGATCGAGTGGATCGAGCCTGCCATCCCCACACTCCTGAAGTGGTCAGAGGTCTTGATCAGTTTCTCTCATGATGACCAATGGAAGTAATGACGTAGGTTCCTTGCGGTGATCAGGAGCGCGTAGAGCAGCTTCTGAGGGTGGGGGTACCAGACCTTGGATTCACTGAGTACCTCGCTGATAAAATATATAGGGCGCTGGACCTTGTATGGGTGGCCTTCTTCTGGTCGCTCGACGACCAGGGCCATGCTGACTATGTGCGTGGTAGCCGAGATGTATAGTAACAGCTCCTCCCCGAGGGTCAGGCCCATGAGTACTGGGGGGTCAACTAGGAACTCCTTGAGGTCGGCCAGGGCCTTACTAGCCTCAGGGGTCCATTCGAACTTGTCCGCCTTCTTGAGGATTTTGAAGAACGGAAGTCCCTTTTTGCCAAGCTTGCTGATGAATCGGCTCAGGCTGCCATCATTCCAGTGAGCTTCATGATGTCTTTCTTGCACTTGGGTTCTTCAAGGTTGCGTATGGCATCCAGCTTGACTGGGTTCGCCTCGATGCCGTGTTGGCTGACCAGGAAGCCCAGAAGCTTTCCTGATGGTACGCCAAACACGCATTTCATCGGGTTCAGCTTCCACCTAAAGCGGCGTAGGTTGTTAAAGGTTTCCTGGAGGTCGGCGATCAGGGAGTCGACATCGTACGTCTTGACAACGACATCATCGACATAAGCTTCGATATTTCATCCGATTTGGCTTTGCAGGCAACCCTAGATGGCCTTCTGGTATGTAGCACTGGCGTTCTTCAGCCCAAAGGTCATCGTCTCGTAGCAGTAGATGCCGTGCGGGGTGATGAATGCTGTTTTGTCCTGGTCGGACATCTTGAGGGCTATTTGGTGATAACCCGAATAACAATCTAGAAAGCACAGGAGCATGTAGCTGGACATAGAGTCAACGACTTGGTCAATTCGCGGGAGAGGAAAAGGGTCATTAGGGCAGTAGTGATTGAGATCCGTGTAGTCGATGCACATTCTCCATTCACCACTTTGCTTCTTTACAAGTATAGGATTTGCAAGCCACTCAGGGTGTTTGCATTCTCTAATGAAACCAGCAGCTAGGAGCTTATTCAGTTCTACCCTAATGGCCTTGCGATCTTGAGCGAATCGGTGCAGCTTCTGTTTAGCGGGCTTCGCGTTCTTGCTCAATTCCAAGGAGTGCTCAGCCTTCTCCCTCGGGACTCCTGGCATGTCTGAGGGCTTCCATGCGAAGATGTCCCAGTTGTCCCGGAGGAAGGAGATGAGCGCATCTTCCTATTTAGGAGTGAGCCCTGGCCCTATGAGGGCCATCTTGGCAGGGTCGTCCAGTCCCAAGCCGATCGCTTTGGGGGCTTCTACGGGTGTCAGCACCATGGGCTGCTGCTTCTGCTCTAGGAGGACAGGCTCACCGGTCGCCGCCTTGGGGGCTTCCTTTGCCAGTAATGTGCTATTGCCGAGTTGCTGAGACAACTCGGCTATCTTGAAAGCCTCCCCGTCGCACTCGAAGGAGGTCTTGATGTCTCCACGGATAGAGAGGACTCCATTGGGTGCCGGCATCTTCAGAACCAGGTATGTATTGTTTGAAATTTCCATGAACCAAGCCAACATGGGCCTACCAAAGATGGCATGGTAGGAGCTCTGGAAGTCGGCCACCTCGAAGTATAGGAACTCCGTGCGATAATTGTCAGCCGTGCCAAATGTGACTGGCAGAGCGACCCTTCCTATCGGGTAGGAAACTTCGCCTGGCACAATGCCAAAGAACGAATCTTCGGCGCTCAGGAGTCGGCTGTAGTCGAACCCCATGCTATTGAGGGTGCTGGTGAAGATGATGTTCAAGGCGCTCCCACCATCAACCAAGACCTTGGAGAAGAGGACTCGTTCGACGACAGGAGTGATGACGCGTGGGTAGGACCCTGGCTCGGGTAAGTATACCCAGTGGTCGGCGCGGCTGAAGGTGATGGCATCTCTGACCACTGGAGGTATTCCACAGGCTTGATGGAGACCATCTTTACTTCGTGCTTGTGCAGCTTGCCTTACGCCTGTCCAGGAAGGCACCGGTCCCCCCGATGATGACGTTGACGTGGTGGTTGGCGTGCTGGAAGTCGCCGTTTGCACCACGCCTCGGTGGCTCTGCCGGTGCAGCAGGTCGGTGTTCGTCATCTTGGTGACGTTGGTCGTCTCGGCGAACTGGAGCATCACGGTCGTGGTCGCCACAACGGTAGTCATCGCGGCAGTCGCGATCTTCCCTGCGGCGGTAGTCGTCACGCCGGTCGCCATTGTTGCCATCGCGGCGGTAGTTGTTGTAGCGGCCGCCACTGTTATTGTAGCGCTGTTTCTGGGTCGGTGGCAGGGCGCCGAGTTCTTTGAGCATTGCGTGACAATCACGGAGATTGTGCTTAGCGTCTTTGTGGAAGGGGCACTGGAAGTTCAGTGTGTCGTGGAATTCTTCGGCGAGGAACCTGGGTTCTGACTGGATTTCCTCTTCTGCTAGGGCTACGAGGGGCTCAGGGCCCATCTTACGCCCACGCAGCGGCTCACAGCATTTCGAGCTCTTGACTCGGTCATCATCCTCCGAGCGCTTGTGCTTGCCTTTGAACTGGGCTTGCTCGGTTTGGTCGGCTCGGACCTCCAGGTTGACCACATCCATCAGGTCGGAGATCCTAGTTGGGTTGGTCTTGAAGAGCGTACGGAACAGCTGGTTGTCGATGAGGCCTCGTCTGAATGCGTCGATGACGTCCCGATCTTCGACATCGGTGAGCTTGTTCTGATTGTCGAAGAAGTGGTCGGTGTAGCCACGGAGACTCTCACCCTTCTTCTGCTTGACATTATCTAGATCAAATCTGGAGCCGGGCGAAGTGTAGCTTGCTTGGTAGTTCTTTGTGAAAGTGTGGCAGAGGTCTGCCCAGCTATCTATGGTGTCCCGAGGGAGGCCCTTGAGCCACAGCAGTGCCTCCTTGCCTAGCATCATGGGGAAGTAGGCGGCGGCTTGGTCGTTGGAGCCATGGGCAGCTTTGACTGCCGTGTGGTATGTCTTGAGCCAGAGCTTGGGGTCGGAGCGACCATCAAACTTCTCGACTTGGGCTGGCTTGAAGGACTCAGGCCACTGGACGGCGCGGAGCCAGGCGGAGAAAGCGGCGAAGTCGTCGAACACCTCATTCTCATCGTTGCGGTGGTTGTGATGTGGAGGTCGGCCTGATCAACTCGGGGTCGAGCATCATCATGCCATTGGTGGTGATCGTCCCTCAAAGGGCCATACCGTGCATCGTACTACTTGCATTCCATGAGCTCGTGGATGACACGACGCTCATTTTCTTCTGCAGCTGTGTCGCCCGCTTCCCTGATCGGCTGGCGGTCGGGTCGCCCGTAGTCCCGGTCGTAGCATTCACGGCGCTCAAGTTCTGCTGCATCGCGATCGTGATGCTGTGCATTGAGGTCGGTGCGGATGTCCCGAATGTTATCCCTTAGGTGATCCCGGAGATCGCCTTCCTGGGGGTTGTTCGGGTGGTGGTGTCGTTGACGCTTGTCACGCTGCTCCCGGTAGCGATCTTGGCAGGGGTCCTCGTTGCGAGGGTTGCGCCGTTCTTGTTCTTCTTTGTCGTGCTGGTTCCGGGCCACCTCTTCTTCAATGACAGACAGTGGGGGATTCCTCTGGTGAGGTTGACCCCTATCGATCTACTATGAGCGGAGCGGTGGCTTGAAGAACAAGCCGAGTTGGTCTGCCCAGATCGGGATCTGGCGCGGTACGACTGCTCAACTTGTTCCTGAGCAGCTTCCAGGCGAGCTCGGGCGCGTTGCACCTCGGGGGTGTCAGGCATGTGTTCCAGCTCGGCGAATGCTGCTGCGATGTTGGCCTGAGGAGTGCGAAAAGATACTCGGGCGAAAGCTCCATCGAGGTTCATGGGCTGAACTACGCGAGGGCCCCAGGGAGGAGGTTGTTGCCTTGGCGGAGCCCCAGGGGGGATTTTTTCAGCAGCCGCATGTTGGTATTTCTTAGCATCACCACTACATGAGTGATGGCACTAGAGATGCCTTAATATAAATCTTAGCATTACATAAATTCTGCAAGCGCATAGAAGTATATTGTAGCATTTCACCCGGTAGTATTCCAGAGTATCATATTTATTTCCTCAGGGAAAGCATATGGCAAAGTAATATGTTTTCCAATGCATCAACTATGTCACGATTAATATACCAAGACTAGAATAGGGGATAACATGATGTGAAAAGTTGGGTATGCTGACACACAGAAGGTTTCACCGCTCATTATGTAAGTCTAGTTAATATGAAGGTCCTAAGAGAGAACTAGGGATTCTATGTACTTCTTACTTATGGGTTACATTCATTACAAGTAGGGATGGCAACGGGCACAAAATATCCGCATGCCCGCGGATACTAAACCCGATGGGCACGGATATGGGCACACATTTGCGCCCGCGGGCGCGGGCATGGGTATGAATATAGACCCAACGGATATGTCCTCGCGGGCATTAAAAAATAATATCCGCATCCGCAAACCCGCCATGCCCGCTCCAATAGCTGACATGTGGGACCTCAACAGACTAAAGTATATAAACTGAGCTAGGGTTTCTCTACTCACCCCATCCACTTATTCTGTTTCACCTCTCCCGGCCGCCGCAGCCTACCTCCAGCAGCCCTTCTTTCTCAATCACCCCCAGATCTAGAGTTCGCGACCGAGCCGAGCGAGTGAGGTCTCCGACAAGTCCCGCCATCGATGTCCGCCGTCCTTGGAATATCGTTGACCGCCGCGCCGCCCAGAAGCAGAGCCGTCGTTGCCCGGTGGCCCCCATCTGTCTTCCTGGGATTCCCCTCTCGGACGTCCTCGCGAGGCTCCAATCCGACAAGTAAGGTCTACCCCTATCACCGGACCACTGATCTGTTGTTCTGACATCTGATGCACTGCACTTGTTTATTCGTGCAAGCGCTGCACTGATGTACTACTGATTTGCAATTGTTTCTTTTTTCAGCTGCAATGGTCTAGTAGCTCCAGGTTCAAACGTCCTATGCAGAGATGTATCTGTTGAGATGCTGCTGATAATGAGATGTGTCACTGTACCAGACTTTTATTTGCTTTGGTCAGACATTTATGATTGTTAGTGTGTACTGAGATATATCTGTTGAGCAAATTTGAGATGGCTCTTGTTGAGATGTTGCTGTTCATAGATGTTTATTGCTGTTGACTGTTGCGATATATTTGCATTTTGCAACAATCTGGCGGGCATGCGGGCGTGCCCGCGGGCATGTAAAATCCGCGGATAGCAGGCACGGGCGTCGTTTCCTACCCATGGCGGGTTGCGGGCGCGGGCACGGGCACAGAGTTTTGCTCGCGGGCACGGATACAAATAGGCAGTATCCGCGTGGATTTTGCCCATTGCTATCTCTAATTACAAGTGTATCCTATACAAGCTCAGCAAGAGACACATATTAGAGGACAAATCGAGGAGTCGTGGGATCTCCTCATCCAAGGGTACTGTCACGATGTTTATCACGAAGGCCTGCAAACGCCCAAACCCGAACGGCGAGGATTACAAAGGCCCAGCATGGCTGTCACCACCCGGGGGCTAACTCTGAATACGTGGGGTAGGGTATCCCCAACGGTATTCCATAACCCAAATACCATGTTTGTAATATGAAATACATCTTTACCAGTTGTACGGAAAGGTAAAGAACAATCATAAAGATTCATTGGGCCATTGCCATAACATGCATCAACTACACTAAGGTGCAAGACATACAACTCATATGATGAACACACATGACTATAAGTCAAGTAACATAAGCAAGATAGCATCTCCATTAAGGCTCTAAGTCTTACAAATAAGCAAAGGATAAAAGATAACTGAGCTCTAGGCTTACCAAGACTCCTTCGGAAACCCGTAGAAGCTCAACTCCCAGAACTACTTCTCTACTCACTATGACTATGACTTGTAGCAAATGGAGCTCTTCCTTCTGGTGTGTGTTGTACAGGAGGCGTTGGTCATCTATTTATAGCACTGGGAGGTGGTTTAGGGCGGGTACAAGGCGATTGAGGCCGAGTGGGCCCACCCCTGAGTCGGCCGACGTATTGACGTCGCCTGACCATCTGATGCACCGACTGAGCTCATCCACGGTGTAAATTTGGTCCTGATGTCGGTGTGGATGCGTAGGAGAAGGTAGGGCCGCAATGGCCGCTAGACTGCGTCGGCCGACCTGGCCAGGTCGGCTAACCTGATTCAGGCTCGCACCGCCTCGGTCTTCATCTGTGTGACTGGAATGTGGGCCCTGATCATCGAGGATGCTGGGTATGAACCTTCGGGGTAACTCTTGATTCTCATGTGGGCCCATCAATCCATGTGCTTCTCCTTATCCTCCTTGTCAACCCTTGGATGTAACCGTCATTTATTCAACGCTCTGGATGACATGGACTTGTGCTTCTTCTGGATGACCAAACTTGGGCTGAATCGGACACCAGGCCAGGTCGGCCGACCATGGCAGGTCGGGCGACTTGGGCTTAGCCCTGTTTTCCTTCTTCTTTTGGCTCATAACTCCTGCAACCAAATAATCTCCATGTACAAGTGGAACTATATTATTTGAAACTAACTCCTACTGATTATTGTTGGTTTATTTTATTTTACCATGTTGGCGTTACAAGATAATCATGACTTAACAAGCGCCAACAAACTCTCCCAAGCTAAGATCTTTGCTCGTCCCTGAGCAAGGCTTGGAGAGTTGGAAACTGTTGGATCAGATTTTGCATGCTTCCCAAAAAAAATTGTCAACAGGTAAGTATTTCATGACTTGACTAAGTTGGCAAAGATTAAATCATCCCTTTTTACCTTGCCACCCTTGGGGCTTTTAGCTTTTCTTCATCATGAGTGGTTGAAAGCCAGAACAACTTAGCGAGAATGCTCCCCCAAACCTTCGTTCCACCCTTTCACCGGAGGTTTTTAAAGAAATTTTTGCAAAGGAAAATAGGCTCCTCAAGTGACTCTCTCTCAAATTTCCCTCAATAGCCAGTGGGGTTCATAAACGGAAAACTTCTGTTTCACACATGCATTGCTTATTTTGTTGAGTCAAATCCAGGATCAATGAAGAATTAAATCATACACTCAAATCGAAGTGTGCAAGTGTGGATATGTGGTAGTGAAAATGAACTCCTTTAGGGAATTTCTCTCCTTTTAAGAATTTGCTATAAAGCTTGGCTCCCTTTTCTTTTTTTTTCATGGACTAGACATGTGTCCATTTTTTTTTGCATTCTCTTCTCTCTCTCTCTCTTTTTTAACATAGGGAACCTACGCCTTAAGCCTATGAATATTTTGGAGAGAAATTCTTTTACTTTGGAATATTTTATTTTGGCAGGCAAATGATAGGCATGTTGTGCTTTACTTCCAGAGTAGAAGTATGGCAAGTATGGTGGCGTGTACGTGACTCCAATTTGAAGAGTATGAAGTAAATCTTACAAAGATCACAATGAACTTGACAAAACTCAAAACAACTGCACATGCTTTTTTTTGTAAGTGGTTGGAATGTGAGGCTGTGGTAGGATTTTCACTCTTCACTGAGGAGCCTAGAATTTTATTCTTTTTGAAATAAAAACTCCGGGATCAAGTTTCACTTGGGTATAGATAAAGCAACTCTAGCTTATTATATCATAGCTCCCAACAACCTAGAATCAGATTTAGCATTTGCTACCCACAAGTTTTAAGTTTCCAAGGAAGTCATTAATTTAAACCAACAAATCCAAGACACAAAAGACTGCCTTATTGAGACTTGAATACAGGGGAAGGTCATAGCAAAAATTCATCATTTCCATACAAGGACAAGTTTTTTTTTTTCAAATTACTCTAAATGAAAATCAAAAAATAAAAGACACGGTTGGATGAACTTACCTGTGCGGGGTCCTCCCCCAAGCTGGACTTCTCACTGCTGGCGATAACGGGGGTCGTTCGGGTCAAACCCTTGGTACCGGAAGTAGGCATTCATGTTCTGATTGCCTTGCTGGATGCTGTTCTGTAGGGTGTTGTAATTCTGCATTGACTGGTCCCACCAAGCCTGCGACTGCTGCACATGATGGGTCAAAGTATCATCAATGCGGTGGGTGGTTACCTCAAGGGTTCCCATGCGGTTGGATAACCCATCCATGCTGCTGCGCCAGTCCCTTGCTGAAAAGGACCGTCGGGCATCGAACGGAGGAGGGCCGCCACTTGAGCTGGATGACTGATGATAACGTGGGTCTTGGGGATTCCATTGTGCTTGCGGGGCTTCTTGCCATCCCGAACCTCCCGCCATATATGATGGAGTGGCTGCTCCCAGTTTGATCCTGCTGGTATGTATGGTGGAGTTGGAGGTTCCCATGCTCCTTGGGTTTGTGGCATCGCGGCTTCTTCTCATCGGGACATGCTTCTTGTCACTCTTCATGTCACGCTCCGCTTGCCTTCCTACTGTAACTCCAACAAAAGTAATTTACACTTGTACAACCAGTATTCCGGTGCTGGCAACGGAATTCTGGTTGTACTGTTATGATAGACCATAACAAGCTTTTGGTCTATGGCATGAGTAACAAGGTGACTCTGAACAAAATGAGATTCATCCAGAGTTGGGCGAGGCTGCGGAAGGAACTCGACTCGGTAATTATCCAAAAGGCCCATTGACTCAAAGATGCGAGTGACCAAAGAAGTACACTCAATGGGACCTTGCCTTCTAAAAACACCCATCCATTGATCGATCATAAAAACAACTGGGGAAATTTTTATCTTCTTAACCATCGCATATAATAATCTCAATTCATCAATGCGAATGGTCTGAAGACCATTTCGAGGAAAAAGAGTCATGGCAATCCAGCAGTGCATAAAACGAAGAGTGTGGTTATGAATGTGGCTTGTTCTTGGGGGAGTCCCATCTGTGATACCCGAGATGTCCCGCCAGAAAGATTCTCTCACAAAAAGCCTCAAAACTTTATCAATCTCCAAGCTACAACACTTGCTAAAACCCAAATGGCTACTAAGCTTCCTCCAGGAAATGAAGTACTCTTCCCTTAGAAAGCGAAAAGTAATCCCCTCCTCAGATTTTCTTAAAGTAGCAAGAAATTGAATTGTTAACAAGCGACACCCACCCTCATGAATGCGCGCAAAATCCGACCAACCCACAGCACCCCAAACGCTTTCGAAGTCAGTGGCCATACCTGATTTCTCCATGAGTTCGCTTGTGAACACACGTGTGTGATCAAAAGCGCGACCCAGGAGAATTTGATGTGCTTCTGTTTTTTAGCCTTCGTCGATGTCGAGTTGGTCATCGGAGATGAACGCCGGGCGAGGGTCGTCTTCGTTGTGGTTGCTGCTGGAGCTATCCCCTTTACCTTCTCCATTGCCACTGCCGCCTCCGCCTCCTGCGGATGTGGCGTCAGCCCAGGTGTAGTAGTACTGGTCTTCGGAGATCTCCATGGAATGTTGGCTGCCCATCCTTTCTTTGGAGCCACCGACCGAGTCCATGATCTCTGTGCTGGAGGAGACTAACTCAGTGCTTCCGGAATGTTGGCTCCGCCTCGAGCTTGACCCCTTCAATCTTTTTGCTTGCTTCATGACTCCTCGGACGAGGTTCATGTTGCCTGCACAAGGAGTAACAACAAGAACAACACTTGGAAGACAAAAGGATTAGCGTTAGTGGGTTAGTCGTCCAAGAGTTAGTCGTTCTTGTGGGGCGTGGTTGCCTCCACAATAGTGTTCTTGTGGGGTTGAGGACCTCCACAACTCGTTCAAGAACTTGAGCACAAGGAGAACAGCACCATTATGCAGAAATAAAGTCCTTTTTTATTTGGTCTTTCAATTTTTAGTGATTTTCAAACTAAGGAGCTAACAACTTGAGAACTTAACAGAGGGAGAAGAGAAACTCCGAGGGCGAAACGCAGCTCGGGTTGGGGCGAAGTGATCAAGCACCAGGCCAAGGCTTTTTATAACCGGAGCTCACCCCTGATTGGCCGACCAGATGGGGTCGGCCGACCCTCCCGCAGGCGTGTTTTGGCCAGGCTTTGATCACGAGCGCGTTGGATACCCTGGCAGTTGCACTATGGTTGAAAACTTTGCAAAAGAGGGATTCATGCATCGGGCGACATGAGCTGGTCGGCCAACCAGCGAAGGACACCGTTGAATGCCTTCTTTGCAAGCTGTGATGGGTGCCTATGGTAGTGAATGATAGTGTTTGAGTGCTCTGCAAAGGCCATATGTTGGTGTCGGCCGACGTGCCTCGGTCGGCCGACCGAGCCTTAGCTAGGTTCAGGCTTTTCTTTTGCAGAGTGGCACATGGTTCAAAGATGCGATGAATGCTGGGTGTATGAATGTTGGTGGCCAGGTATCCAAGGGGGATTTAAGTAGATGGCTCCAAAGTTTAAGAATTCAAATGCAATAATTTGTGGAAATTCAAACATGTTTGAGAAATAAATATGCATTGTGAAATAAATAATGGATACATACCGATGCACCTACCGGTGAGGACTCGTTGTTTTTCGTCCGTCGAGTGCGGACGTCTCCAAGATATGATTTAGCTTGAAGGCTTTTCTTCCGCATTTGAAGATGATGCGGAAGCTTTGCAACGCCACTCCTGTTCTGTTTTCTTGACACAAGGTGATGTTGGTGTTATTTCCTTCAGAGCCTTAACACCTTGTGCGAGTTCCTTGGGCAGGGATACGAGCGGCTCACTGTTAGTGACCGGTGGTCTTTGTGGTTTCCATCCATAAATGACCTTGATTTCGGGCCCGTCATGCTTCTGGCTTGATTCTTTCTTGTTTCCTGCATGATTAGCCAAAATCTCCCGACTGGTTTCTTGTACCACAGCAGCTAGTCAGGCTGACTGGGCCTCTAGAACTTTGCTTAAGCGCAGCTGGTTTTTCACAGTGACAGATAAGGCATGGAATTTAGAGCTTAGATCATTCACCTTTCTCTTTGCAGGTATGGTGTATGAACTTTTTCCTGGCTGAGATGGGTTCCAGTTATGTGCTAGGAATAAATCTCTGCACTTCTACCAAGAATCCATCTCTGCCTGGTGGTTGTTGTACCATTGCAGTGCCCTACCTGCTAGTGAGAACGGGAATAACCATTTCATTGCCCTTCCTACTAGTCGACTGCATATCGTTGAGAAATGTCGGAGATGTTCCGCTGCGCTTGCTGTAGCCTTTCCGCTGAATGGCATAGCTTGCACCATTGCAATGTACGTTGAGTCGATCATGAGAGTTTCAGTTGCCATCTTGGCGCAAGGGTGCTTCGATTTCGACCGACAAAGTTGACAGAACACGTGAGTGCTTTCTTCTAGGTGAAGGAGTTCTTCGGTGAATCGATGACGTAATCTTCTGTTCCACACAAAGAGAAACAGAACAAGGGTAAACCTATCTAGATGCTGGTATTTTAATTGTGACATATAGTTAATACAGAGGTTAACACATTCTTTGGCCAATGCTTTCCCTGGCAACGGCGCCAGAAATGCTTGTTGGTATTTCTTAGCGTCACCACTACATGAGTGATGGCACTAGAGATGCCTTAATATAAATCTTAGCGTTACATAAATTCTGCAAGCGCACAGAAGTACATTGTAGCATTTCACCCGGGAGTATTCCAGAGTATCATATTTATTTCCTCAGGGAAAGCGTATGACAAAGTAATATGTTTTCCAATGCATCAACTATATCACGATTAATATACCAAGACTAGAACAGGGGATAATATGATGTGAAAAGTTGGGTATGTTGACACACAGAAGGTTTCACTGCTCATTATATAAGTCTAGTTAATATGAAGGTCCTAAGAGAGAACTAGGGATTCTATGTACTTCTTACTTATGGGTTACATTCATTACAAGTGTATCCTATACAAGCTCAGCAAGAGACACATATTAGAGGGCAAATCGAGGAGTCGTGGGATCCCCTCATCCAAGGGTACTGTCACGATGTTTATCACGAAGGCCTGCAAACGCCCAAACCCGAACGGCGAGGATTACAAAGGCCCAGCGGGTCTGTCACCACCCGGGGGCTACCTCTGAATTCGTGGGGTAGTGTAGCCCCAACGGTATTCCATAACCCAAACACCATGTTTGTAATATGAAATACATCTTTACCAATTGTACGAAAGGTAAAGAACAATCATAAAGATTCATTGGGCCATTGCCATAACATGCATCATCTACACTAAGGTGCAAGACATACAACTCATATGATGAACACACAAGACTATAAGTCAAGTAACATAAGCAAGATAGCATCTCCATTAAGGCTCTAAGTCTTACAAATAAGCAAAGGATAAAAGATAACTGAGCTCTAGGCTTACCAAGACTCCTTCGGAAACCCGTAGAAGCTCAATTCCTAGAACTAATTCTCTACTAACTAAGACTATGACTTGTAGCAAATGGAGCTCTTCCTTCTGATGTGTGTTGTACAGGAGGCGTTGGTCATCTATTTATAGCACTAGGAGGCGGTTTAGGGCCGGTACAAGGTGGTTGAGGCCGAGTGGGCCCACCCCCGAGTCGGCCGACATATTGACGTCGCCCGACCATCTGATGCACCGACTGAGCTCATCCACGGTGTAAATTTGGTCCTGAAGTCGGTGTGGATGCACAGGAGAAGGCAGGGCCGAAATGGCCGCTAGACTGGGTCGGCCGACCTGGTCCATGCTCGCACCGCCTCGGTCTTCATCTGTGTGACTGGAATGTGGACCCTGATCATTGAGGATGCTGGGTATGAACCTTCGAGGTAACTCTTGATTCTCATGTGGGCCCATCAATCCATGTGCTTCTCCTTATCCTCCTTGTCAACCCTTGGATGTAACCGTCATTTATTCAACGCTCTGGATGACATGGACTTGTGCTTCTTCTGGATGACCAAACTTGGGCTGAATCGGACACCAGGCCAGGTCGGCCGACCATGGCAGGTCGGGCGACCTGGGCTTAGCCCTGTTTTCCTTCGTCTTTTGGCTCATAACTCCTGCAATCAAATAATCTCCATGTACAAGTGGAACTATATTATTTTGAAACTAACTCCTACTGTTTATTGTTGGTTTATTTTATTTTACCATGTTGGTGTTACAAGATAATCATGACTTAACAAGCGCCAACACCGTAGCAGCTGCAGCATCCCCGGCCACTGCCTGAGGTGGCGGGATTTCTTCGTTGCGGCGGCGAGCTCGTTCAACGTTCCGCTCCTAACGGCGGTCTCTAGCTAAGTTGGTTTCCCCGTCCTGAGTGGCTGAGTCCTCAGAGACGAAGACTTCACACCCCGGAGGCGTGCGTAGCTCGAGTCATTGCTTGTTTCGGCCAGGGCCGGCAGAAGCACGCTTGTAGCGACTTGAAACTCCCCGCAGTCCGAGGACTGGGTGGGCTTGGGCGGGACCTCAGATCGGATCTGGGACATGTCCTTTCGGAGCTATAATCGCGGGGCATTACAGCTAGCTCAATGGAAGATCGTCGCTCCGTCATCTTCCCCAACAGCCTCAAGGATTGCCCGGCACATCTCGAGGGCATCAGCTTTTTCACTGAGATGCACTCTATCACCTCCAACTCCACCACGTCGCTCGATGCCGCCACGCCGACCAGCTCCGCGCTGACCTCTTCGCTGATCTCTTCGTCGATCATCGCTCCGCTCCAGCAGTGGCTCGACGTGATTACCATCAACGATCAGGCTCCAGGCCTTACCACTCGCCCAAGAATCCCGCCCCCAGGCGAGCTCCTCGCCGGGCTAGACTGCGTACAAGGCACCATTGCCGAGTGCATCGCCATGTCGGAGGAGGCTCTGCGCCGACCTCGTGATCCGTTCCCTCTACCTGGCACGCTAACTGTCGGATTTATCGTCCGGCAGTCCATCCGGGGGTACCCAGATGGTAGATTTGTAGGCAAAGGGCAATCGCGAGAATAAGGAGCTCGTGGTAACACAGGGACACAGGGATTATACAGGTTCTGGCTACCCAGAGGTATAATACCCTACATTCTATGCTCGGAGGTCTTGTATTACTCTGCTTGGTGAAGTTCCGGAGAACGACGATGAGCTCTTGGTTACAATGAGGGATCTGGTGGCTAAAAATCGAATGAATGAAGGAGTCGACCTAGGCCGCCTTATATAGGCTGACGACCTAGGGTTTACAAGTCGGTTATCTCTAATCGTATCCGGCTATAACTAGGAAACTAATCCGAGTCAGTTGTAACATAATCTCCATGATCTTTGGGCGAGATCCGAGTATCCCGCCATGTACCTTGTGGGCTAAGTCTTTTCCATTCTTGTTCATCAAGCTGGGGATCCTCGTGGGCCGGCCTGGGGTCGGCCTACATCACTATCAGATGTGGGCCCAGGCCGACTATTTACCCGATCGATAGTGGTCCTAGGGGTACCCATATCCCATAGTTGAGGTCTTGATTTGGCTTCCATTCATTGAGCTCTTTCTCGAAGAGGATCCGTCATCAAATTATAGTCCGACTTGCGAAGATTGTGGAGCAACAAGTGGATGATGCCCTTGTCATCAATGTTGTTGACACCTAAAGAATTTATCTCATTCACAAGCATAATTAAGTGTGAGTACAAGGCTTGTGCATCCTCATGCTCAAGTTGCATTAGATTGTCAAGCTTATGTTCGAGAACATGATATTTTTTATTTGACACATCCTTTGAGCCTTCATGGTTCTCAACAATAGTCTTCCACTACTCATGGGCACTCTTGCAAGCGAATACACGATTAAAAACTTCATCACTTAAAGAAGACAATAAAATTCTCCTAGCAATAGAATCATGTTGCGTTTCACTTTTGGAGGGACCTTTCTTGCCTTCACTAGTCACACGCCAAACATCAAGCCCTTTTTGCTTGAAGGAAAACTTCCATGCGCACTTTCCATCTTTGAAACCCCGTGCTATCAAAACATGGAGGTATACCTAGGTTATCCATCCTCTCTCCATTGAGCTAACTCACTAGACGGTGAAGCCAAATCGATTCGATGAGCCAGTTTCACAATTTTCCAATTGAATATGCGTTTCTTTGTGAAACATGTGAGTTCTAGCTCTGATACCAATTAAAAAGAATCGATGCCCGTGATAGCCTAAGAGGGGGAGGGGGTGAATTAGGCTATCTAAAACCTTAACCTACCACTTGTCTCTAATTGCACAAAATAAAACTAAGACATGCTATCTAGATGTGCAACTAAGGTTCTTCTAGTGATTGCACCCACCCAAAAGGGGGTTTTCAACCTAGAGCCAATCCTATTCAAGATACTACTCTAGAAAGGTAAAGGCACACAAGTGAAAGTATGAAAAGCAGAAGCTTAAAGAGAGGTTAGAGGGATGCAAACTTGACATGAATATTTATCTCGTGGATCGGCTAACGCCTACTCCATGTTGGAGCTCCACAAAGGCATGTGTGGGCTGGCATCATCCCTACTTGGAGGTGGCAGCTCTGGCTCATCGTCGTCCCTTCTTGAAGGTGACGGTGGCTACGGGGGACCCCTTGGTGGAGTAGATGATGGCCCTTGACTTGCAAATTTGACTAACGCTTCTTCCATAGAATGATACTGCCATGGACAGCATCTGCTAACGTCCTTTCTCCATCACCACTTTTGATGTCAAGGTCCAAGTCATCATATCCTTCACAAATTTGCTCCATCCCACCTTGTAGTAGCCACTTGGAATTTCTGCCCCATGAATGGTCTGCCCTTGCTCTACTAAATAAGCCATACCATAAGCCACCTTAGTGGATAAGTTCCTACATGGTATATGTAGCTCACATGGCAAACGCAGAGTGATTTCGTCCACTGGATAGCTTGCACTGTTGTCCCCGGCATCGGCAGGTGGGAGCTCATGTGACACCTCTGGTGTTTAACCCTGTGATTATCAACTAACCTATTGCATTGCACCATTAATCATGTGAATTGATGTAGCATAATCCCTATCATCTAAAGGAGTAGTAGGGAAAGCATGCAAGCATGAGTGCGTTATCATCTCATGCATCACACATGTGCTATCATTTCATGTGCATTTTGTGCATAGTTCATGCTAATATGCTTATGATGCTTCATTCATACTCTATTTAACATGCCTATCAAGTTTCATGAACATCTCGTGTACATAGCTAGTGATCTAGACTTGTTTTAGCTCTCTTTCGCTAAGTTGAAGGTCATGTTTCTTGCTGTCTTGAGTGCTTAATTAAAATATGTTATGTTGGTTATCCTTAGATGAAGCCTTTATCAAACTTGTAGAACTCTCAATGATATTTCCAATAGTACCAAACTTACTCCTTGAAGTTTCCCCAAACTCCCACAATCCTGTTTCCAATACAGCTACAACCCAGTTTCGCAATCCCGAAATTTTGCCAAGTGTTGGCAGATTTCGTGATTTTTGCTGAACTTTACCCTTGATTATCTCCCAATCCGTTGATATAGAACAAAATTCCTTACTCAATGTTGTAGCCCTATCAACCACCTATAACTTTGTTATTCACTGGATGGTCGAGTTATGCAGTACTTTGTGAAGTTATAGCCACTCGAAGTCGGGCTAACCGGAGAACGCCGCCAAGACGTGTTCGCGGTCGCCGCCCATCGTCCATACGCCTCTGGCATAGCTGCAGCACGTGTTCCACCTCCCAATGCCATGCCCTATGTGTCCGTCGTCACCTGCAACCCCACCATACCCTGCAGCCTGCTCTCACACGTCCGCAGACGTCGTCCGCGACAAGCTACGACCGGGTTAGGAGGCCGTCACCTCGGCGTCCTTGCTGCAGCCACGCCCACGCCTTGACCATGGTCCGCGCAAGCCGAGCCACTGTTCCACCTGCTCCCACGCGCATTGTCACTTGTCACGACCACTGTCCAGGCACGAGAGTGACGCGGTCATTAAATGAACACCGCGGCCACCAGGGCCGCCGATGGCCACTATTCATCCCACGCTTTCACTCGGCCTCGGGCCAATTCCTTCCGCCCATAGCATCCTCACACTCCTCTCCACACATCCATGCCATCCCCAGCTCCTCCTACGCACTCCCTTGACCGCAATTTCAGATCATGTCTCGCCATCGCTGTCATGAGTGCCTTCTCATGGCGACCTTCGCACAGTCCATCTCCCTCCAATAAACTTAACAAAACGATTTCGGTGAGTCCGGGAACACGCGATGCGTCTCTTGGTTCATTGTTTGGTCACCGGAATCATGGGCGGGCAGACGGCGGTGGCGTTGGCTGAAGCCACGCAAGCGCCCGCCCCGTCCCGTGCTTCTACACGAAGAAGACGACGGGGTAAGGGGAGGCTGGCTTGGGCCTTGCTGTGCAGGCCCGTGAGAGAAAAAGGAGTGAGAGGGAAAAGAGAGAAAAAGGAAAAGAGAGGGAGGCGAGTTGTGCCAGCCTAGCTTGGGCCTGGTTCGGCCAGGGGAGGAGGAGAGAAGCTTGAGGGGGAAAAGTAAACCTTGGCAAAGTGGTTTCAGCCCAGTTCTTGAATCCCGAGCTGCAGTTTTCCCTGTGTACACTGCACCTTGCGAAATTAATATAAAATCGTAGGAAAGTCCAAAAATTTCAAACTAAATTTTTTTAGTTTTATAATGAAAATATCTCTGCAGGAAAAATATTAGTGGAAGTAAAATATGTGTTTTACCATTCTGTTTAATTGTGTTAGTAAATTCTTTCTTGTATGTTATAGCTAGTTCCATGTATGTGTTAGTGGTTAATCTTTTTGCAAGAGATGGTTGGTAATGTTAGTAGGTCTGCATGCAATCTTTAGAGATCAGTAGGGTTTCTGGTGCCAAATTAAGTATGTGATTTTGCTATCTTTTGCTAGTGCTCATGTTATGTTTTTGTTCTCTATTTGCTAGTAGTTGTGCGTTTTGCTATTACATGATAGATAATGTTTTTGCATTAAAGTTCCATTAAGTTGCCTCACCATGTTATTATGCGCTGGTATAAAAAGTTGATGACCAGAAGAGAGAGTAGTAAATTTTCTATATGCATGTAGGATTATAACTAGTGCTCATGAGATAAATAGATAAATTATTTTATGGTTGTTTTGCTGCACTCATGAGCACCATGGTTATTATTGTCTTTGCATTCATGGCACTCATGCATGAGGCATTACATGTAGATACCGCAGTCATTGATGGCTTGTAGGAGTTGGTGGCTAAACCTGTCGCTGATCCGGTGGAGACCGCAGTAGATGCTGAACCTGTTGCTGAAGACCCAAACCAAAGTTCGGTAGAGCCCAAGGCTATTGAGTAGGAAGGCAAGCACCGTATCATAACTCCTATTTTTCAAAACTATGCAACGTGATTATTTAAGTATTGTATTGTGCATTTATATTTTGGATATGATTGAAACCCTAGTATGCATAATTCCTAGGATTCTATGTCAAGATACTAGTATGTGTAGGTCGTTAGCTTGCATGCTAAATAGGACTTCTAGAAGTTGAGTGATTTCTTGTCACTTGCGAGATATAGGTTCTTTACTTTATGTTGGAATCATAAGGTTCATGGGTGGGGCCTGGTAGCTTTCACCCGGAAGTATTCAGGGTATCGAATCCACAGGGAATGAAAGGGCACTGTCTAATCACTAAAGTTGACCAGATCGATCGAGTTTATATGAAGGCTGGGTAGATAGGATAACTTAGCACTAAGGCTGTGAATATAGCGAAGGGAGTTCTCCTATGCTTTCTTTGGGCACCGGGGTATCCTAGACCTCTAGGAAATTGCCGGCCAACAGCTCTACGCCGTACCCGAACGTGGAGGATTACAAAGGACGGACAGGGCTGTCACCACCTGCCGCCTACCTCTTCTAATCCGTGGGGCTACGAGGCAAACGAAGGTAGTCGATAACTTAAGCACCACACTTAAGATATATACTACTACTCTAATCTTAGCTTGAGACTAGAGAACCTTATAAATAAAGCGACGAACCCACAAGCAAAATAAAGAACTCAGCTTTCTATAACTCAGACTTAAATACTAGTTGAATCCCAGATACTTACTAAGTAGCTCGCATCCGTCGAGGTACAGGTGGAGGGTCGCCGACACGCCAGGACTCCTCCAGACTCTCCCTCACTCTCTCCCTATTTCTACTCTCATTTGAGGAGGGCTTCGCCTTGACTTGATACTCCAGCTCGATGATGCTTAGCCCTGCCCCGAGTCCCTCTATTTATAGCTTGGAGAGGCGGTTTGGAGTCGTATGCGGTGGTTGAAGCGGTTAGGAGGTGGGCCCAGGTCGGCCGACCCAGGAGGGTCGGCCGACTGTAGGATCCACCATCCTAGGTCGTCAACGGTGCTGATCTTCTCCTGGAGGCGGTTTGCAGACACGTGTCAAGGGGCGAACGATTCCGGCGCGCGCCCAAGTCGGCCGACCTAGTGGGGTCGGTCGACCTTGGGTAACCACCTTCCGGGCCCACTTTGCTCTGGGTGGCTGATCTGTGGGTCCTCAAGTTGGTTCCAGGTGGGTATGTTTGACACGAGTACATCTTGTTTCATGTGTGGGCCCTTCAATCCATGTGATGTTAATCATGAGCCCTTGATGCAAACCGACGTTGATTCAATGGTTGGGATGATCTCCAGGTGTGCTTCTCTGCATGAGTGGAATTTGGACCGAGTTGGGCCTGAGCCCAGGTTGGCCGACCTGGGGACGTCGGGCGACCTGGCCCTGAGCCCACTTTGGTCCTTCTTTTGCTCTTTAGTCCCTGTGCTCACATATTCACCAAAACTTGTGGAATGGATTAGATATAAGCCCTGTAGCTATGGTGAATGCATTTTTGTATATATTTTCTGTAGGAACTGACGGTCAAAAGTGGTACTTAAGGACCGTCAACATACAGGTACCGGATCAAGTGATTGAGATGACGGTTAACGTGCTTGAGCCATTTGAATTAGGGTGGTTCTGCCACAGCTCCATGGAAGCAACTCTGCTTCGACATTGGGAGGGCGGACAAACACCAGCTGAACCACCAACTCCGGCGGGTACAAGTACTCCTCCCAGCACCGTCTGCCCTTGGCTCAGCAATGTCTGTATTTGTCTAGACACTTCATCTGCGATGCCGACTTTTGTCTACTGAAGCTCTCTTTCAAAATTCTCAACTCTTCTCTCCTGTGCGGCCTTGGTGCTCTTACGACTTTTATAGGTGTCACTGTCCGCTGAAAATGCAAGCTTCGACGGGACCACGCCGTCACCACTAGCTCGTCCGGGATGTTTGGGATTCCCCAAAGCCCTAGTTAGCTCGTCGTTTTCTCTGTAGGGAACGAATCTCACATCGGCTTTCTTTTATCTCATTGTTATATATAAGTGACCCATCATTGAGATATAGAGTGCCCCTATGAGCGTAATACCAATGACTTGATCGCTCCGGCTAATTTATTGTCGCCAGCATGATTCCTCTGGCGAGCAAATCTTCTTGCATATTGTCCCAGGTTTGAATTTTCTTCTTGTTGCCAGTTGGTCCCAGTGAGTGGAAATACCGTTTCTTCGCGGCATTGATCCTTGCTTGATGTGAGTTCTTTTCACCTAACTCCAACCGCCTATACTGCATGAACGATTCCCAATGATCCTTGAGCTGTGGGTAATCGTCGAAGTTGGGTGTCGGGTTTTTCTTGCCATATTTTCTGTACAAGTTCTTCTTCCAAGTTTGAAATGAAGTAGCCATCGCCTGTAGAGCCCAATTTTTCACTAACTCCTCTGAACGTTCAGGCACCATGAAGCGCTCTTTTAGACTTGCCCATAGCATTTATTTCTCTGATTGCAGCACTTAATATGCATCATGTATATTGTTGGATTTCCACCTCTGCAAGCTGATGGACATGTGGTCTCTAACTAGAACACCACACTGATTTACCATCTTAGTAGCAGCTTTCTTTGGCGTAATTGGCCGACCATCTTCTGCCACATCTGTGATTATAAGTCTGCCCTCTAACTTTTTGATCGGGCCACGTTTCGTCCTCTTCGATGACGAAGACCTAGAAGGCTGTGAGCTTGAGGGCTACAGGTACAAGAAAGAAATGTATCAAGATCGCATGCTTATATGTATATATATATATCACCGATATTGACAATATATATACATATATACCTATTTCACCTGAACATTTTCAACAGTTCTTCCATGCCATCACCTGACATATTTAGGTACTGGCTACCATCGTCACCACCTGCCTCCTCCTCGGCGTCGAGGATATTAGTGGCATGTGCACTGCCTTGTGCAACATCATCCATCAAAATGATTTCGTTCATTTCGTTCTCCGTCATCATCTTGGCACCTAAAATTATACGAAATTACACTAATGACAAGACAAATTCTATGAATTTCTGTAAAATTCTATGAAGTTCTATCAAATTCAATGAATTTCTATCAATTTCTATGAATTTCTATCAACTTCTATGAATTTATAAAGTACAAATGAAAATAACAATTAACAAGTATACATTAAATAACACTTCGTTAAATAAAACTTCTATGAATTACTATAGTCATAATACAAATTTGTACAAATTTCGTAGAACTCACAGAGTCGGGATCGCTAACTAATAGAATAGTATATAATTCTATGAATTTCTATCAAATTCTTTGAATTTCTATAGTCATAAGACAATTCCATATAAATATATTATCATTTACATGAAAAAACCTGTAATCCATTACATCATTTCATAAGTCATTTCCTATATCCGTTATACTTATACATGAAACAGCACTTAAAAAGTATACATGAAATAACACTTCATTAATTATAAGTCTGCCCTCTAACTTTTTGATTGGGCCACGTTTCGTCCTCTTCGATGACGAAGACCTAGAAGGCTGTGAGCTTGAGGGCTACAGGTACAAGAAAGAAATGTATCAAGATCGCATGCTTATATGTATATATATCACCGATATTGACAATATATATACATATATACCTATTTCACCTGAACAATTTCAACAGTTCTTCCATGCCATCACCTGACATATTTTGGTATTGGCTACCATCGTAACCACCTGCCTCCTCCTCGGCGTCGAGGATATTAGTGGCATGTGCACTGCCTTGTGCAACAGCATTCATCAAAATGATTTCGTTCATTTCGTTCTCCGTCATCATCTTGGCACCTAAAATTGTATGAAATTACACTAATGATAAGACAAATTCTATGAATTTCTATAAAATTCTATGAAGTTCTATCAAATTCAATGAATTTCTATCAATTTCTATGAATTTCTATCAACTTCTATGAATTTATAAAGTACAAATGAAAATAACAATTAACAAGTATACATTAAATAACACTTCGTTAAATAAAACTTCTATGAATTACTATAGTCATAATACAAATTTGTACAAATTTCGTAGAACTCACAGAGTCGGGATCGCTAACTAATAGAATAGTATATAATTCTATGAATTTCTATCAAATTCTTTGAATTTCTATAGTCATAAGACAATTCCATATAAATATATTATCATTTACATGAAAAAACCTGTAATCCATTACATCATTTCATAAGTCATTTCCTATATCCGTTATACTTATACATGAAACAGCACTTAAAAAGTATACATGAAATAACACTTCATTAATTATAAGTCTGCCCTCTAACTTTTTGATCGGGTCACGTTTCGTCCTCTTCGATGACGAAGACCTAGAAGGCTGTGAGCTTGAGGGCTATAGGTACAAGAAAGAAATGTATCAAGATCTCATGCTTATATGTATATATATATATCACCGATATTGACAATATATATACATATATACCTATTTCACCTGAACATTTTCAACAGGTTCTTCCATGCCATCACCTGACATATTTAGGTATTGGCTACCATCGTCACCACCTGCCTCCTCCTCGGCGTCGAGGATATTAGTGGCATGTGCACTGCCTTGTGCAATAGCATCCATCAAAATGATTTCGTTCATTTCGTTCTCCGTCATCATCTTGGCACCTAAAATTGTATGAAATTACACTAATGATAAGACAAATTCTATGAATTTCTATAAAATTCTATGAAGTTCTATCAAATTTAATGAATTTCTATCAATTTCTATGAATTTCTATCAACTTCTATGAATTTATAAAGTACAAATGAAAATAACAATTAACAAGTATACATTAAATAACACTTCGTTAAATAAAACTTCTATGAATTACTATAGTCATAATACAAATTCGTACAAATTTCGTAGAACTCACAGAGTCGGGATCGCTAACTAATAGAATAGTATATAATTCTATGAATTTCTATCAAATTCTTTGAATTTCTATAGTCATAAGACAATTCCATATAAATATATTATCATTTACATGGAAAAACCTGTAATCCATTACATCATTTCATAAGTCATTTCCTATATCCCTTATACTTATACATGAAATAACACTTAACAAGTATACATGAAATAACACTTCATTAATTATAAGTCTGCCCTCTAACTTTTTGATTGGGCCACGTTTCGTCCTCTTCGATGACGAAGACCTAGAAGGCTGTGAGCTTGAGGGCTACAGGTACAGGAAAGAAATGTATCAAGATCGCATGCTTATATGTATATATATCACCGATATTGACAATATATATACATATATACCTATTTCACCTGAACATTTTCAACACTTCTTCCATGCCATCACCTGACATATTTAGGTATTGGCTACCATCGTCACCACCTGCCTCCTCCTCGGCGTCGAGGATATTAGTGGCATGTGCACTGCCTTGTGCAATAGCATCCATCAAAATGATTTCGTTCATTTCGTTCTCCGTCATCATCTTGGCACCTAAAATTGTATGAAATTACACTAATGATAAGACAAATTCTATGAATTTCTATAAAATTCTATGAAGTTCTATCAAATTTATGAATTTCTATCAATTTCTATGAATTTCTATCAACTTCTATGAATTTATAATGTACAAATGAAAATAACAATTAACAAGTATACATTAAATAACACTTCGTTAAATAAAACTTCTATGAATTACTATAGTCATAATACAAATTTGTACAAATTTCGTAGAACTCGCAGAGTCGGGATCGCTAACTAATAGAATAGTATTTAATTCTATGAATTTCTATCAAATTCTTTGAATTTCTATAGTCATAAGACAATTCCATATAAATATATTATCATTTACATGAAAAAACCTGTAATCCATTACATCATTTCATAAGTCATTTCCTATATCCCTTATACATGAAATAGCACTTAACAAGTATACATGAAATAACACTTCATTAATTATAAGTCTGCCCTCTAACTTTTTGATTGGGCCATGTTTCGTCCTCTTCGATGACAAAGACCTAGAAGGCTGTGAGCTTGAGGGCTACAGGTACAAGAAAGAAATGTATCAAGATCGCATGCTTATATGTATATATATCTCCGATATTGACAATATATATACATATATACCTATTTCACCTGAACATTTTCAACAGTTCTTCCATGCCATCACCTGACATATTTAGGTACTGGCTACCATCGTCACCACCTGCCTCCTCCTCGGCGTCGAGGATATTAGTGGCATGTGCACTGCCTTGTGCAACATCATCCATCAAAATGATTTCGTTCATTTCGTTCTCCGTCATCATCTTGGCACCTAAAATTATACGAAATTACACTAATGACAAGACAAATTCTATGAATTTCTGTAAAATTCTATGAAGTTCTATCAAATTCAATGAATTTCTATCAATTTCTATGAATTTCTATCAACTTCTATGAATTTATAAAGTACAAATGAAAATAACAATTAACAAGTATACATTAAATAACACTTCGTTAAATAAAACTTCTATGAATTACTATAGTCATAATACAAATTTGTACAAATTTCGTAGAACTCACAGAGTCGGGATCGCTAACTAATAGAATAGTATATAATTCTATGAATTTCTATCAAATTCTTTGAATTTCTATAGTCATAAGACAATTCCATATAAATATATTATCATTTACATGAAAAAACCTGTAATCCATTACATCATTTCATAAGTCATTTCCTATATCCGTTATTTTTTTTGTACATAAGATTGTGGGGAGCAAAGGAAAAGTAAACCAACAACATGATAGATTGCAGGTAGGAGAAAATTGATAATACCCTGGAAAATTAAGATTGTGGGGGCTAATTGTTGTAGC
>CM014272.1:43173074-43211475 GCA_004135705.1 Alloteropsis semialata | reverse complement strand
TTGTTTCCTCATCGTCTTGCTTGTTGAAAATCTTCAGAAGTGAACATGATGTGCTCCTTTGCCGACTTCTTTTGCAGCCAGCCCCCGGGCCTTGGTTCATAAACCAAGATTGATGCAAAAACTTCCCCATTTACTATAATGGTGTCCAGCTTTTGAAAAAAGATGGACCCATTATGGGTCTAGCCCCCGAGCCTAGAAATGTTTTCAAGGATTAAAAACAATTCTAGGGTCTTTATTGAAAAAAACTTTTCCAAAAGAAATATACTATTTCCCCCCAGCCCCCAAGCTTAAAGCAGATGACAATAAGCTTAAAGACTTCTGTTGAAATAGATATATTCTTTGATGTGGAAATAAATCCCATTAAGCATCAGCCCCCGAGAATGAAAATTCATCGGAAAATAACCTAGCTCGTTAGGAAATGGCCGCACAAATATGCATCTGGTTTGTAACCGTGAATACACAAGTGTTGGCGTATTTGAGAAAACGGGTTACGGAAAATACGCTTAGGAAAGGAGTATAATATGATCTGTTGTTTGCAGAGAGTGACAAATGCGTTGAAGCTCTGAAGGCCGAGTTCATCGATATGAAGAACCGCTTTTATCAGGAGGAAGAGCGCGCAAACCAGGCGGAGCGGCGGGAGACAGAGTGCATGGCGGATCTTGCTGAGGAGCAGAAGATGCGCCAGCATGCCGATGCTCAACTTATTGAAGACCTGACCAAGATCCACGACCAAGAGGCTGAAATCCAGGCTCTTCGCTTAGAAGTCAATCGTCGTGGCACGGAAATTGAGTCTTGGAAAGAAGTCGCCCTGCCATTGGTTGATGTATATGCAAAAGCACCCATAGGAAGTGTTGCTCCTCCTCTCCTTGATCGCCTTCGAGCAACTCCTGGGCAAGTGAAGGTGTATTGCCAACGGATCGCCCGTTCGTGTACTAAGCAAGTACTCAGGGTTGTCCGGTCATGGTTCCCTTCACAGCCGCTAGGTGTTACTGAAGGAAGAATCAACCCGGCTTGTACTCGGGCCATGTATGATACCTACATGGAGGAGGAGAAGGACACTGTAGAGAAAATTATATCTCATCTTAAGTTCTAGGATTTCTGTGTAAGAAAACCTTTGTAATGAACTTGTATTCAGATGTAAATACTTAGTGCTTTATTAACAAAAAGTATTTGTTTATCTGATTGTGTGCGCCCGATCTCTCTGTGTGGAACAAAGAGTAGATGGTATTTGAATGTAGTCTTCCTGGATTGTTTTTAAACAACCCGACTAGATTCAAAAATAAGTGCGCCCGATCCTTCTGTGTGAAACAGAAAGTAGATGGCATTTGAATGTAGTCTTCCTGGATTGTTTTTAAACAACCCGACTAGATTCAAAAATAAGTGCGCCCAATTCTTCTGTGTGAAACAGAAAGTAGATGGCTGTTTTGAATGCAGCCCTTTCTGGATTGTTTTTAAACAACCCAGGATGATTCAAATTTGTAAGATTGTATCTGAATTCCAGGCTTGAAGACAATGGAATATTGAAACTTTTATTATTATTGGGCTAAGAAGCCGATATCAGTACATAGAAAGGACTGACTTTTATTGACTCTTGAAAAACTCTAATAACTTCTTTAAGGGTAAAAACGCCACAAGTGCTCAATGTTCCAAGCATTGGGCACCTCTGTTCCGTCTTCCCGTTGTAGCTGATAAGTACCCGGACCGATGACCCTTGATACTATAAACGGACCTTCCCAAGGAGAGGACAGCTTGTGCTGATCTTTTGTACTCTGAATTCTCCGAAGAACCAAATCACCAATGTTGAATGACCGCATTTGGATGTTTTGGTCATGATACCTCCTGAGTTCTTGCTGGTACTTGGTTGTCCTGATCAACGCGGCTAGCCTCGCCTCTTCTAGCATGTCCACATCCTCTGCCCTACTTTGCTCTGCTGCTTTCTCCGTGTAGTTTTGAATTCTTGGAGCATTGTACTCAATGTCCACCGGGAGTACTGCTTCTGAGCCGTAGACCAGAAAGAAAGGTGATTGCCCCGTCACGCGGTTGGGTTGGGTTCTGAGCCCCCATACCACGGCTGGCAGTTCTTGCACCCACTTGCCGCCGTACTTTTTGAGTGGTTCATAGAGCCTTGGCTTGAGTCCTTGAAGTATGAGGCCATTAGCTCTCTCAACTTGTCCATTGGTACGTGGGTGCGCCACTGATGCATAACGAACTTCAATTCCCAGGTTGTCGCAGAAATCAAAGAACTCGCTCCCCATGAATTCTGAGCCGAGGTCAGTGATAATGTGATTCGGGACGCCGAAACGATGAGCAATGTCTTGGATGAACTCGGGCGCCTTTGCTGCTGTAGCGTTGACCAGCGGCTTGACTTCAATCCACTTGGTGAACTTGTCGATCGCCATGTAGAGATATTTGAAACCTCCTGGCACAGTCTTGAGTGGTCCAACCATATCTAGCCCCAGCATGCAAAGGGCCAAGAGGGCGTTATGGTGTTGAGGACCGTTGCGGGGGCATGAGCTTGCCGGGCGAAGAATTGGCAGCCCTGGCAAGTCTTCACGATTTCTTCTGCATCGGCCACCGCGGATGGCCAATAGTACCCAGACCGGAAAGCCTTGCCTACGATCGTACGGTGGGCAGCATGGTTGCCACAGATTCCACCATGGATTTCTTCAAGGATTTCCTGTCCGACTTCTGGAGTGACACACTTCATCAAGACTCCGGATGATGCGCCGCGTTGGAAGAGGGTGGAGCTGACTACTATGTAGTGCTTGCTTCGCCTGATAACTTGCTCAGCCTCCACCTTATCTTCGGGCTCCCTCTGGTGTAGTATGTACTCGATGAAGGGCTTTGTCCACTCGGGTGTAATCACCATGACTTGCTGATGAGGGGGTGTTGTAGTCGGCTGTACTTCCTGCTCCTTGATGGATGGTTGTAGCAGCTCATGGACGAAAACGCCGCCCGGTACATGCGCTCGGTGAGAACCCAGCTTTGAGAGTGCATCAGCAGCCATGTTGTTGTCTCTGAGGACGTGATGAAATTCGAGCCCAAGAAAGTGCTTCTCGAGTTTGCGCACCTCCATGCAGTATGCGTCCATGTTCTCCTTGGTGTAGTCCCAATCTTTATTGACTTGATTGATCACCACAGAGGAGTCATCATACACCACCATGTGCTTGATGCCAAGGGAAGCAGCCAGGCGTAGCCCGTGCAGTAGAGCTTCATACTCGGCTTCGTTGTTGGTGGCTTTCCAGAGGATCTGGAGAACATATTTGAGCTGATCGCCTTTTGGAGATATGAGTAGTACTCCTGCACCGGCCCCTTCAAGCTTCAATGATCCGTCGAAGTACATGATCCAATGCTCGAGAGGTTCTTCTGGCGCTGCGTGTTGTATTTCTGTCCACTCAGCAACGAAGTCCACCAGGGCTTGAGATTTGATGGCAGCTCGTGGGACAAAGTCGATGGCGTGAGAGCCCAACTCGACCGCCCATTTGGAGATTCGCCCTGTCACGTCCCGGTTACGGAGGATGTTGCCAATTGGAAAAGAGGTGACTACAACAACCCGGTGAGCATCGAAGTAGTGGCGCAACTTGCGAGATGTGATCAAGACAGCATATAATAGCTTCTCGACCTGGGGGTATCGCACTTTTGATTCTGAAAGCACCTCGCTGATGAAGTAGACTGGCCGCTGTACTTTGTATACATGGCTGGGTTCCTCCCGCTCGACTACGATAGCAGTGCTCACAACGTGAGTTGTTGCTGCGATGTAGAGGAGCAGTGGTTCCTGATCAGCTGGTGCAGTCAGTACTGGTGGTGACTGGAGGAATTGCTTGAGATCTTCAAACGCCGCACTAGCTTCTGGAGTCCATACAAACTTGTCTTGCTTTTTGAGGAGCTTGAAGAAAGGTAATCCTCTGTCAGCCAGCCTTGAAATAAATCGATTGAGGGCCGCCATGAATCCGTCAGCTTCTGAACATCCTTGAGAGATTTTGGAGGCGCCATGGATGTAATAGCGGTGACTTTCTCGGAATTAGCCTCAATTCCCCTGTGGCTGACTATGAAGCCCAGCAGTTTTCCCGCGGGCACACCAAACACACACTTGGTAGGATTGAGCTTCCATTGGAATTCCCTGAGATGTGCAAAGGTCTCGGATAGGTCGTCAATGAGACTATCCGGGTTCTTTGTCTTGACAACGACATCATCAACGTAGGCTTCCACATTGCGGCCAATCTGAGCCTTGAGACAACTCTGAATTGCACGCTGATATGTTGCCCCCGCGTTCTTTAGTCCGAAGGACATTGTGGTGTAGCAGTAGGCGCCGAACGGAGTAATGAATGCCGTCTTGGTCTGGTCGTCTTTATGCAGGCTTATCTGATGATAGCCCGAGTAGCAATCGAGGAAATAGAGTAGAGAGCAGCCAGCTGTGGAATCCACCACCTGATTAATGCGAGGTAGCCCGAAGGGATCCTTTGGGCAGTGCTTGTTCAGGTCGGTGTAATCGACATACATCCTTCACTCGTTGTTGTTCTTCTTGCGGACCAGGATAGGATTAGCGAGCCAGTCAGGGTGGAACACCTCTTTAATGAACCCGGTTGCTAATAGTTTTGCCAGCTCCGAACGGATGGCTTCCTTCTTGTCCTGGGAAAAGCGTCGTAAGCGTTGTTTCTTCGGCTTGGCAGCCGGATCGACGTTGAGTTTATGCTCAGCCAACTCCCTTGGGACTCCCGGCATGTCAGAAGGCTTCCATGCAAAGATGTCGCGGTTGTCCCATAAGAAGCTGGTGAGCGCGCTTTCCTATTTGGTAGGTAGGTCAGCGCCAATCAGCACCGTCTTGGAGGGGTCACCCATCCCTAGGTCGATTGCCTTGATTGGAACTTCCTGGGAGGGCTTCATGTTTGACGCGGCTGGCTTTTTCGTTGGGATGTCCAACTCAGCCTCGCCGAGTTGTTTCGCCATAGCTGCTACGATTGCTGCCTGGCTCGGTTGCTGCATGCTTGCAGCAATCGTCACTGCCTCGGTGTCGCAATCGTAGGAGGTCTTCAAGTCGCCCTTTAGGGATAGAATCCCCTTAGGGCCTGGCATCTTCAAGACGAGGTAATGTAATGCGGAATCGCCATGAATTTGCCAGAGCAGGTCTTCCCAGGATCACGTGGTACGATGATTCGAAGTCAGCGACCTCGAATGTAATATACTTGGTCCTGTAGTTGGCCTGAGTACCAAATGTAACTGGAAGTGATACCTGGCCGAGGGGTACGGTAGCGTTGCCAGGGACGATGCCGTAGAAGGGTGAGTCAGTGGGCTCGAGCAAGTTGGTGATGTCCAAGCCCATCTTTTTCAGCGTCTTGGCGAACAGGATGTTGAGTCCACTTTCGCCATCGATCAATGTCCTTGTGAGTCGCGCGCCAGCTACCACAGGGTCAAGTACCAGGGGTACCGCCCCGGGTTCTTGATGTTGGTCCATTGATCGTCGCGAGAGAAGCTGATTGGGACTTCTGACCACTTCAGGAAGGTGGGGATGGCAGGCTCAATGCAAGCAATCTCGCGCTGGATAAGCTTTTGCTTGCGCTTTGATTCTGACTGAGTAATTCCCCCAAAGATGACATTGACCACCTTGTCGGCTTGTTGGTAGCCGGTGTCTTTGTCACCCTTGTCTCCTTTGTTGTCAGGGTTGTTTGGTTTGGAGGCGCTCTCTGCTGCGAACGCTTTCTTGAGCGACCAGCAGTCCCTGCTTGAGTGCTTATCCTTTGGGTGGAAGGGGCACTGCTTATCGAGTAGTTTTTCGAACTTCCTACGGGAAGAGTTCTTCTCAGCAACATTGACCGTGTCTTCAGGTTTGCGCTTCTTGTCGTTGAAGTCGCGTTTGCTGTTGGTCTCAACTTGCTTGCCCTAGCTACGGTCGTTGTTATTGTTGCGGTCTCCTCCCGACTTGTTGCGGTTGAATCTTTCGCGCTGCAGGTCTTCAGCGTCTGACCAGCGTCTGATGAGGTCTCGCATCTGCTCTAGTGTCTTTGGCCTGTTCCTTCCGAAGTCGAGGTGCAACACAGGGTCTGTAAGGCCGCCGTGGAAGCAATCAATGACATCTTGGTCGGATAGGCCTGCACAGGTTGAGCGCTTTTCCCAGAATCATCGGTTGTAGCTTCGCAGGTACTCATTTTGGCCTTGTTTGCACTGAGCTAGGTCAAAGCGAGTACCCGGCTTCTGCCAGGAACCCTGGAAGTTATTGATGAAAACCTTGCAGAGTTCATCCCAAGAGTCGATGGAACCAGGCTTGAGCCCTTCCAACCAGGTTAGAGGGGCCTGGTCAAGGACAACTAGAAGGTAAGTACACATAGTGTCAGTGTTGCCCCTTGCCGCCTTGATTGCCGAGTAGTAGATGCGAATCCACTGCTCGGGATCACGCTTCCCATCATATCTGTCGATATGGGCTGGTTTGAACTTGTCGGGCTACGAAGTAGAGCGGATGCAGTCTGAGAAGACCGAGAACCCTTCGTACTTGTTGAGATTGTGGTAATCCTGACCGGTGGCCCGTAGACTTGGTCGTACTCCTGACGTCTACGGCATTCATATTCTTCGCGATCGCGCGCCCGTGATGAGATGATGGTGCGCGCGTCTCTGGGTGGCAATTGTTGTCGCAGATCCCTGTTGTTGTCATGATTGCCGGGGCATCCATCCCTGTTTCGGTTGCCATCACGCCCGCCAATGTGGCTTTGCTGAACTTCGCGGTTGCTTGGTCCGGCGCCGTGGTTACGACCTCCGCCGCCAAGTACCATGCCTCCCTCGTTGTTGCGTTGGCGTTGTTCTCTGCTCGGGTGGTGGGACTGGTTGCCTCGGTTGGCAGCATCAGGGGGTCGGCTGCTTGCCTGGCGGCTTGGTGCTCGGGTAATGGTCTTCGCCGGGTTGATTGTGTCATGCTGGACGGCCGCTGTCTTGAGCATTGTCTTCATCCTGAGGATTTCAGGAGTTTGGTCCATCTGTCCCAACTCTGTGACAACAGCCATGATGTTGGCCACGGCGCTAGAGTAGACATCTTGCCCGGCGACTTGCATGAACTTGGCGTTGAGGTCCTGTGGAGGTAGCCTGCGACCGGCGCGGCGGCGACGTTCTGCGCGAGTAGCATTTCGCTCCCTGCGTCGGTTACGGTCAGCTTCAGCTTCGTTCTCCACAGTTGGCTCATCGTTGGAGACTTCTTGTTCCTGGGCGATGATCACCATGGCTTGACGCCCTGGTGAGTAGCTTCCTGTGCTTGAAGTTACTGGGATAGTTGAACCGCGGCTGCTTGAAGAGTTCAGGGGTTGCCCGTGTTGAAACGGGAGTGGGTCAATGCACGCGATGATGCGAAACATGTCCAAGTCCTCCTGTGGTGTTGCTCCAAGCTTTGGCTTGCGTCCCGGCTAGTGAACAAATCGTCCTTCGGGAGTTGGAGTGATGACGAGTCCGACTTGTTTCCCGTTCAGGGGGAGTTCGTCGAATTCGACCAGAGATCGGAGTTGTTTGAGGATGCCACCTGGAAAGCAGAGGTGGGGCCCATGAGTCCAAAGGAAAATTGGCTCGGGGTGTCGGCCTCACGCTTGGCAGTGGCTGGACTCCTTTTCTTCTGGATTTTTGAATTGGCGGGTTTTGGCGTGACCGATGGTTTAGAAACCGACTCGGATCGCCTGGCCCGCTTTGGAATCTTCCCAACCCGAGTTGGAATTGAGCTAGGAGTAGTGGTTCCTTGAGTTCGNTATCGAGTAGTTTTTCGAACTTCCTATGGGAAGAGTTCTTCTCAGCAACATTGACCGTGTCTTCAGGTTTGCGCTTCTTGTCGTTGAAGTCGCGTTTGCTGTTGGTCTCAACTTGCTTGCTCTAGCTACGGTCGTTGTTATTGTTGCGGTCTCCTCTCGACTTGTTGCGGTTGAATCTTTCGCGCTGCAGGTCTTCAGCGTCTGACCAGCGTCTGATGAGGTCTCGCATCTGCTCTAGTGTCTTTGGCCTGTTCCTTCCGAAGTCGAGGTGCAACACAGGGTCTGTAAGGCCGCCGTGGAAGCAATCAATGACATCTTGGTCGGATAGGCCTGCACAGGTTGAGCGCTTTTCCCAGAATCGTCGGTTGTAGCTTCGCAGGTACTCGTTTTGGCCTTGTTTGCACTGGGCTAGGTCAAAGCGAGTACCCGGCTTCTGCCAGGAACCCTGGAAGTTATTGATGAAAACCTTGCAGAGTTCATCCCAAGAGTCGATGGAACCAGGCTTGAGCCCTTCCAACCAGGTTAGAGGAGCCTGGTCAAGGACAACTAGAAGGTAAGTACACATAGTGTCAGTGTTGCCCCTTGCCGCCTTGATTGCCGAGTAGTAGATGCGAATCCACTGCTCGGGATCACGCTTCCCATCATATCTGTCGATATGGGCTGGTTTGAACTTGTCGGGCTACGAAGTAGAGCGGATGCGGTCTGAGAAGACCGAGAACCCTTCGTACTTGTTGAGATTGTGGTAATCCTGACCCGGTGGCCCGTAGACTTGGTCGTACTCCTGACGTCTACGGCATTCATATTCTTCGCGATCGCGCGCCCGTGATGAGATGATGGTGCGCGCGTCTCTGGGTGGCAATTGTTGTCGTAGATCCCTGTTGTTATCGTGATTGCCGGGGCATCCATCCCTGTTTCGGTTGCCATCACGCCCGCCAATGTGGCTTTGCTGAACTTCGCGGTTGCTTGGTCCGGCGCCGTGGTTACGACCTCCGCCGCCGAGTACCATGCCTCCCTCGTTGTCGCGTTGGCGTTGTTCTCTGCTCGGGTGGTGGGACTGGTTGCCTCGGTTGGCAGCATCAGGGGGTCGGCTGCTTGCCTGGCGGCTTGGTGCTCGGGTAATGGTCTTCGCCGGGTTGATTGTGTCATGCTGGACGGCCGCTGTCTTGAGCATTGTCTTCATCCTGAGGATTTCAGGAGTTTGGTCCATCTGTCCCAACTCTGTGACAACAGCCATGATGTTGGCCACGGCGCTAGAGTAGACATCTTGCCCGGCGACTTGCATGAACTTGGCGTTGAGGTCCTGTGGAGGTAGCCTGCGACCGGCGCGGCGGCGACGTTCTGCGCGAGTAGCATTTCGCTCCCTGCGTCGGTTACGGTCAGCTTCAGCTTCGTTCTCCACAGTTGGCTCATCGTTGGAGACTTCTTGTTCCTGGGCGATGATCACCATGGCTTGACGCCCTGGTGAGTAGCTTCCTGTACTTGAAGTTACTGGGATAGTTGAGCCGCGGCTGCTTGAAGAGTTCAGGGGTTGCCCGTGTTGAAACGGGAGTGGGTCAATGCACGCGATGATGCGAAACATGTCCAAGTCCTCCTGTGGTGTTGCTCCAAGCTTTGTCTTGCGTCCCGGCCAGTGAACAAATCGTCCTTCGGGAGTTGGAGTGATGACGAGTCCGACTTGTTTCCCGTTCAGGGGGAGTTCGTCGAATTCGACCAGAGATCGGAGTTGTTTGAGGATGCCGCCTGGAAAGCGGAGGTGGGGCCCATGAGTCCAAAGGAAAATTGGCTCGGGGTGTCGGCCTCACGCTTGGCAGTGGTTGGACTCCTTTTCTTCTGGATTTTTGAATTGGCGGGTTTTGGCGTGACCGATGGTTTAGAAACCGACTCGGATCGCCTGGCCCGCTTTGGAATCTTCCCAACCCGAGTTGGAATTGAGCTAGGAGTAGTGGTTCCTTGAGTTCGAGTTGAATTCGAACCCGAGGTTCCCCGAGCCCGAGTTGTATCCGAACCCGAGGGCGCGATCTCGTCGAGCTTGTCGGCGAGTTTCTCCAGAGTCGGCGACTTGAGGACGCGGTCGAAGTTGCCCGCGCCGTCTGCCGTGCAGACCCAGGAGTCGAAGACGAAGGTGGCACCTTTCTTGAACGCCATGTCGCCGTCGCATTTGATGATGACTGGTGCCATCGAGCTTGCTGAACGATTCTCGACGAGAGCCCCTACCTGGCGCGCCAGCTGTCGGTTTTTTATACCGGCTAGCCTACTATGGGGGTCCCTAAGTAGTCGAGTTGTTGTGGGGGCCTCGCCGGAACCAGAAGCACGATGGTGAACACGAGACGATTTAGACAGGTTCAGGCCGCCTCGAGTAGAGAGTGTAATACCTTACGTCCTGTATGGTGGATCTTTTCGTATTGATGGTTATGATTTTACAAGGGGTCCCTGCCTCACCTTATATACTCGGTAGACAGGGTCTACAAGGCAAGAAAATACAAACTTCTAGTTGGATACAATACACAGAGTCCTAACATGAGTAGGCCGGGTTGTTTCCTAGTACCCGACTAGTCTCCTTAAGCTGTACGCTTCTTCCTTGTCTCAGTCAGAGTTGCCGGCCCAATTTCCTAACAGGCCTGTAGCCCATGAGGATTCCCATGGATCTTGGACCGTCATAGGCCATCCTCAAACACATGTGCATATGGAATTATATGATGGAATGTTAACATGGAGCAACTCATACAACCTCTTCCACTCTACTTGGATATATGGACTTGAAGAGGACTATATGGCATAAGTCATGTAGTAATCTTACATGGACAAATCACTTTCCTTGTTGTACATTGGTTTAATTTGGAAATGAGCAATGATCACATTCTATAAAGTTCAAAACTCAAAATATTTGCCTGGACACACATTGAATTGCATCGAAGGTTTCACTTATGAATCAAAAATATAAGCAATCTATGTTTTCTCTTTACGAAAGCATAATCTCCTATGTCCCCAACTCATGGGACCCACTAGTGGCACATGATTCCGTTGTCTCTACATAAAACAAATTCTCCTATGTGGCAGACATGTGGACCCTCTAGTCATTACAGATAATTTGGGCGCTGCCGACGACGCGCGCGATGTGCGGGCAATGAGGCGTCTTCCCCCAACCAATACTTACTGCGGTGTCCGTGGATTGGCACATGCTTTCGGCTCCTCTTTTGTCATGACGAAAATTTGGACTAGCCGCCTGAACCAAAACATACACAGCCTGCCAGAATCCGAATTCCCCCACCCCTAAACTCCTCCTAAACTAACGGCAGATGCGTTGTCCGTCCCACTTCCCCCCAAAGCCACAGGCTGCTGCGTCCTGCTCCTTCCACTTTCCTCCAAAACCAGATTGAGAGGTGGCGAGGGGAACGAGCTGGTGGCTCCGGCGACACCATCCATGACAACTCGTTCCAGTAGTTCTGGATCCAGTGATGCAGCACAGGGGAACCCAGGTCGACGATCTCCAGTCATAGAGGAAGAAGCCAAGGTGGAGTTAGAAGATATGGCAGTTCCTCATCACCTCAGGTTCGTATCCCACCTCTAGCGACAGCTAGGGTTTCTGCACAAACACTACGGCGTGCAATATGTTTCTGCATGTAAGGCCTGCTTCTAGGATTTGTGCAGATGGATTGCCGCAATCCGCATCTATTGTGCCTTCGATAATCATATATGCTCCCTGCACCTAGGGATAGTAGTAAGACGACATCCACTCGTAAGGATTTTATGTTGCCTCCTTTTTGTTCTTTAATTGGCACATGATTATATGAAACACTCAAATAGTTTTACATCACATGGATGAACATTAGTTTCAGTAATTTTTTTGTGCATGATTAAACTGATGAGTATACAAGTGCACCTGTTATAGTTCGGGTATTTTCGTCTTTTATCACGTACTATGTACTAAATCTGAATTATTCATGCTACTGGCTTATTGGTATTTATGAGCACAAATATACAGCATCCCAATGACAGGTGAGATGTGGAAGGCTATCCTCTTATGCACCCAAGAAGGAGATCAAGAAGCAGATCGCAGAGTCCTCAATCTTGACAAGGCTCGAATAAACTTTTCGAACCTAATAGGTATCAAAGATCAGCTTGGGTATGGTGTCCGGGACTACTTCTACTACCTCAGGAGAAGTGAAAATGATACAACAACTGTTGAGGCAATTGATACCAGAAAAGATGTAGAAATCATGGTTTCAGAATTGGATTCAAGTGGTGAGAGGAAAGTCATGTTGATATTGTGTAAAAAACAAGTTGGCAATACCTCTATAAACATTAAACCCCTGAAACGACCGCATCCGTGGGAGAATGAGGAGGCTGATGATGATGTTGATGATGGCAATGAAAATATTGATGAATACAAAGATTGGCTTAAATCACTAGGCGACGAAGCTGGTATATATGATGTTTGTACTACACTATCCACATGTACCTATAACTGTACTCTTAACTCACATAATACTATTGGTAACTTGCAGAACTATGCGATGTGTTCAGGCATAACACAGTAGATACATACAAAGAATGGCTTAGGAAGGAAGGCCTTCTGAGACAAATTGGTATATCCTTTTTGATTTGCACTTCTTACTTGTACTCAAATTTGTGAATGTACTAAGTGCAAGTATTAAATCTTTTTGCAGCGGCTCATAGTAGACCTCGAGGTTAGTGTACAGAACCACTCGATGATTGCAATGGTAGTAGCATGACACTGCCATCAAAACCGTCATCAGAATGGCCATGTCATGCAAGGAAAGTAGAGAAAAAGACAAAAGGTTGTAAGAGCTATCACATAATTTGAATGTTCACTCTTTAATGTTCAGCAGTTAAGCTAAGCTTATATTTTGTGAATGTATGTAGATGGCAAGAAATCTGGCTGTGGATCCTTGAAAGGGATAGCTGCACTTGCCCGGAGAAAGACTAGATCCAACAAACTAAAAATCCAATTTTCTCGTCTGGGTGGTCCCTATGGTGACGAAATTGTTATGATCACAAGGCAAAGAGCTCCACTAATTGGAGTTAAAACTTGGAGCGAAATAAAGGACGAAGTCAAGGAGGATGTCACACTTGCTGTAAAGGTATGTTAATTGCCACCTCATATGCTTCAGCATAATGTTAGATACATGTAGTCAGTTAATACATTTGGTCAAAAATATTATGAATGTACTATACTACATAATATGTTTTCTTTGGCACCAGAATCTATGGGACCTTGAGACCACTGAGGATCCGAACAAAAAGATATGGGCGATTGCCAGAGAGTGCTACAAAGGTTGGCGATCCACCTTGAGTAGTACATTTAGGGCATACAACAATTATGAGGACAGAATGAAAAATAAGCCTGAAGACTTAGACATTGTGGAGTGGCACTATTTGATCTAGTACTTTGGAAGAAAAACTTTCCAGGTCACACTATTTGCTAAATTTAAGAATGCAAGCCTGAGTTGAATTTTTCATTGCTGAACGTACATTACTTGTTCACTATGTGCTGGAGTCAAGCATCAGGAACTCTTCGAATCGCTATGAATTGAAGACCAACCATACGATGAGTTCCAAACCTTTCTCTCAGTGTAGTTGGGAAAATGTAAAGAATCGATCCTCAATTCTCGACTTGCACTACAGTAAAGAATGATATATTGATGACATTTAATTTTACTAGAGATCCAGTAACTGGGGATGAGCCACGCAAGTTGGCACTTTGGAAGACTACAGTTGGCATTTCTTAGCGTCACCACTAGATTAGCGATGGCACTAGAGATGCCTTAATGTAAATCTAAACGTTACAGAGATTCTGCAAGCGCACAGAAGTACGTTGTAGCATTTCACCCGGGAGTATTCCAGAGTATCGTATTTATTTTCCTCAGGGAAAGCGTATGGCAAAGATATGTGCTCCCCAATGTATTAATTATATCATCGTTAATATACTATGACCAGATCAGGGATAAACACTTTATGAAGAGGGTAGGTTGGCACATAGAAGGTTTCATTGCTCGAAATATAAGTCTAATTAATATGAAGATCCTAAGAGAGAACCAGGGATTCTATATACTTCGCACATATGAGTTACACACATTACAAGTGTACACTATACAAGCTCAGCAAGGGACACATGTTAGAGGGCAAATCGAGGAGTCGTGGGATCCTCTTACCTGAGGGTACTGTCATGATGTTTATCACAAAGGCCTGCAAATGCCCAAACCCGAATGACGAGGATTACAAAGGACAACCGGGGCTGTCACCACCCGGCGGCTACCTCCAAATATGTGGGGTAACGGTATCCCAATAGTATTCCATACCCCAAACACCATGTTTGTAATACAAAATACGTCTTTACCAATTGTACGAAAAGGTAAAGAACAATCTCACGATTCATTGAGCCATTGCCATAACATGCATTAGCTACACTAAGGTGCAAGACATACAACTCATATGATGAACAAACAAGACAATAAGTCAAGTAACATAAGCAAGATCGTAATTCCATTAAAGCTCAAAGTCTTACAAATAAGCAAAGGATACAAAATAACTAAGCTCTAGGCTTACCAAGACTCCTTAGGAAGATCGAAGAAGCTCAACTCCTAAGACTACTTCACTACTGACTAAGACTAGAACTTGTAGCAAATGGAGCTCTTCCTTCTGGTGTGTGTTGAACAGGAGGCGCTGGCATCTATTTATAGCATTGGAAGGCGGTTCAGGGCAGGTGCAAGGCAGTTGAGGCCGAGTGGGCCTAGCTCCGGGTCGGCCGACCCCTTGACGTCGCCCGACGGTTGGATGAACCGACTGAAGATGTGCACGGCGTCCAGGGTCGGTTCGCCTTCATCTTCTCTTGTGCGACTGGATTGTGGACCTTGATGGCTGGGGAAGATGGGTATGAATTCTCGGAGTAACTCTTGTTTGCATTGTGGGCCCATCGATCCATGTGCCTTATCTTATCCTCTTTTCGTCCATTGGATGTAACTATCATTGATTCCATGCTCCGGATGATGTAGGTTTGTGCTTCTTCCAGATGGCCAGAAATGGGTCTTGTTGGGCACTAGGCCAGGTCAGCCGACCATGGTGGGTCGAGCGACCTAGGCTTGGCCCCTCTTTCCTTCACTTTTCTACTCAAGTATCCTACAATCCAATATTCTCCATGTACAAGTGGAACTACAGTATTTGAAACCATATACTAGAGATCATTGCTAATTTATTTTATTTCAAGCATGTTGGTGACACAAAATAAACATGACTTAACAAGCGCCAACAAACTCCCCCAAGCTAAGACCTTTGCTCATCCCGAGCAAAGCTTTGGAGAGATAGAAATCTTTGATCAGAATTGCTTACTTCCCAAAGAGATGTTTGCAACAAGAAAGCATTTCATGACTTGAATAATTGGCAAAGATTAATTCATCCTTTTTACCTTTGCACTTATGGGGCTTTAGCCTATCCTCATCATGAGCGGTTGAGAGCTAGAACGATTTAGGGAGAGCGCTGCACCCAAACCCTTGTTCCACCATCGCACCGAAGATTTTTAAAGAATTTTTGCAAAGAAAAACAAAGCTCATCAAGTGATTCTCTCAAGTCACTCATTGGTGTATACAACCTTGCCATCACTCCTCTCACAACTCCCTCGATAGAACAAACAAGTGGGGTTTATAAACGGAAAACTTTTGCTTCACACATGCATTGCTTATGTTGTTAAGTCAAATCCAGGATCCATGAAGAATTAAGTCATACACTGAAATCAAAGTGTGCATGTGTGAGCTATGTGGCAATGGAAAGAGATGAACTCCTTTACAGAAAATTTCTCTCCTTCAAGAAATTATTGTAAGCATGGCATGGCTCCCTTTTTTTCTTTTCTCTTCCTTTTTTCCCTCTTTTTTTCATGGACTACACACGCATCCATTTTTCTTCCTCTCTCTTTTTCTTCTAGGGAGCCTAGACCTTATTTTCTTAAGATGCTTTTGGAGAGATAAAATCCTTTAACTTGGAGTGTTTTATTTTGATAGGGGGCGACATGCATGTTGTGCTTACTTCCTGAGTAGAAGTATGGCATATGTAGTGGCGTGTACATGACTCCGATTTTAAGAGCATGAAGTAAGTCTCACAAAGATCACAATGAATTTGACAAAACTCAAAACAAAAGCACATGTTCTTTGTAAGTGGTTGGAATATGAGGCTCTGGTAGGATTTTCCCTCTCACTGAGGAGCTTAAATTTTTTTTTATTCTTTTCGAAACAAAAACTCCAGGATCAAGTTTCACTTGGATAAAGATAAAGCAACTCTAATCTTATCATATCTTAGCTCCCAACAACCTAGAATCAGATTTTAACATTTGGTACCCACAAGCTTTAAGTTTCCATGGAAGTCATTAAATTGAGCCAACAAATCCAAGACACAAAAGACTACCTTTTTGAGATTCGAATAAAAGGGGAAGGTCATAGCAATAATTTATCATTTCCATAAAAGAGCAAGAGCCATTTTTTTAAGCAATAAGAAAACAAAGGACATAGTTGAGATGGACTTACCTGTGCGGGGGTTCCTCACCCAAGCTGCTTCACTTTACTGTTGGCGGTACCTTGGGTCATTCGGGTCAAACCCTTTGGATAGGTGTTCAGGTTCTCATTGCCTTGTTGGACGATGTTCTAGAGAGTGTTGTAGTTCTGCAGTGACTGATCCCACCATGCCTGCGACTGCTACACATGTTGGGTTAACGTATCATCAACGCGATGAGTAGTTACCTCCAATGTTCCTATGCGGTTGGATAATCCATCGATGCTGCCTCGCAAGTTCCTTGCTGAAAATGAACATCATGCATCGAAAGGAGGAGGACCGTTCAAACTGGATGACTGAGTATAGAACGGGTCCCAAGTTTGCCATTGCGCTTGAGGGGCCTCATGCCATCTCGAGCCACCTGCCATATATGCCGGAGGGGGTTGCAGAGGTTCCCAGCTCGATCCTTCTAGTACATAGGGTGGTGTTGGAGGTTCCCATGCTGCTGTGAACTATGGTCCAGCAGCTTCTTCTCTTCGAGACCTGCTCCTTGTTATTCTTCCGGATATGCTCCGCCTGGCTTCCTGCTGTAGCTCCAACAAAAGTGAGTGGCACCTGTACAACCAGTATTCCAGTGCTGGCAATGAAATCCTGGTTGTACTATTATGATAGACCATGACAAGCTTCTGGTCTATAGCATGAGTAATGAGGTGACTTTGCACAAAATGCGACTCATCCAAAGTTGGCCGAGGTTGCAGAAGATACTCAATTTGGTAATGATCCAAAAGGCCCATTGCATCAAAAATACAAGTGACCAGAGGGGTGCACTCAATGGGACCTTGTCGCCTAAAAACACCCATCCATTGATCGATCATGAACACTACCCGCAAAATTTTTATCTTCTTGACCATCGCATATAATAATTTTAATTCATCAATGCGAATGGTTCGAAGATCATTTCGAGGAAAAAGAGTCATAGCAATCCAATGATGCATGAAACGAAGAGTGGGATTATGAATGCGGCTCGTTCTTGGGGCAATACATTCCGAGGAACCGGAGATGTTTCTCCAAAATGATTCTTTAAGAAAATGTTTCAAACTTTTGTCAAACTCCAAACTGCATCGCCTATGAAAGCCCAAATGGAGACTGAGCTACCTCCAAGAAATGAAATACACTTCCCTCAGAAAATGAAAAGTAATCCCCTCCTCTGATTTTCTTAAAATAGCAACAAATTGAATTGTTAACAGGCGACACCCGTTTTCCTGAATATGGGCAAAATCTGACCAACCCACGGCATTCCAAACGATTTCAAAATTAGTGGCCATACCTGACTTCTCCATGAGTTCACTTGTGAACACACACGTATGATCAAAAGCGCGACCCAGGAGAATGTGATACTCTTCTTGTTCAAAACCTTCTTCGATGTCGAGTTGATCGTCGGAGATGAACGCCGGGTGGGGGTCATCCTCATTGTTGTTGCTGCTGGAGCTGTCCCCATTTCCGCCTCCGTTGCTGCCATCACCACCGCCGCCCGTGGATGTGGCGCCAGCCCCGGTGTAGTAGTACTAGTCATCGAAGATCTCCATGGAGTGTTGGCTATGCATTTCTACAGTGCCTCCACCTGAGCTGAGGATCTCCGTGCTGGAGGAGATCAGCTCGGTGCTCCTGGAATGTTGGCTACGCCTTGAGCTTGACCCCTTCAATTTCTTTGCCTTCTTCACAACTCCTCGGACAACGTTCATGTTTCCTGCAGAGAGAGCCACAAGAACAACACTTGGAAGACAAGGGGTTATCGTTAGCGAGTTAGTGGTTCTTGCAGGGCGTGGTCGCCTCCACAACTATCGTCCTTGTGGGTAATGACACACCACAACAATCGTTCTTGCGGGGTTTATGAACCACCACAACACGTTCAAGTGTTAGACACTATGAACGCAACACGATTATGCAAAAATTAAAGTTGTTTGTTTTTTTCAATTTTATAGATTTTTCTAAACTAGGGAGCTAAGAACTTGAGAAACAACAAGAGGGAGGAGAGAACCCCCGGTCAGCCGACCAGGTGGGGTTGGCCGACCCCCGCGGGAGCATTCTGGCCAAGCTTTAACCACGCACGCGTTGGATTCCCTGGCACTCGCATGTGGCTTGAAAACTTTGAAAAGAGAAGGGAACAGGTTGGGCGACGTGAGCTGGTCGGCCGACCGGAGATGGAAGCTTTTGCAGGCATGCTTTGAAAGGCGTGGTGGGTGTGCATAGTTGGCATTGAGTGTGTTTGAGTGCTCTGCAAAAGTTGTCCCAGGCGTCGACCGACGTGCCTGGTCGGCCGACCGAGCCCTGGCTCATGCCAGGCTCAGCTTTGGTAGGGTGATGCGCTGTTCTATGTGATGATGAATGCTAGGTGCGTGGGTGGAGGTGTCCAGGGATCCAAGGAAAATTCAAGTGGACGGCTCCAAAGTTTGAGTTTTTTAAAGCAAAATTTGATTGAAAATTCAAATATGCATGAAAATGCAGAATAAATAATGCATTGTGAAATAAATATGAGATACATAACGATGTACCTACCGATGAGGACTCGTTGTTTTACGTCCGTCGAGTGCGGACATCTTCATGGTGCATTTTAGCTTGACGATACAGCGCCTGTATTTGGAGATGAATTGGGTGCTTTGCATTGCCATTCGTGTTTTGTTTTCTTGGCGCAAGGTGCTGTTTGTGTTGACACTTTCGGGGCCTTAACACCTCATGCTAACACCAAGGGAAGGGGAAGGAGTGGCTTGCTATTGACAAGCGGTGGCCTCTACGGCCTTCTTTCATAAATGATTTTGATTTCGGGTTCGTCTTCCTTGTGGCTAGATTCCTATATTTTTCCTGCGTGGTTAGTGGGCAAAATCTCCCGACTAGCTTCTTGTATGGCAGCAGCCAACTGTGCTGATTGATTTTCTAGAATTTTACTTAGGCACAGATGGCTTTGTAGTGTGATTAATAAGGTCTTAAATTTAGAATTTAAATCATTCACCTTTTTCTCGGCGGGAGTAATGCTTGGGTTTCCTCCTTGCTGGAGTGGGTTCCACTTCTTTTCTAGGAATAGATTTCTGCATCTCTGCCAAGAATCCATCATTACCTGGTGGTTGTAATACCACTGTAGTGCCCTTCCCGTTAATGAAAACGGGAATAAGCTGAGCCAGATGGATCTTTGCTTGATTTCCCCAAGCTTGAGCGTACTGCATGTTGCTATGAATTGTCGGAATGTTCTAGTGCATCTTTCGTAGCCTTTTCACTAAATGTTTTGGCTTGCACCATCGCAATGTATGTTGGGTTGAGCTTGAGAGTTGCGGTTTCCATGTTGGTGCGAAGGTGATTCGATCTCGGCCGACAGAAGTAGAGAGGCACTAGGTTCTCTCGGTCTTGATTATCAACAAAATTCTTCGGTGAATTGAAAAACCTGTATACTCCTCCTGTTTCACATGAAGAGAAACAGAACAAGGGTAAACCTATCTAGACAATGGTATTTAATCATGACATAAATTTAATACATAGGTTAACAACATTCTTTGACCAATGCTATCCCCGGCAACGGCGCCAAAAATGCTTATTGGCATTTCTTAGTGTCACCACTACATTAGCGATGGCATTAGAGATGCCTTAATGTAAATCTAAATGTTACAGAGATTCTGCAAGCGCACAGAAGTACGTTGTAGCATTTCACCCGAGATTATTCCAGAGTATCGTATTTATTTCCTCAGGGAAAGCGTATGGCAAAGATATGTGCTCCCCAATGTATTAATTATATCACCGTTAATATACCATGACCAGTTTAGGGGTAAACACTTTATGAAGAGGGTAGGTTGACACATAGAAGGTTTCATTGCTCAAAATATAAGTCTAATTAATATGAAGATCCTAAGAGATAACCAGGGATTCTATATACTTCTCACATATGAGTCACACACATTACAAGTGTACACTATACAAGCTCAGCAAGGGACACTTGTTAGAGGACAAATCGAGGAGTCGTGGGATCCCCTCACCTGAGGGTACTGTCACGATGTTTATCACAAAGGCCTGCAAACGCCCAAACCCGAATGGCGAGGATTACGAAGGCCAACTGGGGCTGTCACCACCCGGGAGCTACCTCTGAATACGTGGGGTAAGTGTATCCCCAATGGTATTCCATACCCCAAACACCATGTTTGTAATACGAAATATGTCTTTACCAATTGTACGGAAAGGTAAAGAACAATCTTATGATTCATTGATCCATTGCCACAACATGCATCAGCTACACTAAGGTGCAAGACATACAACTTATATGATGAACAAACAAGACAATAAGTCGACCAACATAAACAAGATAGTAATTCCAATTAAGCTCAAAGTCTTGCAAATAAGCAAAGAATACAAGATAACTAAGCTCTAGGCTTACTAAGACTCATTCGGATGCCCATAGAAGCTCAACTCCTAAGACTACTTCACTACTAACAAAGACTAGAACTTGTAGAAAATGGAGCTCTTCCTTCTGGTGTGTGTTGAACAGGAGGTGTTGGCATCTATTTATAGCACTGGAAGGCGGTTCAGGGCAGTGCAAGGCAGTTGAGGCCAAGTGGGCCCAGCTCTGGGTCGGCCGACCCCTTGACGTCGCCCGATGGTTGGATGAACCGACTGAAGATGTGCACAACATATATGTTCTCCTGGAGGCAGTGCAAATGCGTGGGAGAAGGGACAGGCACAACATCCACAAGACTGGGTCGGCCGACCTGGTCCAGGGTCGGTTCGCCTTGATCTTCTCTTGTGCAACTGGATTGTGGACCCTGATGGTAGGGGAAGATGGGTATGAATTCTCGGAGTAACTCTTGTTTCCCTTGTAGGCCCATCGATCCGTGTGCCTCATCTTATCCTCTTTTCGTCCATTGGATGTAACCATCATTGATTCAATGCTCCGGATGATGTAGGTTTGTGCTTCTTCCAGATGGCCAGAAATAGGCCTTGTTGGGCACCAGGCCAGGTCGGCCGACCATGGTGGGTCGGGCGACCTGGGCTTGGCCCCTCTTTCCTTCACTTTTCTGCTCAAGTCTCCTGCAATCAAATAATCTCCATGTACAAGTGGAACTATATTATTTGAAACCAAATACTAGAGATCATTGCTAATTTATTTTATTTCAAGCATGTTGGCGACACAAAATAAACATGACTTAACAAGTGCCAACAACTACCCACACGAAGCAAGGAAGATGGACAACAATGCTGGCAGAGAGTGTTGATGTGAGTTCTACTTTGAACATAAGCATTCTTCCGCAATAGAATAATTTTGACGTATCATCACTATGTGACCAAAATTCATATCATACAATTGTATATTGCCCTCAGAATCATACATCCAGGAGATTGTCTCTATCTCAATCAGATGGGTTGGATGAAGACGAACCAGCAAGTATCACTTTAGCAGCTGCTGCTAAGGAAGACTAGGTTTTCCAGGAAACGTACAAGGAGACAACTGGAGCAAAAGCGAGCAAATCATGTGGCGAAGGATACATGTCCAATCACAAAAGAAACCAAGTGCTTCAGGAATAGATTATTCCGGAAAGACTGGAGAAGCTTGAAGAAAAAGAGCGTGAATTAAAAGAAAATCTTGAAAAGCATGAGGCTTAAAAGGAAGTAGAGAAGGAAGCACTTAAAATCTCAATTAGACAAGAATTGATGGGGGAGTTCCAAACAATGATCGCACAATAGAATCGACCTGCATTGCCAAATGAGGTAACCTACTTGCTCATCTGGATCATACTCACAATCTCAGAAATACATGTAACTATTGCTTATTTGTTGGTTCTGATTTGTTGCGTTTGACAATGGATATTTGTCACTGATATTTTACTTGCCATATCTGAAAATTCATAAACCCCCATCAAATCAACAACAATACACAAGAAGTGCTAGCTAGGACCACTCAGGAGAATATTACTGCAATAGCAGTAGTGCAGATTCAACAAACAACGAACCAGGTAACAAGTGTAAATGCTTTGAGATTGACAATAGATTCATGTGACTAATGTCTTAGCTGCCTTCTTGTAAATTGCATAGACTATCACTGCAACCAGCAATGAATCTTTGGGAGTTGAATCTATGATCATCACTATGGATAACATTGCTCCTACACCAGAAGTGCATAGTACTCAAGAAACAGTTCGCCAGGTATCGACATCGAACAGTCATTCCCATAATTATGCCTTGTGTATTTAATCGCTCTTTATTAACATTGTTCCAACAACTTTATATTCTAGGTTGAGCCAACAAGCATTGTCACAACTGACAAAATAAATCAACCACCTGCTGGTGATGTTCAACCTAGTGCCATTTCAAGAAAACCGTTCACTGGGAATCGTACGAAAGGTGCAGGAGCAGATGCAAATGCAAAGTTATACATTACTGCAGAATAGTTGTGGGCAGCTGGTGCTAAGACGCGAGCAGACGTAAAGAGACAGCGGCAACAAGGTATGAACTGCATGTGTGCTTTCATAATGCCATTACGATTTCCATGTCCAATTCTATTCTGCTGCTGAATCAGTACAAGATAAATCAGCTTCAAAAATCTGTACAATCTCTAATTCTCTCATTGGTTTCTATTCAGAAGGGCACTGAAGCAACCACAGGCCAACAAGACTGAAGATTACCACGCTTCAAGAACACATCCAATCTTGGAGCTCAAACAAAGTTGATGACCATCATGAAAGGTTGGACTGGTGATCAAGATTATATATGTGTGCACATTTATACAAACTTTATTACTGAGTGATGGTCTGATGGATGAATGGACAAGAGTTGTTACATTGATTTCTTGAATATTGTGTTACAGCAATTCTATGATGAATTGTGGGATTTGTTTCTATTATAAAAATCTAGTTGCATTTAAAAATAAGCATGTGGCGATCACCCAGCTTTTTTGTTGCGATACCCTATACGTCTATGGCAATGCAATATCTTTCGTAGTGATATCATATGAGCATATAGAGACGACCCAAACTAAGTTGCGTTACTGTACAACCATATTGCGACGAGCCACATTTCGTTGTGTTGCAATACCCTCTATGAATATAGCAATGCCATATTCCGTTGCGGCACCCTCTACGCATATAGCAATGCACATTTCCGTTATTGTACCCTCTATGCGTATAGCAACGGCATATTCCTGTTGCAACATGATTTAAGGATATAGCAACGAGTAGCACTTCTTCCATTGCAACAGGGCTTAAGCGTATAGCAACGAGTACCAATTTTACCGTTGCAACAGGGCTTAAGCATATAGCAATGAGTACCAAAGTGTTTGTTGCAATAGGGCTTAAGCATATAGCAATGAGTACTAAATTGACCGTTGCAATAGGGCTTTAGGATATAGCAACAATTAGCACTTCGTTGTGATATGTTCTTGTAAATAGCAACGCCTAAATGATCGTTGCGCTACCCAATAAGCATATAACAACGACAAAGATTGTGTATTGCTACCAATCTATTGTGTTGCAATAACGTTTTCTTGCAACACGCCCTCGTCATTGCAATAACTCCCGTCGCAATGATGCCCCCCGGTTGCGATTAGATGGCAATAATCGTTGCGTCTTGAGGCAATTGTCGCGCCACACGTCGTTGCGACAAGGCACAAGTAGCGCAACGCCTTGCTACACTGTTGCAATACCTTATCGCAATGGACTTTTATGCAACGGCACAAGAAGTATCGCAACGGCCAGAAAATGTCACGATATGTCGCTATTGCAACGAAAATACCCCTATCGCAACGGTTATGGGGCGTTGCATCATGACCAAAACATTGTAGTGAAAGCATGCACATTGTCTAGAACACACCAACTGCATTTATCTAAAGCATTTTAGAAAGTGTGTGTATATGGGCCATCGTCGATTTCTTTCTGAGAAACATCCACTATGAAAGAAAAGAAAGTATTTTGAGGCGAAAATCTGTAGCAAACCCACACATCGAGATGGAAAATACGTATTTGCTATGGTAAAAGATGTGAAGGTGGTCTTTGGGAAGGGACCTGGCAGCTAGCCAGTGACAAGTGAAAATGAAAAGGCACCCATGTGGAAGAAAAGTCAATATTCTGGGACCTACCATATTGGGAGGTCTTAGATGTCCACCCTACAATTGATGTGATAGGTTTCCTCGGTACGTATGGAAAGTCGAAAGATACACTAGAAGCACGATAGGACCTGAAACGTATGAAGCAATGAGATCCCCTACATCCTGAGAAAAGAGAGAAAGGGCGTTGGAACTTATGTCCTACTAGCTACACTCTAAGCGAGGAGGAGAAGACCAACATGTTTGATTGCTTGAACAGTATTAAAGTCCCGTCCGGCTACTCATCGAATGTAAAGAGTCTAATAAATATGAAAGTGAAGAAATTTGTACACCTCAAGTCTCATGATTGCCATGTGCTGCTGACACAATTGCTTCCATTGACGCTGAGGGGAATTTTACCCGTTAATGTTCGAGCAACTATTGTGAAGCTATGTGCCATGCTCAATGCAATCGACCAGAAGGCAATTGATCCAAGTAATCTAGCAAGGTTGCAAGATGATGTGGCCCAAAACCTTGTCAGCCTTGAGATGATATTTCCTCCATCTTTTTTTATATTATGAAGCATCTCCTAGTCCATGTTGTCAAAGAGATTGGTATTCTTGGTCCTGTATTCATACACAATATGTATCCTTTGGAGAGGCTCATGGCTATTCTAAAGAAATATGTTTGTAACTGTTGTCTTCCAGAAGGATGCATCGCCAAGGGATACAGAACAAAGGAGGTCATTGAGTTTTGTGTTGACTATGTCCTCGAACTGAAACCGATTGGGCTACCTGAGTCGGACCATGAGGGGACACTAATTGGAAAGGGGCACATTAGGAAAGAAACAAACAAGGTGTAGCAACCATGATTTATTCATGAAATCCCATTACACTATATTGTAGTCATCAACCATGGTGGCTCCTTACATCAAGGAGCACAAGACTATAATATGCTCCCAAAATCCAAGGAAGTCTGACACCTAGATTGCATGCCATCACATTGAAACTTTTGGTGGTTGGTTGTGGCAAAAGCTCATAGGTAACGAGACAATACATACACAACTGGCGCATTCGGCAAGGGGACTATCAACCTCATTCTTGACATTCCCAGGTTATGACATAAATGGGTATACATTTTACACGACTGCCCAAGACAACAAAAGCACCAACCAAAACAGTGGTGTCTGTATAGATGCCTATGACAACAAAGGGAACAATGACTCATATTATGGTCAGGTACAGGAGATCTGGGAACTTGAGTATGGGCCTCATTGATTCAATGCTTCAAATGATGTAGATTTGTGCTTCTTCCACATGGCCAGAGATGGGCCTCATTGAGCACCAGGCCAGGTCGGCCGACCAAGGTGGGTTGGGCTGGTCTTGGCCCCTTTTTCCTTCACTTTTCGGCTCAAGTCTTCTGCAATCAAATAATCTCCATGTACTACTGGAACTACATTATTTGAAACCAAATACTAGAGACCATCGCTAATTTGGTTCATTTTGCTATGTTGGCGACACAAGGTAAACATGACTTAACAAGCGCCAACACCCGCCTAAGTGCTGTGTGTGCATGCTCTTGTGTGTTGTGTGTATGTGGTGTGTGCGTGTGTGTAGTGTAGGAAAAAAATCATAATACTTGTTATTGCATCTATAGGAATATCATAGATTATTATTGTGAAAATAATAAGTGTTATTTCATGTATACTTGTTATGTGTTATTTCATGTATACTTTATAAAGGGTATAGGAAATGATTTAGGAAGGGATATAGGAAATGATATAGGAAATTGTATTATGATTGTAGAAATTCATAGAAATTTGTATGAATTTATATTAAGACTATAGAAATCCATAGAAATTGTCTTATAATTCCAGGAAATTTTATTTTGACTATAGAAATTCATAGAAATTGTTATGAATTCATAGGAATTGTCTTATCATTCTATGAAAGAAAATGTGATATCTTATAAGAATTCATAGAAATTGTTAGGAATTCATAGGAAATGAAATGTGACATCTTACAGAAAATTGTTTAGAAAATGGTTTAAGCACTTATAGGAATTGAAATGTGTTATCTTATAGTCATTTATTTCCTAGAATTTGTGTTTATGATTTGATTTTAGGAAATGGAATGTGTCATCTTATAGGAAGTGATATAAGTACTTATAGGTTTTCTCCTAGAATTATTTTAGGAAATGATAAGTACTTATAGGTTTTCTCTTAGAACTATTTTAGGAAATGACATATAGACAATGGTTTAGGAAATAATACAAGTACTTAAAGGTTTTTTCCTAAAATTATTTTAGGAAATGATATATAGACAATGGTTTAGGAAATGATATAAGTACTTATAGGTTTTTGCCTAGAATTATTTTAGGAAATGATATATAGACAATGGTATTATGACTATAGAAATTCATAGAAATTTATAGAAATTCATAGAAATTTTAGCAATTTTCTTATCATTAGTGTAATTTCATACAGCTTTAGGTGCCAAGATGATGACGTCATATGAAATCAACGAACTCATTTTAATGGAGGATATTGCACAAGGTAATGCATGTGCCACTAATATCCTCGGCGCTGAGGAGGAGGCAGGTGGTGATGATGGCAGCCAATACATGAATAAGTCAGGTGATGGCATGGAAGAACTTGCTGAAAATGTTCGGCGGACGAGGTATATATCCATATATATTGTCAAGCATGCGACCTTGATACATTTCTTTCTCTTACCTATAACCCTCAGGCTCACAACCTACTTTGTCATATCATCGAAGAGGACAAAACGTTGCTCGACCAAAAAGTTAGAGGGTAGACATGTAATCATAGATGTGGCAGAAGATGGTCAGCCAGTTGCGCTAGAGAAAGCTGCTACTAAGATGGTAAATCAGTGTGGTGTTCTAGTTAGAGACCATGTGCCCATCAGCTTGCAGAGGTGGAAATCTAGCAATATACATGATGTATCTCATGTGCTACAATCAGAGAAAGAAATGCTATGGGCAAGTCTAAAAGAGCGCTTCATGGTGCCTGAACGCTCAGAGGAGTTAGTGAAAAATTGGGCTCTTCATTTCAAACTTGGAAGAAGAACTTTTACAGAGAATATGGTGAGAAGAACCTGACACCCAACATCAACGATTACCTACAGCTCAAGGATCATTGAGAATCGTTCATGCAGTATAGGCGATTGGAGTTAGGTGAAAAGAACTCATGTCAAGCAAGGATCAATGCCACGAAGAAATGGTACTTCCACTCACTTGGACCAACTAGCTACAAGAAGAAAATTCCAATCTGGGACAAGATGGAAGAAGATATGCTTGCCAGAGGAATCACGCCGGTGACAATAAATTGGTCTGAGCGATCAAGGCATTGGTATTATGCTCATGGGGGCACTCTAGATCTCAATGATGGGTTGCTTATATATAAAATGAGATACAAGAGGCGGCCGCTGCTATCCTTGTAGCACTTAAAAAGAAAGAAGATGGGAGATTCATACCCGACAGATAAAACAATTGGCTAACTAGGGATCTAGGGAATCCTGAACATCCCGGACAAGCTAGAGGAGCCGGTGTGGTCCCATGGAAGGTTGCATTTTCAATGGACAGAGACACCTATAAAAGTCGTAAGCGTACCAAGGTTGTGCAAGAGAGAAAAGTTGAGAATTTGGATAGAGAGCTTCAACAGACAAAGGCCGGCATCGTGGTTGAAGTGTCTAGACAAATACAAACATTGTCGAGTGTTGGTATTTCTTAACGTTTACATTATTCTGCAAGCGCACAGAATTACGTTGTCGCATTTCACCCGAGAGTATTCCAGAGTATCGTTATTTGTTTATCTGCAGGGAAAGCATTTAGTTAAACAGAGATGTCATCCGATGTATTTACTTACAACATCATTGATCTACCATAGTCCAGACAGGGGTAAATGATATGAAAGTGTAGTGGTAAAGTGACACACAGATGTTCATTGATCATCAGTAAGGAAGTCTTGGTTAGTAATAGAACATTAGTAAAGATCATAAAGGATTCATTAGCATCATACAAATGGGACTTGCATATACAACATTATCCTATACAAGCTCATATAAGGGACATATGACAGAGGACATATCGAGGTGTCCAGTGGTTTCCTCATCAAGGGACGACAGGAGGATGTCTTATCATAAAGGCCTAATATCATCTCCCGAATGTGGAGGATTACAAAGGACGGACAGGGCTGTCACCACCTGCCGCCTACCTCTACTAATCCGTGGGGTAGTGATACCCTCAACAGTATTCCGTACTCCAAACACTATGTTTGCAATATAAAATACAACTCTATCTATCACATTAATAAATAGAGCAACTGTAAGGCACATTAAGCCAATGTCATAGCATATGTCAGCTTGGATAAGGTGCAAGATATAAGAAGTATATACTAAGTAAGTAGAGTAAAGTGAAGGCATACAACATAAGTATGAAGATACTTCCATTAAGCTCAGAGTATTACAAGTAAGTAAAGAGATACAAAAGCTGAACTCTAAAATTTGCCAATACTCCTCCGAAAGCCCTTCAAAAGCTCAACTACTAGAACTATTACTACTAAGACTAAGACTAAGCTTGTAGCAAAGGAGAGCTCTTCTTCTGGTGTGTGTTGGATGTAGAGCCCATTGCAGGTATTTATAGTATCTATAGGCGGTGGAGGGCCAACCAGAGGTGGTTGTGGCCATTTGGCTATGGGCCCATGTCAGCCGAAGTGGGCAGGTCGGCCGACCCTCCGATGCACCGCCTCGACCAGTGCAGGTCCAGATGTGACTCCAATGGCAGTTGACAGGTACTGGTCAAGGGGAGAGCAAAATGGACACAGGACCATGTCGGCCGACCTGTCTCTGCGCCTTTTGGCCCCACTCTTCTTTGGTTGACTACCAGGTGGTTCCTTATTGGTTGCGCCTATTTTGGGTGCATTTGAGTTGAGGTGTGGGCCCTTCAATCCGTGGGAATGACACGTGGCTCATCCTTCATCCTTGACATCAACCGACCTTGATTCAGTGGCCAGGATCATCCCTTGGTGAGCTTCTTGACCTGCATGAAAGAGTGGCTCGAACGGGTGCCAGGCTAAGTCGCCTGACCTGGCCAGATCGGCCGACCTGGACCTGTGGCCGTTTTCCTCCATCTCTTGCGCCAAGGTCCCTGTACTGTTGACGGTCCTTAGACACGCCAATTGTGAACCGCAGGCGCACAGATCATCGTAGCTTTTCCTTTAGAGTATTCCATCCAAAGTTTATCAATCCGTGGATCAACAATGAACTACCTAGTGTTTCTCATCTAATCTAACAGATCTATCCTAGCATGAAGCGTTGATTGCATATAAAGGATAAAACCTACTATAAGATATGAGTGGTGTGTAGGTTGATCACACCCATGAACATAGGCAAAGATGAAGCGCAACCAAAGGGGTAAATGAGCCTATCGCCTTCTAGTTGTATTTCTAGCCAATAAGAGCAAGCGCATCATGCATCTCATCCAAAGCCATCATTAAACTACTACCCTCCGGTCAAACCCCCGAAAGCCCCACCTTACATGGGATCACACCCTGTCATGATGCTCCCTATCGGCGTGGGTAACTTAAGAGCACGTTCACGAAGAATGTGTTGAACCACTTAATAGATCTAGTATGAACCTCTAGCCACCATGGCTACAAGATCACCCCAAGCAATCTATATCGATAATAGATTGAAAGCAAAGCAAACCCAAGAAAAGCACAAGATCATAAAAGGAGGAATCGAGTCACTAAAGATCAGATGAGATGAAGAATATTACTCACATAATAGATGTATTAGATCATCACCTCCGAGTACGTACCATAGATGATCCACTGCTAGCTCCTAAACTCCACCATGGCACAACCACGCAGGGAGCCCATGGCGGCTAGGGTTAGCCTAAGCCATCTCCTAGACAACTTCGAGGACTTACGGCGGCCGTCGTCTCCCTTTGATGTATGCCCTAGGTTTCGCCAAGTTCTGGTGGATGGATCTGTGTGCCTTTGGGTATCGGGGCTATAAATAGTTCGAGGAAACCCTAGCTCGAAGGGGAGGTTGAGGCGGCGCAAAAAAGGCCTAGGCCGGTCGGCACGGGCCCCTCTGGGCCGGTCGGCCTAGGGTCTTTTTGGCCCGCCTCGGTCCCATTGTTTGCATGCAAGCTCCTTGATCCTCCAGGAATTGATTTGCCAATGCATTTGGGTATTTGACATCGGTTTCTTGGGGATAAGATTGGGTCTTTATAACTTTCCAAATGTCTGCCTTATTCGCCTTGATCCCAAAGTCATCTGACCTTATCTTCAAGTCTTTGCCCTTACACATTCTTGGAAGTTGGTTCACCATAGATGAGAGCGAACGAAGTCCGAGTCATATTAGGTCCTTTGCCTTCATATAGCTCCATGCTATGCACGACCTTGGTCTTCATCCAAAAGTGCTCATTTATAGCTCAGAAACCTGCACTAAACCAAAATCCTCCAAAAATACATGCATATGTGAAAACGGGGTTATTTCAAGTGCCAAGTGGCGGGTTAGTATATGAATTGGTCCCAAAACACCACTTAATTAGCACTAAAAATGTGTTGCTGACGAGCGTCAACAATCCCCCAATGTTTAAACCCTTCTCGTCCTCGAGTAAGTCCAGGATCTTTGCTTAGCTAGAAAATCAGCATTGCCCTTAAATGTCTTCCCTGCACTTAGTTATACACAACAAGACACATTGCTCTCAAGTGTTTAGCATTTAAAGTTCAAGTTGTGGCCAGCTACTTTTCATTATGGAAGATAGACTAGCAATAAAGAACAAGCCACAATAATAATAAATGCAATGCTCAAACTTAAGCTGTCGGATCTATTGACCGACAGTCCACCTGGGGGTACCCAGATGGTTGATTTGTAGGCAAAGGGATATCGCTGGACTAGGGGGCTCGAGGTAACACAGGGACACGGGGATTATACAGGTTCGGGCTACCCGGAGGTATAGGTTCGGGCTACACAGGGACACGGGGATTATACAGGTTCGGGGGTCTTGTATTACCTCAGCGAGGTTCCAGGGAACAACGGCGAGTTTGTGGTTACAAGGAGGGACGTAGAATCGGATGGATGGAGATGGGATTCCATGAGCTAAGGCGGTCGACCTAGGCCGCCTTATATAGGCTGGCGGCCTAGGGTTTACAATTCGGTTATCTCTAATCGTATCTGGCTCTGACTAGGAAACTAATCTGAGTCAGTTGCCATATAATCTCCATGATCTCCGGGTGGGATCCAAGGATATCGCCGAATGCCTTATGAGCTAAGTCTTCTCCAATCTTGTCCATCGAGCCGAGGATCCTCGTGGGTCGGCTGGGATCGGCCCACCTCATTGTCAGATGTGGGACAAGGCCGACTGGTTACCCGGTCGGTGGTGGGCCCAGGGGCACCCATATCCCACAAGTACCCGAGCAACGTGCAGGCGCGTGTCGGACTGTCGATGAAGAAACGAAGCCTTCCAGGTCGGCTGAAGCATCTTGGTCGGCAGGCCGATACAAGGGTGGGCGGTGCTCAAAAAAGAAAACCGCAGGCCATCCGGGGATGACCCTGGGCAAACCCGGGGCGGAGCCGCGAGTGGCATAGCGCCGAGTCGTGGCCGAGTCGGACACCAAGGAGCTGCGCCACTTGGGAAAAGTGACACATCTTGATGGGGCATATGGAGGGCGACACAAGGAGCCTCCATATGGAGTAGTCCCCGAGCATTGGGCCGACTAGTAAAGTCGATCCAATGGTCAAAAGAAAAGGATCTCCAAGCTTTGGGGCAATCAGGCCGCCCAAAGGATAAGCCTGCCAGACGAGTCATGACAAGAACAGTGCTCGCGTGAACACATAGAGCGTTCCCATGGTCATATGAAGCCAAAGGTGATAAGGGCGGACTGAGGACCTCGAAGAGAGGAGCTGCTGCGTGGCACAAAGCTCACGCGCTGAATAATGCAACCGGGGTCACATGTTATCGTTTAGCACAGAGCTATAAATATACGCTAAGGCCTTGAGCCTTGCGGTCATTAGAAGATAGGCATAGCAACCACCTAGCTTGAAGAATGTTGGGGACTTGCTCCTGGGTTCATCCTCCAGGGAGGAATCATGGGGACTTGATAGCTTGGTGCTAGAAGAGTGCTTGCGAAGATCCTGAGGTGTTGATTGGCGTCTGAATGCTGTCCCATTCACCCCTACATTCCTGTGTGACGAGGGCCATGTGGGGTGAAATGCTTTGTAGAGTGAGGGATAGCCGGAGGCATTCACTAACAACCCTCAATTGGTGCTGTCCCATCGACGGCTGCAGTTGGTGCTACAAGAGAGCTTGCGAGGAGCTCATGTGGGCCAAGCTTGCTATGGATGCAGCACTAGGCGCAGGGACGAGTGCCCCAGGCCATCACCTTGACGGTTGATGTATTTGATCTTTGTAACCGGCCTATGACCGGCTCCCTTTGTAACTTATAGCTTTCTGATGAATCTTGTCCCTATCGATGCAATATCTGTATTCCCAGGACCCGAAAGTCGACAGTGGTGTTGTAGGTTTGCACAGTAGCAACTATTCATAGAGACTTCTTGGTCGTAGTCGAAACACCGAGTCCCGAGCGCCGGGGATGGCCGAGTCAGAAGACCCTTTGACCGGGGTCAAGGGCACCGAGTCCCAGAGGGTCGGGGCTGGCCGAGTCCGGAGACCCGTTGACCAGAGTCAAGAGCGCCGAGTCCCCGAGGGTCGGGGCTGGCCGAGTTCGGAGACCCGTTGACCGGAGTCAAGAGTGCCGAGTCCCCGAGGGTCGAGGCTGGCCGAGTCCGGAGACCCGTTGACCGAAGTCAAGAGCGCCGAGTCCCCGAGGGTCGGGGCTGGCCGAGTACTGGGGCAAGGAGCCGTTGGCGCGCGGAGAGCTGTTGGCCCGCAGTTAACGGGACTTCCGTGGATTCCGTCCGGCAGGTACAGCGCCGTTAGGGTAATTCGAATCGACGAGAGGGGATAAATTGGATCTGTTCACCGATGAATTTTACCACTGTCATTTCCAAATCTAGAAACATCCCGCGCCTCCGCCGCCGCTTAGCACCGCCGCAAGAGCGATTCGCCCTCCGCCCACACACCACCGCCGGAGTTCGAGCGCCGCCACCACCGCTACGCGTTCGCATCGCGCCCAAGCTCCTTAGCAGGGATGGCGGACTCGAGGGAGGAGATGAGGACGCCGGTGTCAGGGGAGGAAGCGTCGCCGGCGACGGGGATGGTGGACGCAGGCACTGCCATGGCCCGTGGCGATGTTGAAGCGGGAAGGGGGGTGGTGTCCTCCACGGGCTAGTTTGGGACCGCGGGAGATGCCGCCGCCCACGAGGGCAGTGATCCTGATGCGCCGGCGACCACCGCGGGGGCGGACGCCAAGGGGAAGGCCGTGGCCTCGCCTGAAGAAACCCCGGAGCTGACCTCCGTGCCCGGGGGAGTGCCGCCACAAGAGCCGACCTGGGGCCAATCTTCCGTCACCGAGGAGAGACTTCAGGACATGGAGCGCCGGGGCGTGCTCGGGCCACGGGAGATCCTGCAGTGGCGGACCGCCGGGGACGACGCCCGACCATGGGAGCACTCGGAGACCGAGATGGCCGTCTTCGCGCCATTCTTCGAGCGGGGGTTTGGATTGCCCACGGGAGACTTCTTCCGGGGGCTGCTGCACTTCTACGGAGTGGAGATGAGTCACTTGAATGCCACCTCCATTCTATCCATCTCCATTTTCATTCATCTTTGCGAAGGTTTTCTTGGGATCCCGCCACATTTCGGGTTGTGGCGCCGCTTGTATCGAATGAAAATTATTGGGGAAGGCTTTGGGAAGGGTCCAGCTAGGATCACCGGAGGGGCTGGGTTCTCGTTGAGGATCGGCATGTCCAGGAGGTATTTTGTCCTGGATATGAACGATTCCAACAAAAACTGGAGGCAAGAGTGGTTTTATGTCGCGAACCATCCCCCTGCTCTGCCTGCCCGGACTGGCCACCGACCAGCAAAGAAGGATTGCTGGGAGTCACAGCCGGAGGGCCAGGAGCTACAGGAGGCCGAGGAGCTGCTTAAGTTGATTGCCGAGCTGAAGGAGCAGAACTTGACTGCAGTGGCCATAATGATCTCCTTCGTCCGGCGATTGACACAGCCGATCACGGACCGGGTGCATCCTGGGTATGAGTTCTCGGGTGGCAAGGACCTGACTCGGGAGCAGATCCGGACAGTATCTGTCCCTGAGACGTGTGAAAGGATCTCCGGCTTCATGCGCGGCAAGATCTTCAACCAGGGGACGCCTGTCCCGTTTTCTTTCCAAAATCCTCCTCCTACGGTTAGTTTCCTACTTCTCTGCAAGTTGTCTATCTGATTGCTGAACTGCTGGATGTCTGACAAACTGTACCGCTACTGGTGCCGTGCCTTTGTCTTGCAGGACCGAGCGACGAAGTACTTCAGCCCGGCACCTCTGCCCGAGGGTGATGTCCGGGTGGAGAAGCTGATGACAGTGGAGGAGGCGTCCTGGGCACCTCAAGTCGTGGATGAGGGACAAGCCGCCTGGGAGGTGGCCGACTTCATCTCGGCCCCCCAGGAGGAAGCAGAGGATGACCCGGTGGCGCGGGTGCTTGGGATTGGCTTGGCGCGGCCGACGCGTCAGGCCGTACGCAAGCTGACCCCGTCACAGAAGGCGGCTCGAGCAGGGTCCTCCAAGCCGTCTCCGAAGCTGGGGCCGGCCACACAGGCCGAGACCGAGGTGCGGAGGAAGAGAAAGGCGGCGGGTGACGTAGGAGGTGGCGCTGACGGGTCCCCCTCAGGCCCTGGGTCTGAGCACCCGGTTCTAGACACTCCAGGAGGCCAAGGGGGCATTTTTGTGCCGCCTGCACTGCGGCTAGGCTCGACACTGCTGCCGAGCGAGACACCCCCACAGTTGCTACAGGGGTGCAGTTCAAGCATCCGCGCAAAGGCGGGTAAGTTGCCTTGAGCTTCTGTTTGTTCCTTTGGTACGCCGGGTTTAAATTGTTGAACTCTTGGATGCAGGCCCAGGAGCCAGGTGGATGCCAACGTCCTGCCGCGCTCGGGGGCCGGTGGCAAGGCGCCGCCAAGTCGACCTACCGCCACGGAGGCAGAGTCCAGAACTAGCACTGCACTGGTCATGTCGGAACAGGTGCCGGTTGGCATGTCCGGGCCGCCGCGCCCGCCGAGTCCTCCACACGTCTTGGGGACGGGCGCCCCAGTGGACGACCGGCAGGCCGAGGTGCCCAAGGCCGCCGCCGAGGAGGAGGAGCCGGAGCACTCTGCAGGGGCGGAGCATCCGAGCCGCCCCCCCCGGCCCTTGAAGATGATGATGACCAGCTGCTAGGGGAGCAGCTGGATGCTAGCCATGGCGCCGCTGTGCCGCCAGTTGTTGAAGCCGGCTCGGTTGGGCTCGGGGCCGGGGCGAGCTTATCTATGCTGACGCCGGAGCATGGTTTGGAACTGGACATCGCCGACCACAAGAGCGAGCTCCGGAAGCTGCAGAACATGGCTGGCGTGCTGAACCGCGTGGTCCAGGTATTCTCGTCTCGTTGTATTGAATTCGTAAGTTCTGTAGCCGCTGATCGCTTGCTTTCTCTGTTAATCAGGGCTTCACAGCTCGATCTGTGAAGGATCTTCCCTTCAAACAGCAGGCCTTGGAGGACTGCTGGGCCTTGGCACGAATCCACACGGACCGGGTCCGTGAAGCTGAAGCTGCCAAGGAGTACCTGATGCAAAGGGAACGGGAGCTCACCAACCTGCAGAAGACCAACGAGGACCTCATGAATGACATGAAGGTCATGGTCGAGGGTACGTTCTTGTCCTTGTCTTGAGTGTTCCATTGAATCGAGCCATCTGCGCCCATGAGACTTCTGTTGCAGAGACGAGCAAGAAGAAGGAAGCTCTCCAGGTGAAGGTGGAGAAGCTGGCCGAGGCCAAGAAAAAGCTTGAGGATGAGCTGGACAGGGGCCAAGTGGAAGCTGGAGGAGGAGGTGCGGACGCTGAAGGCGGCCAACCTTCGTCTGGCGGCCGAATCTGAGCACCTGAAGGAGGCCAACCAGGCGTTGAAGGATTCGCATGACCAGGCCATGCATGGTGAGTATCTTTTGCCGAGTCTTCTAGAGCTTGAGTAAGTTGGAATGCTTATTTGGGTCCCATTGCAGCGCTCTGGGCGGAGTTGATGGAACTGAAGCAGGCGGCCGAGTTCAACGCCAACTCGCTGGTGCCTGCCGAGTCGGGCCCGGCAACGTTGACGTTGGCGCAGCGGCTCAGGGCCGGCCCGAACCGCGCCGCCAGTTGATGCAGCAGACTGCTGTTGGCTTCGGGAGCCGGATATTGGCTCTGTTCAGAATTCATTTCCTGACGCAGGAGCTGGCCCCAATCGCCGATGGTATACCCGAGGAGCTTGCCGACGAAGAGTTTGACGGGCTAGTCGACGAGTGTACCCCTTTGGCCAAGGCTGTTGCAAGAGAACTGGGCCTGTAAAAACAATTATAGATGTAAACTCTGTAGTATTCAGATATGTATAAAATTCCAGGTTTATTTGAAGCATTGATGTGCAATAGTATTTTGTTGGACCCTTTTCCCTGCCGACTAAGACCTTGTGTCACCCGACTGGCCACTGCCTTGTGCCGTTTAAGCGCCCTTTTGGACCCGCTGACCACTGTTCACGGAGAGGACGGCTTACCCCGTTACACTGCTCAGCAGGGAGGCTTAGGTGTAGGGGGCACGCAGGTTGAGCACGGAGCTCAGGGTTTCACAGTTGGGGACTCGGACCAGCCAGGTTAGCTCAGTAGTCGCCGGGGGGAACATAGGGTTGGGCAAGGACTCGGAAGTCGGAGTAAGCAGGTACTCCCCCAGGTATCGTGGTGAAGAAAACGCAGTCTGGGTCGGGCCCAGTCCCCGAGCATCAGCATGGGTGCCGGGGAAGGAGTTAATAATAAGCCATATAACGAGGCAAAAGATGCTTTCATTGATATGAGACAAGGAATACATAGCTTTGTTAAATTCTACGGGTAGAACGTGCTCGATATTCCACACGTTCGGGACGGGGTCGCCGTTAGCTCACTGGAGGCTATATGTTCCTGGTGAAACAACTTCTTTGACGATGAAGGGGCCCTCCCAGGGGGCAGATAGCTTATGCCTGTCCTTGGTGGACATGACTCGGCGCAGGGCCAAGTCGCCAACGTTGAGGGAGCGTTCCCGGACGTTCTTGTCGTGGTAGCGCCGTATCTGCTGCTCGTGTCGTGCATGCCTGACTAGTGCAGCGAGTCGATGTTCTTCTAGGCAGTCGATGTCGACCTGGCGGCCGATTTCTGCTTCACCTTCCTCGTAGTGCTGGATGCGCGGAGCACCATGGGCGATGTCAGCAGGGAGGACGGCTTCAGAGCCGTACACCAGGAAGAAAGGAGTATATCCCGTTGCTCTGCTCTTCTGGGTGCGTAGGCCCCATATGACATGGGGTACCTCTTTGGCCCACCGGCCGGGGTGCTTGTTGAGTTCGTCATACATGGCTTTCTTGAGCGAGTCCTGGACCATGCCATTAGCCCGCTCAACCTGGCCATTGCACCTGGGGTGCGCCATGGAGGAGTAGTTGACATCGATGCAATTGTCCTGGCAGAAGTCCCAGAACTCGTGGCCTGTGAACTCGGAGCCGAGGTCAGTCACGATGCGGTTTGGGACCCCAAACCGGTGGGTAAGCTCTTGGATGAACTTGGCAGCTGTGGCCGACTTGGTGTCGGTCACAACCTTATACTCGATCCACTTGGTGAATTTATCAACCGCCACCAAGTTGTGCTTGAATCCGTCCGGAGCGGTTTTGAAGGGCCCGACGTTGTCGAGTCCCCATATGGCAAATGGCCAAGATGGGGGGATGGTCCTTAGCGCCTGAGCCGGCAGGTGCTTTTGCTTCTGGAAGAACTGGCAGCCGGTGCAGCAGCGCACCAACTCTCTTGCGTCAGATAGGGCCGTTGTCCAGTAGAGCCCTGCCCTATAAGCCTTGCCGACTAGGGTGCCGGCTGCTGCGTGGTTGCTGCAAGTGCCCGAGTGGATATCTTGCAGGAGGGTGACACCTTCATCACTGCGGACACACTTCATGAGTACTCCTGTGGAGGCGGCCTTTCTGTACAGG
>CM014272.1:43098599-43171755 GCA_004135705.1 Alloteropsis semialata | reverse complement strand
TTGTCCTGGTCGGACGTCCTCAGGGCTATCTGGTGATAACCTGAGTAGCAGTCGAGAAAGCACAGGAGCACGCAGCCGGACGTAGAGTCGACGGCTTGATCAATTCGCGGGAGAGGGAAGGGGTCTTTAGGGCAGTAGCGGTTGAGATCCGTGTAATCAATGCACATTCTCCATTCACCGGATTACTTCTTTACAAGTACAGGATTTGCAAGCCACTCAGGGTGTTTGCATTCTCTAATGAAACCGGCAGCTAGGAGCTTATTCAGTTCTACCCTAATGGCCTCCTTGCGATCTTGAGCGAATCGGCGTAGCTTCTGTTTGGCAGGCTTTGCGTTTTTGCTCAATTCCAAGGAGTGCTCAGCCTTCTCCCTCGGAACACCCGGCATATCTGATGGCTTCCATGTGAAGATGTCCCAGTTATCCCGAAGGAAGGAGGTGAGCGCGTCTTCCTATTTAGGAGTGAGCCCTGGCCCTATGATGGCCGTCTTGGATGGGTCGTCGAGCCCTAAGCTTATTGCTTTGGGGGCGTCTACAAGTGCCAGCGCCGTGGGCTGCTGCTTCTGCTCCGGGAGTACAGGCTCTTCGGTGGCCGCCTTGGGGGCTTCTTCTGCCAGCAGGGTAGCGTTGCCAAGTTGATGGGACAACTCAGCTATCTTGATGGCTTCCCCGTCGCACTCGAAGGAGGTCTTGATGTCTCCACGGATAGAGAGGACGCCATTAGGCACTGGCATCTTCAGAACCAGGTAAGTGTGGTTCGGAATGGCCATGAACCGGGCCAGCATGGGCCTACCAAAGATGGCATGGTAGGAGCTCCTGAAGTCGGCTACCTCGAAGTATAGGAACTCCGTGCGGTAGTTGTCGGCCGTGCCGAACGTGACCGGTAGAGCAACTCTTCCTATCGGGTAGGAAGCTTTTCCCGGCACAATGCCGAAGAATGGATCTTCAGCACTCAGGAGCCTGCTGTAATCGAACCCCATGCTATTGAGGGTGCTGGTGAAGATGATGTTGAGGGCGCTCCCACCGTCAATCAGGACCTTGGAGAGGAGGACTCTGTCAATGACCGGAGCCAGGACGAGTGGGTAGGACCTTGGCTCGGGGAGGTACACCCAGTGGTCGCCACGGCTGAAGGAGATAGGTGTCTCTGACCACTGGAGGTATTCCACCGGCTTGGTGGAGACCATCTTAACCTCACGCTTATGGAGCTTGCCCTTGCGTCAATTAGGGAAGGCGCTGGGCCCCCCGATGATGACGTTGACCTGGCGATCAGCGTGCTGGAAGTCGCCATTGACCCGCCTAGGGGCTTCTGGAGGTGGTGGTAGTCGGCGTTCATCGTCTTGGCGACGTTGGTCGTCCCTGCGAGCCAGATCATCGCGGTCACGTTCGCCGCGCCTGTGGTCGTCCTGGCGATCGCGATCTTCTTTGCGGCGGTAGTCGTCCCGCCGATCGCCGTTGTAGCCGTCGCGGCGGTAGTTGTTGTAGCATCTGCCGTTGTTGTTGAAGCGCTGTTTCTTGGTCGGCGGGAGGACGCCGAGTTCTTTGAGCAGTGCATGACAATCACGGAGATTGTGCTTTGCGTCTTTGTGGAAGAGGCACTGATAGTTCAGTGTATCATGAAAATCCTCGGCAAGGAACCTGGGTTCCTGCCGGCTTTCTTCTTCTGCTATGGCTACAAGGGGCTCGGGGCCTGTCTTGCGCCCACGTAGCGGCTCGTGACGCTTCGAGCTTTCAACCCGATCATCATCTTCCGGGCGCTTCTGCTTGTTCTTGAACTGGGCCTGCTCAGCTTGATCGGCCCGAACCTCCAAGTTGACCACCTCCATCAGGTCGGAAACCATAACAAGGTTGGTTTTGAACAGCATACGGAATAGCTGGTTGTCGATAAGAGCGCGCCGGAACGCGTCAATGACATCCCGGTCCTCGACCTCGGCGATCTTGTTCCGGTTGTCAAAGAAACGGTCGGAGTAGTCTCGGAGACTCTCACCCTTCTTCTGCTTGATATTATCCAGATCGAATCTGGTGCCTGGTCGAGTGTAGCTCGCCTGGTAATTTTTGGTGGAAGCATGGCAGAGGTCTGCCCAACTGTCGATGGTGTTCCGGGAAACACCCTCAAGCCATAGGAGCGCTTCCTTGCCCAGCATCACGGGGAAGTAAGCAGCGGCTTGGTCGTTGGTCCCGTGGGCGGCTTTGACCACCGTGTGGTACGTCTTGAGCCAGAGCTTGGGGTCAGAGCGACCGTCAAACTTCTCCACGAGGGCTGGCTTGAAGGACTCGGGCCAGCGGATGGCACGGAGTCGGGCGGAGAAGGCGGCGAAGCCATCAAAGTCCTCCTCATCGTCGTTGTGGTGGTCACGGCGAGGAGGTCGGATCTGGTCGGCGCGGGGCCAAGCATCACCGCGCCCATGGCGGTGATTGTCCCGCGGGGGGCCGTATCTTGCGTCGTATTGCTCACGCTCCATGAGCTCGTGAACAACACGGCGCTCGTTCTCCTCTGCCGAGTCATCACCTGCCTCGCCAACCGGCTGGCGGTCGGGTCGGCCGTAGTCTCGGTCGTACCGCTCGTGACGCTCGAGCTTGGCCGCGTCGCGTTCTCGGTGACGAGCATCAAGGTCGGCGCGGATGTCACAGGTGCACGCCCTGATGCGATCATGGAGATCGTCAGGTTGGTGATGTTGTTGGCGCCGTTCGCGCCTCTCCTGGTATCGTTCACGGTGCTGGTCCGCGTTGCGCGGGTTACGTCGCTCTTCTTCTTCATCTTCATGGTGGTTCTGGGCCACCTCTTCTTCTACAACAGGTAGTGGGGGGTTCCTCTGGCGAGGATGATCCCGATCTGATCTGCTATGAGCAGAGCGGTGACTTGCAGAACGAGTCGAGTTTGATCGCCCAAACCGAGATCTGGCGCGGTACGATCGCTCAATCTGCTCCTGGGCTGCTTCCAACTGAGCTCGAGCTCGCTGCACCTCTGGGGTGTCGGGCAAGTGACCCAGTTTGACGAAAGCGGCGGCGACATTGGCCTGGGGTGTGCGGAACGGCACCCAGCCGAATGCACCATCGAGATTCTGGGGCGCGACTCTGTGAGGACCCCGAGGTGGGGGTTGCCCTCTTAATGGAGCCCCAGGGGGATCTCTCCGGCTGCTACAGCGGCTGCAGGTGCACCGGCGGCAGCGGCGGCCGCAGGATCACCGGGAGCTGCAGCAGGTGCGAGGTTTTCGGCCGCTGCCGGGGGCAGGGCAGCTTCTTCAGCGCGTCGTCGGGCTCGGCCATGGTTTCGCTCTTGTCGGCGATCCCTGGCCAAGTCGGTTTCTCCGTCCTGAGTTACGGAATCCTCAGAAACGAAGACTTCACGTCCCGGAGGCGTGGTGTAGCTTGAGTCATTGCTCGAGTCGGCCGGGGCCGGTAGGAGCATGCTAGGGGCGACCTGGAACTCGCCGCAATCCAGAGATTGGGCGGGCTGGGGTGGGATCTCAGACCGGATCTGAGACATGTCTTCTCGAACCTGGGCCGAGTAGATTGCCGAGGCGTTGTGGAACCCTAGTGGGAGCGCTTTGCGGGGTCGGCGCAGGGCCTCCTCCGACATGTAGATGCAGTCAGCGATGGTGTCCTGGACACGATCCAACCCGGCGAGGAGATCATCTGGGGGAGGAATTCTTCGGTGAGTGGCCAGGCCCGGAGCCTGGTCGTTGATGGAGATCGCATCGAGCCGCTGCTGGAGCGGCGCGATGACTGACAGGGAGATCGGCGATGAAGTCAGCGCGGAGCTGATCGGCGTAGGAGCATCGGGCGGAGGCGGCGGAGTGGACCTCAGCAAAGAAACTGATGCCCTCAAGATGCGTAGTGCAGTCCTTGATGGAGTCGGGGAAAGACGACGGAGCGACGATCTGCCATCGAGCTAGCTTTATTGCCCGGCGATCACCCCTACCTGGCACGCCAACTGTCGAATCTATTGATCGGCAGTCCACCCGGGGGTACCCAGATGGTTGATTTGTAGGCCAAGGGAGATCGCTGGACTAGGGGGCTCAAGGTAACATAGGGACACGAGGATTATATTGGTTCGGGCTACCCGGAGGTATCACACCCTACGTCCTGTGTTCGGGGGTCTTGTATTACTTCGCTCGGCGAGGTTCCGGGAACAACGGCAAGTTTGTGGTTACAAGGAGGGACGTAGAATCGGATTGATGGAGATGGGATTCCATGAGCTAAGGGGGTCGACCTAGGCCGCCTTATATAGGCTGGCGGCCTAGGGTTTACAAGTCGGTTATCTCTAATCGTATCCGGCTCTGACTAGGAAACTAATCTGAGTCGGTTGCCATATAATCTCCATGATCTCTGGGTGGGATCCGAGGATATCGCCGAATGCCTTACGGGCTAAGTCTTCTCCAATCTTGTCCATCGAGCCGAGGATCCTCGTGGGCTGGCCTGGGATCGGCGCACCTCCTTGTCAGATGTGGGACCAGGCCGACTGGTTACCTGGTCGGTGGTGGGCCCAGGGGTACCCATATCCCACATAAGCGAACCTTAGACCTTTACCTTGTTCTATCGTGAAGGGTTTTCAAAAAGATGCATATCCGATCATAAGTGAGATTCTCTTGCAAAAGCTCATGGGAACACTCACCTCATCAAGTCGCTCAAGCCTATACTAGATTATTTTCAACCTATTCTACTCATATATGAAAGTGGAAGGCTTATGTGGGGCTTGGTAGGTAAAAACAATCCTTGCAAGACATTATATTTGAAGTATTGTCAAACTAATAGAGAGATTTATTGGAATTACCGAGACTAGTCAAAAAGGCCATGGAAAATAAATGTTGTAAAGAGAGAGACATGGAACACACACAATTAGATAGGTGGACATGTGCAAATGGAAAGTGGATGATCCCGAGGCACAAATGAAGTCCTCGTTATCAGATTGCACATGGTTAGAAATTTGAGTATAGAATTGTCTTCAAAGCACTTGGAATTTGATGAAGCTAAAAGAACTAAGGAGCATTATTATTCTTTCTTCTTTTCTTTATTTTATTATTTTTTTCTTCATCTTTGTTTCTTTTCTTTCTTTCTTTCTCTTTTTTTCATTTTACTTTCCTTTTTGCTCCTTAGAACCTTTGGCAACATAGTACTTACTCATCATCTGTTGGTATTTTTAACGATTACAGATGAATCCGCAAGCGTACGGATACCGATGTAGCTTTCACCCAAGAGTATTCCAGGGTATCGAATCCACAGGGAACGTGTGTGTATTAGTTAAGAATTAAGAACGACTGAGGACAAGAGAAGGGATAATTATGTGGAACGTAGAGAGGGTTATTTCTATGTATTCTAGATAATTAAGGATGAGCTCAAGTTGTTTACGATTTACTTGTTTCGGGACGACCAACCCTCCTAGTCCGGAAAGGGATGCGAAGGGAACTAAGCAAGCCAAGCAATGGTCCTACTGTACTCTAGTGCTTCTCACGTGGTGGACTACGTAGGCCGTCAGGGCTGTCACCTCCTGGGGCTACCACTACAAATCCGTGGCACTAGGCGCACTCCAAGGTATTCAAAAGACTATACACCACATATACTCAATTTAATACTATCTAAGACAATTATCACAGCAAGGAGCCCACAAGTATAAAGTAAAGCTTGAACTATATTAAATAAATATTAATCCAGAAATACAAGAGAAAAATACCCGGATGTTACTCGAACCAGAGCCGCATCCGCCGAAGTACAAGAAGAGGGGAGGAAACCGACAGCTCCGGCTTCTCCCCGGCTCGCACCTCAACTCTCACCTATTTCTACTAACTGGATAGAGCTTCGCTTGATCTTGTGCCTTCTCTGTGTGTTTTGAAGTGAAGGAGGGGGTCTCTATTTACAGGAGGAGGAAACTTGACCATGTAGAGATTCCCCACTAGAAACTAGGGGGTACCCCTCCTCTTCTTGCAACATCTGGCCTCCAACCGACGTTCCCAGGGTCGGTAATCGCGCTAGAATCGTTCCCACCGATGTTCTGGAGTCGGTGGGGGCGAAAACCAGAGAAAACCGCACCAATTTGGTCAAAAACCAAAGCAAAACCGGATCTGCGTTGCAGCTGTACGTCGGTTGCAGCCAAAACCGCTGAAAACCAGGTCAAAACCGGCCGTCGGAGATTAAACCGAGAAACCGCCTTCTGAACCGCGCAGAACCGGCCACTGAACCCCGCAAAACCGGCGTCCAGCCTGTCCCTGCTCGCCACCTGTCCCCGCCCTTCGAGCGTGCGGTCGCTAAACCAGGGTTGTTCACTCCTATGGCCGGCCGCCACGTGGGCCCGCTGCTCCCTGCCTCCCGCGCTCATGGACGCGCGCCTGGACCGGGCCGCTGGCCTGGGTGCTGGGGCCCCGCCTGGCTGCTGGGCCCCCGCGTGCACGTGCGTGAAGCCTGGGCCGCGTGGCCATTTGGGCCTGCGCCCAGCTGCTCGCCTCGTCAGCGATGACGTCAGCGCTGCGTAATAAAATGGGATATTTGCATCTTTTTCTTCTGAGCTCCAAAAAATATGAAATATATATTCATTTTGATCGTCTCGACGAGCTCTACGCAGTGGTGCAATCCATCTTGCCATTTGAGATAATTTGTGATAATGGTATATTTGGATCTTTCTCTGGCCTAAAGTGTGAATTCCTGCATGACATGTTAACACACCAAGACTTATGGAAATAGTTAGTAATAAATCCTACAACTATGTTTGGTGATTATATTTGGCATATATTTGGCAGGAATTGATGTTCAAACATGGCACTTAAGAACCGTCAACAAGCTCCCCCACACTTAGGCTTTGCTCGTCCTCGAGTAAAGCTCATGACTAAGGTAGAGAACAACATTATTCCAAAAGATATGATGCGAGCATATAAGTTATTCCATGACATACCCGCTCTTATGAATTTGTGAAATGTCTATCATGTCATCTTGGATGGTTGAGAAACGGAACGGTCTTGATTCGAATCACCTTAACTCTTTCTGTAAGGTAACTTGGGTTTTTGATAAATTTTCAAAACTTAGCCTTACTTGACTCCCCAAATGATTCTCTCAGATCGCTCTGTGTATATATTTCCTCACAAGGTATTGCTTTGCCTCTTTTCATCCTACTTCTAAAAAAGCTTATGTGGAGTTCCAGGTAGGGAATGAATATATGAGGCACACTTGTATCACATATTATTGCAAAGCCAAAGACCGGATCCAAGAAGAAAACTAATCATACAATCTGATCAAGATGTGCATGTGAATGGAGAATGTATGCGAAATTTATGATAGCTCCTTTTTATGAGATCTCTCTCCTCTTTATTTTGAGCACATGGCTATCTCTTTATTTCCTCTTTTTTTCTCTTTTTCTCTTTTTCATCATGCTTGAGAATAAATTTCTCTTTAAGCATGTATTTTTTTCTCTCTCTCTTTTTTTCTTTAGCCCATGTCTCTTTTAAAGGAATATCTAGGAGAGAGGTTCACAAAACATATGGAGCATTTATTTTGTGGACGAATGAGGGTTGCTAACTTCCAGTGTAGAAGTTTAGCATATGAATGTGGAGTGTACGTGATCTTGATCATGAAAGCATGAAAAGCATCTTACAAGGATCACAACAATTTGACAAAGCTCAATGCAATAACAAGTGGCATATGTGTAAGGTTTTTGCAATGTAAATAACATATGGCTTTGGTAGGAATATATATCACTGAGGAGTTTGTAAGGCTAAATTTATTTCTAGTAAAACATCCCAAGCACTTATACAGAATAAGCAAGGTTCATTTCATCATACCATATCTCATTCATCAACCATCTAGATTAACATGCTTTCCTAATGATAAATGTTCACAAGAAATAGGTGTATGTGCTAGGAATAAAGAATATGCAAGCCAATCATGGAAAATCATGTATATCAATGGAGCACCAGGATTCATTGAGTTTAATTTTGTGATAAACAAGAATTAAATAAACTCATGAATCAGAGAGTTTGAGAGATAGAATTGTGCAAAGCATGGTTTCTCTTTAAGTGTTGAAAGAGGATGTCCTTGGTGCCTCCCCCACACTATTTTCTGATGTGATGCCTTCACCTGCACATTCTTAGATACAATGATGAGATACAAGGATTTGGCTAGTACAAGTGTACTAGCCAAATCAAAGCAAAGCATTTATTTATTCAGAATTAAAAAGGTTCTTTTTATTTTATTTTATTTTATTAATGGTGAAACATTTAATCACCAAAATTGAGGAATTCGATTTCATCGATTGCCTCCATCCTTTCAGGCTCAAAATAAACTTTTAAGCGGTGGTCATTTACCTTGAATATATTACCTGAGTCATCCTGAAGAGTAATGGCTCCATGGGATGATGTGTCAATCATGTTGAATGGTCCTTCCCACTTGCTTCTAAGTTTACCATGGCCGAAAAGCTTCACTCTGGAGTTGAACATGAGGACTTTGTCTCCGGGTTTGAACTCTTTGTATTTAAGCCTCTTGTTATACCACCTTTTTGTTCTATCCTTATAGATCTTGGAATTGTGGTATGCTCTCTCCCTCCATTCCTCCAGCTCGGAGATTTGCATCTTCTGGTTGTTTGCAGCAAGATGGAAGTCCATGTTCCATTTCTTGATAGCCCAGTGGGATTTGAACTCCATCTCAACTGGAAGATGACATGTTTTACCATATATGAGCTGGTAGGCGGACATACCAATGGGTGTCTTGAATGATGTGCGGTATGCCCACAATGCTTCAGGGAGTTTGTTCTTCCAGTTCTTTCCCATCTCATTGACGGTCTTCTGCAGAATATTTTTGATTTGTTTGTTGGACGTTTCTGCTTGACCGCTCGTCTGTGGGTGATAGGGTGTTGCCACATTATGGCGGATCCCAAAATCTGCCAAGTATTGCCTGAAGGTCTTGTCGATGAAGTGGGATCCTCCATCACTTATCACCATTCGGGGCGTACCGAATCTAGGGAAGATGGTCTCATGGAACATCTTCTTGGCATGTTTGGAGTCGGCAGCCCGGCAAGGTAGTGCTTCTACCCACTTGGACACATAGTCCACAGCTACCAAGATGTATTCGCAGTCGTGAGATTTGGGGAATGGCCCCATGTAGTCGATGCCCCACACATCAAAGAGTTCAACTTGAAGGTTGCTTGTGAGGGGCATGGCATCTCTTTTGTTGATGTTGCCGTGCCGCTAACATCTATCACATCTTCTGATGAACTCTTTGGTGTCATCGTACATGGTTGGCCAGAAGAACCCACTTTGCCAAATTTTGGCATGGGTTCTGAACACTCCATAGTGTCCCCCATACTCAGATGAATGACATCTCTCTATGATCTTGGTGGCTTCAATCATTGGGACACACTTTCGTAGCAACCCATCGGCGCAGACACGATATAGGTATGGCTCATCCCACAAGTGGAAGCGGCTTTCATATTCCAACTTCTTCTTGTTTCCACCTGGGGGAACATATCCTGCCACCATATAGTTTACGATATTTGCGTACCATGGGTTATCATCTGTTATCTTAAGGAGTGTGTCGTCCCTTAGGTAGTCATTGATGGGTATATCATGTGTCTCCTCAACCTGCAACCTGGATAGATGATCGGCTACCGAGTTTTCTACTCCCTTTTTATCTCGGATTTCTAGATCAAATTCTTGGAGAAGAAGAATCCATCGGATGAGCCTAGGTTTAGCATCCTTCTTAGTGAGGAGGTATTTTAGTGCAGCATGGTCTGTGTAGATGATTACCTTTGCCCCCACTAAGTAGGATCTAAACTTATCTATCGCGAAGACCACAGCCAACAACTCTTTTTCAGTGGTGGCATAGTTCAGCTGGGCCCCGGTCAAGGTTTTGCTAGCATAGGAAATGGCGTGGTGCCTCTTGTCCTTGGTTTGGCCTAGGACAGCTCCTACGGCATAATCGCTAGCGTCGCACATGATTTCAAAGGGTAGCGCCCAGTCGGGTGGTTGAATGACTGGGGCCGAGATGAGTGCCTTCTTTAGGATTTGGAAGGCTTGATGGCACTCATCAGTGAAGACAAATTCCGCTTCTTTTGCTAGAAGATTGGTTAGGGGCCGGGCAATATGAGAGAAGTCTTTGATAAAACGCCGATAAAACCTGGCATGCCCTAGAAAGCTGTGGATTCCCTTCACGTTCGTGGGAGGTGGAAGTTTTCGATAACTTCAATTTTAGCCTTGTCCACCTCTATGCCACGTTTGGAAACCAAGTGTCCAAGCACTATTCCTTCCCAAACCATAAAATGGCATTTCTCCCAGTTCAGGATTAAGTGCTTTTCTTCACACCGTTGTAAGACCTTGTCTAATTTCTCTAGACAATTTGTGAAGGATTTGCCATAGACAGAAAAATCATCCATGAACACCTCCATGATTTTCTCAATCATGTCAGAGAAAATAGACATCATGCACCTTTGGAATGAGGCTGGGCCATTGCAAAGACCGAAGGACATCCTACGGTAAGCATATGTTCCATAGGGGCATGTGAAAGTGGTCTTACTTTGGTCATCCGGGTGTATGGGGATTTGGTGATATCCGGAGTATCCATCAAGGAAACAGAAGGAGTGATTTGCAAGCCATTCCAACATCTCATCGATGAAAGGCAACGAAAAATGATCCTTCTTAGTAGCCTTGTTGAGCCTCCGGTAATCGATACACATGCGCCACCCGGTGACGGTGCGTTGAGGGATCAACTCATTTTTGTCGTTTTTCACCACTGTCATCCCTCCTTTCTTTGGTACCACTTGCACCGGACTCACCCACTCGTTGTATGGCATGAGATAAATAATCCCTGCATGAAGCAGCTTAAGGACTTCCTTCTTAACTACTTCTCGCATCACATTGTTCAACCTTCTTTGGGGTTCCCTCGAAGGTGTGGAATCGGGATCGGTCGGGATGCGATGAGTGCAAAGTGTAGGACTTATGCCCTTAAGATCATGGAGCGAGTACCCCAGGACTGAACGATGTTTTTCTAAGACAGCAACAAGTCTATTGGTTTCTTCTTCTGTGAGCTTGCCGCTGATGATAACCGGGGTTTGACGGTTACCATGAAGGAAAACATATTTTAGGCTTGGCGGGAGAGGTTTTAGCTCGATTGTGGGTGGTGGCGATTGTTCCATTATGTCCAGTTCAATGGGCTCGGCAATGACCTCTTCTTCATGAGAGAAGTTTATTGCGTCGTTGTCCCAGTTTGGTTGGGCCATATCGGACAATGACACTCCCATAAGCTCTTCGATAGGGTCAGGAATTGACAATGGCTCCGCTATTGAATTATTTGCACGAGCTAAAGGAACGGTGTAGGGGGATTTTCCTATTTGAATGGCAGGGCCTCCTTTAGGCATTTCTTGAAAGAGTTTCTCGATAGGCCTGCCGATAAGAATGGGCACGTCCGGACTGTCATAAACATGGAAGTCTAGGAAAACCTTCGCCTTATTGCAGACTATGGGGATCGTTCTAAGGATGTCGTAGCACTCCAACATGTTCCCATCAGGTTCTTGCATAAGCTTTTGGGAATGGGATAAAGCCACGTTGGGACAAAGTGTTTGGGCAAGAGATTTTGACATGACATTTATCCCAACGGTAGGATTGTAAAGGATGTCCATTGTGACCCCCTGTATTTGATAGGAGTGAGGGATTAAGGGGCTGACAAGTCGGACTACCTCGGGCGATGTCTCTGCTTCCTTTAGCCATTTTCTACTCATAATCGCCGATAAGTATTTCAGATCTTCCATGGGAATAGGCTTATCAGATGGGTTACGATCTTGTTGGAGCAGAGATCTACATGCTCGAGGTTTAGGTTGAGTTGGTAAATTCGAGGCATTACCAAAATCTGTGAAAAGATCATCCTCGATTTCACCAATAAAGTCCATTGGATGAGTTTCCTCATCTTCTGGACTGTGGGATTTTCCCACGGGAGGCTCTTCTTTTAGGGCTCAGAAAGAGGGGTAGTCACGGGTGTAGGCTTGATAGATAGGACCTCTTGTTCTGGCTCGGGGATTTCTCTGACTTCTGGTTCGGGGAATTCATCAAAGATACCAGTGAAAGGGGTGTTCTCAAGTATCTTACTGAGGACAGCTCTCCCTTCACTAGGTGTCAAATGAGTGAACGACCCACCTGAAGACGTGTCAAGAATGACAGCGGATTCCTTGCTAAGTCCTCGATGATAATGCTGTAAAAGCATAGGTTCAGGGATAGCTAGGTCGGGACCAGACATGTTTAGATTTAAGAATCGGGCCCAGGCTGCTCCTAATGTTTCTTTCTCCCTTTGCCGAAAGGTTAGGATTTCTACTCGGAGGTCCACTATTCGTGATATCGGAAAGAAAGCTAGACAACATTTGTCTCGCAATTCTCCCCAATCTCCATTGGTACTACCTACGGTTTGAGCATACCATCGCTTGGCAATTCCCGTCAAAGAGAACGGGAAAAGCTTCAACTTTAGTGTTTCCTGCGACATGCCAGGAATGACAAGGCAGGAGCACACTTGCTCAAAACCGCGTAGGTGAGTGTATGGACTTTCCTCTTCTGGTCCAGAAAAAGATTGCTCCCGTACCATGGCTATGAGGGCGGGGCGAAGTTCATAGCCAGGTCTATGGATGGGCAATGATGAAGGTGGAGGCTCCAGATATTCGCCCTTTGGAGCCGAGTACTGGTTAATAGGCATTGATTCCATGGGGTATGTGTAATGGTATGGATGGGGATACACGGACGAACTTGGTTCGAAACTAGTACAGCAACCATTCCCCAGCAACGGCGCCAGAAAGCTTGTTGGTATTTTTAACGATTACAGATGAATCCGCAAGCGTACGGATACCGATGTAGCTTTCACCCGAGAGTATTCTAGGGTATCAAATCCACAGGGAACGTGTGTGTATTAGTTAAGAATTAAGAATGACCGAGGACAAGAGAAGGGATAATTATGTGGAAGGTAGAGAGGGTTATTTCTATGTATTCTGGATAATTAAGGATGAGCTCAAGTTGTTTACGATTTACTTGTTTCGGGACGCCCAACTGTCCTAGTCCGGAAAGGGATGCGAAGGGGACTAAGCAAGCCAAGCAATGGTCCTACTGTACTCTAGTGCTTCTCACGTGGTGGACTACGTAGGCCGTCAGGGCTGTCACCACCTGGGGCTACCACTACAAATCCATGGCACTAGGCGCACTCCAAGGTATTCAAAATACTATACACCACGTATACTCAATTTAATACTATCTTAGCTTTATAATTACTAAGACACTTATCACAGTAAGGAGCCCACAAGTATAAAGTAAAGCTTGAACTATATTAAATAAATATTAATTCAGAAATACAAGAGAAAATACCCGGATGTTACTCGAACCTGAGCCGCATCCGCCGAAGTACAAGAAGAGGGGAGGAAACCGACAGCTCCAGCTTCTCCCCGGCTCGCACCTCAACTCTCACCTATTTCTACTAACTGGATAGAGCTTTGCTTGATCTTGTGCCTTCTCTGTGTGTTTTGAAGTGAAGGAGGGGGTCTCTATTTATAGGAGGAGGAAACTTGACCATGTAGAGATTCCCCACTAGAAACTAGGGGGTACCCCTCCTCGTCTTGCGACATCTGGCCTCAACCGACGTTCCCAAGGTCGGTAATCGCGCCAGAGTCATTCCCACCGACGTTCTGGAGTTGGTGGGGGTGAAAACCGGAGGAAACCGCACCAATTTGGTCAAAAATCGAAGCAAAACCGGATCTGCGTTGCAGCTGTACATCGGTTGCAGCCAAAACCGCTGAAAACCAGGTCAAAACCGGCCGTCTGAGATTAAACCGGGAAACCGCCTTCTGAACCGCGCAGAACCGGCCGCTGAACCCCGCAAAACCGGTATCCAGCCTGTCCCTGCTCGCCACCTATCCCCGCCCTTCGAGCGTGCGGTCGCTAAACCAGGGTTGTTCACTCCTATGGCCGGCCGCCACGTGGGCCCGCTGCTCCCTGCCTCTCACGCTCGCGGATGCTGGGCCCCGCCTGGCTGCTGGGCCCCCGCGTGCACACGCGCGTGAAGCCTGGGCCGCGTGGCCATTTGGGCCTGCGCCCAGCTGCTCGCCTCAGCTGACGTCAGCAGCGCTGACGTCAGCGATGATGTTAGCGCTGCGTAATAAAATGGGATATTTGCATCTTTTTCTTCTGAGCTCCAAAAAATATGAAATATATATTCATTTTGATCGTCTCGACGAGCTCTACGCAGTGGTGCAATCCATCTTGCCATTTGAGATAATTTGTGATAATGGTATATTTGGATCTTTCTCTGACCTAAAGTGTGAATTCCTGCATGACATGTTAGCATACCAAGACTTGTGGAAATAGTTAGTAATAAACCCTACCACTATGTTTGGTGATTATATGTGGCATATATTTGGCAGGAATTGATGGTCAAACATGGCACTTAAGAACCGTCAACAGCATCCTCCCCCCATGCTTAAACGATTGCTCATCCTCGAGCATAAAAGTGAGGGTCGATAATTGCTGAAGTAAGTACACAAAATCCATCTTGACCTTCGAGAAAATCACTTGAATCTTTAGGGAGTTTCTTCTCGATGCCTCCCAAATTGATGTTCTCTAAATTAAGCTCTCGATTCTTCTGGATTTTCCTCACAATAATGATCCATACTCAATTATAGGTTGTGGTCAAAGAGGTAATCACAAAAAGATATTCTAAGTTTAGGGTGGATATCCAGCGAAGTTTGCAAAGTTTCCAGTGTAGAAACTCACAATGCATGGATAGAAAGGCTAGCAAAAGAGGGTACGCAAAAATAGAATGGCTAGCTACTTAGTCTCGAACCATAGAAATCAATCTTAATCCAACTCATCAAAATATAAGTTTGCAATTCTAAAGGTTTCATCATGATTGATCATGTATATGTAAAGGCTTTGGTAGGTAGAACTTTGCAAGAGATTCATGAATGTAGATCGCATAAGAATCATGTTTTAAATAAAACAATACAAGGTGTAAGGTAATCGGTAAACTTAAATCAAAGAGCAACATAAGAAATATGTGGGTCTAGAATTTAGTCATTTAACCTCCACAAATAAAAGAGTCGGTATTTAATTAATTTAAGATCATTTAAAAGAGAGCAAATGGTCAAGTCATATACAACACGGTGTAGGTAGAACAAAGTGGAAACTTTCATCACTTTTCTATAAGCAAAAGCATTAAAATTATGTCATCGTGGTGAGCGCAAAGTGATGGTGATAATTTATTGAGAAGAAAAAAACAAAACTAGGTTGTCCTCCTAGTAGCCATGTTATTAACAAGAGAGATATACAAATTCTAAACTATGGTCGATGGCACACATATATACAAGCATTAAGAAGTAGATGAACAAAGAGAAGGTTGAGGAAGAGTTACCGTCCTTTTCAATACTTGCAATGAAGTGGAGCGTGGCTTCCCCCATGCTTAAGCATTGTGCTTAGCATGAAAAAAGAGTAATGAGCATCTTGTGGTGAATAGGGGTGGGCATTTGTTTAGACCGAACCGATCAGTTTCTCGATTTTTTACAATGTTCGGTTATCTAAAATCAGGAACCATTCGGTTCTTGGAATTTCTTAAAACCGAGAACTTCGGTCTCGGTTAGTTCGGTTCGGTCTTCAGTTTTGACCGAACTAACCGAGCCACCAGCGAACACACGAAAAAAAATCACCAGACATAGTGTTGCCTCACATTTTCTCTTGAGAGATCCAAATCCAAATTAAACAAGGCACGAACATGGTGCTGGCAAGCAACCATAGTAAGAAATTCCAGTAAATAGAAAGATGATTCATCCAAGCAAGCACGCTAGATCTTCCACCAAGGAAAAAAAGAACGCATATTGGTATTGGATCGAGAAGAGAAACCACACGTAAGACAAAAAGCTAGCAATGAGTCACAGCAACAAAACAAATATCAAGTCTTCTCCGATGAACACTGCCACCTCCTCGTGCTTGCAGCCTGCGAGCTCCTGCTGGCTGCTGCAGCGAGTGAGGAAGGAGCCGCCTGTGGGCTCCTGCTGGCTGCTGCGGTCCCTGCGCCCTTGTGGGCTGCGACCGGTGGCGGACAGGCAGAGGTGTGGCTTGCGACCTAGGAAGCTGCCGCCTGCTGCCCTGCTTCTATCCGCACTTTCACCGCCGAGCAGGAGGAAGGAGATTGGGGGAAGGCAGAATGAGCAATGGAGGAGCAGGGAGGAGATCAGGGGAAGGGCGGAAGGTAGCTAAGCAGCGGAGTAGGCGAGCAGGAGGGAGGACCGGAGGAGATCGGGATTTGCGGTGCCGCTGCGGGCTGCGGCTGGGGGCCGGGGGCGGGAGGCGGGAGGATGGGGACTGGGGAGGGGAGGGGTGAATGAATTGGGGGTTCAGATTATATACTTAGGGTTAGGGATAGCTATTGGGCTGGGCTAAATGTGACAAGTTAATAGGCCTTACAGTGAACATCGGTTAGTTTGGTTAACCAACGCTGAGAACCGAATAAACCGAGGAAAGTTCGGTTATTAAGAACCAAGAACCGAACTAGGGACCGATCTTTTCGGTTTTGGTTCTTTTGGTTCGGTTCTCGGTTAAATCGGTTTGGTTCTGGGTTCTCGGTCAATTATGCCCACCCCTAGTGGTGAACACGATCATTGTACTCCATATGGCCTTTTCCTTTTCGTCCAACAAGTCCTCCCCCATGCTTAGCATGTTGCTAAGCGTGGAAAAAAGATGGTGAACCGTCATATGATTCTTAAAGTCCTTCCGCCACATGTTTGGAGATTATCTTTATGCTCCTTCATCTTTGTTGCCTTAATTTTCCTTCAACCCCTTCCCATCGTCACTAAGCCTTGGTCCCAATCATTCCTCGCATTGTTATCACCCCCTTGCTTGTTGTCTTCATTGCTGCTTCATATTTCACAAATTTTTTCTTTATTTCCAGAACAGAACATGTACTGAACCATTGCTCCATTGCAAAGTGCACAAATGTTTCTTTCCAACAAGTCATCATTTGCCCAAAACGGATTCCAAATAAAAGAGTTATGCCTATTTTATTCCAGCACTGCAATCTGTCCCGAGCTGATTCCAGAACACGCAGCGCCCAATGTTTTTGTTGTATCGCCTTGTATGGGTTTCAAATTCATTGATCTTGGATGCATTGGAATGAGAATTTGATGGAGCCTCTGAATATCAACTTTTTATTCCTTGTACATCTCTAAACATGTGCAGATTTTTGATGAAAACAGCAGCGTCCCTTTAAATCTTCGGAGATGATGATGATCTTGGTTGCAACTTTGATCACGAATTCATGGGATTCCTTCGTCATGCCTGCAAAACAATTGATATGCACAAACTACCCCCGGGGTGACAGTCCGGAGTATAAGCAAATGCCAATAACCAACGACATCCCTAAGACCTTAACTTGTGGCATAATCAACATAGTAAAAGAGAAAAATAAAAACCTAATGGGTGTGTGTGTGTGCAAAGTGAGTATGCAAATGAGAGGAAAGATTATAAACAAAGACAATGTTTACACCTAGTTCTAGACGCCATGTTTACAACTAGTTTGCCAAATTTCTCCATAGCCATAAAGATTTGTTAACCAAGGTCAAAACACCATGTCTATCCCAAGGTCAATAATTCCTTATAGCACAAGAAAAATAAAGCACATTGCAAAGCTTATAAACCAACCAATGCAATGCAAATGCTAACAAGGTTCTCAAAACTAAATGATGATGGTCCATGATCATGTCTAAACACCATGTTTACACAAGATTGCAAAAGGAAAATGTCGTACAAGCATTAACATGGATGTGAAAGCATTCATCATGAAGTTTTGTGAGAGAACCGAGCTAACAAATGCATGATGGAACGATGGAATGGATGCAAAATGCAAATGCAAAGAGTTAGCAAGGTTCGAAAGGTCTTTCAATGTTGTTCCACAATCAATTCATTCAAAAAGTAATTGCTTAAAGCGACAAAGCTTGGCCAACCACCTCATAAGAAGTGAAGCATTGTCGACAAGAAAATAATTTATCGAAAAGAATCGAACAACCTAGCTAACGAGGTTTAGGGGAACGTTCATGTGCGTCCTATATTTTTGGCTTAAAACAAGAATTTTGAAGAGAGAAGTCAAGGTTTAGAAAATCTACCTAAGGTGGTTGAAAACAAAAAGAAAAGCAAAGGTTGTTTCATTGGGTGGAAAATAAAACCTATGGTTTTAGGACAGCTACAGGTATGAGAGATTTTCCTAAGGTTTTAGGATCTCGTAGGTAGGCTAGTCAAAGTTTTTAGTTAAGACAAGGAATAAAGATAGACATGGCTAATCCGAATGGTGCAGCAAGCCGATCAACACAAGTCGATCATATCCTTGTTGGCTCCGGTTTTTGGCGGGGGTAGAAGGCTTAGGTGGTTTTAACAAAAAGTTAGGTCAAAACAAAACATGCAATGCAATGCAAGAGTGAGAACAACAAGGAATAAAGTGGAACATGAGGTGGATGAACAAAATGACATGACATGAATGGTGGTCTAAAAACAAAACAAAAGTTATCCTAGATCAACTAGCCACAAGTTTAGAATCAAAGGGTGGTGTCATACTTCATATTTCTCTCTAAAAAGACTCAAAAGAAAAAGACTCTTACACTACTAGTAATAGGCACACAAAATGGTCTACAAGTTTTCCAAGATCAAATTACAAAGTGCTCTCTCAATAACATTTAGATCATACAACATAGAGTTGTGGCATTTATTAGAGCAATGGTACAATCTTACTTGATGATTCGATTAAAGAGCACAACATAGACCATCATATTATATAGATAATAAATAAAAGATTGGGTTGCCTCCTGCAAAGAACTTTATTTAAAGTCATAGAGCTAGACTTTCTCGCGTACCTTCTCATTATTGTGAAGCCATGGTCCTTTGTGCGGGAGTCCAAAGTATCCATGTAGCTTGATGTTGCCTTTTGTAATCCATCGTGGTTTGCTTAAACATCTTTATGTATTGAATGTCGCCGGCTTGTGTCTTTATATGCCAATGTTCTTGGGGGTCTTTATTTTGTTCTAAGCTTTTGAATTTGATCATGTACGCTCGATGAAAGCATTGCCCAAGCTCCTCTTCATTGTTATCATCATTATCTCCTCTACCTTGTTCTCATCAAGTTGCTCCTGCCTCTTCTTCATGGATTTTCCCCTATGTCCAGAATAGAACATAGACCAAAATATATTTCTATTGAAAAGTTTATAAAATTACCTTTCCAATGAGTTATCATTCATCTTAAATGGAGTTCAAATAAGAGAGTTATGCCAGTTTTACTTCAGCGCTACGTGCTGTCTAGAAAATTTCAGAATGCACGACCTTCGATGTTTTGATCATAACCGCTTGTAGGAATCTCCGATTGACTTAATTCTTGATTTCGTTGGAACCGGAACTTCATGGGCATTTAAATATCTAAAAATATTCTGCTGTTTTCTTCAGAGGTTGTGTAGACTTTTGATGCGATCAGTACCTTCTTGTGAATTGATCCTGAGATGTAGATGATCTTGATTTTGTGGTCTTTGGAGCGTCGTGTTATGCATCCTTAGGATTTAAGGTCATTACCATTGATTCACCAGCGAGTAGCATGGCTCCAATTATGAGTCTTCTCCATAGTTCTTGCTTTACCCAAGGTGCCGGGATCGTAGGGGGCTCTTACTCTTTATGTCGATGATTTGAGCGGTTTCCTTCGTTGGTAGCATCACTCAATTAGAAACTTCTTGAGCATCCTATTAGAGAAGATTGGTGGTGTCATGGTCCTTCTAATTTTATTGCCTCCAGTTTTGATCAACTTTAAATCATCATCTTTTGTGCTCAAGGATCTCCAATCATCCCTTGACATCATCATCACCTTCTCTGTTGTTTGCTGCTGCTTCTTCTTCGTTGAAATCCTCTTCACCCAGTGTAGAACATGTACCAAAGTTCTACTCCATTGCAATGTGCATCAGATTTCCTTTCCAACGACTTCTCATTTACTCCAAATGGACTCCGGATGAAAGAGTTAGGCTTGTTTTACTCCGGCACTACGTCCTGTCCCGAGCAGATTTCAGAACGCATAGCGTTGAAAGATTTTACCATAACTCCTTGCTCCGATCTCCAAAATTTGCTATTCTTGATGTGTTGGAAAGGAGACTTGATGGATCTTGGTATTTTATAAATTTCCTCAATGGTACCTCTCTAATCATGGGTGAAAAACTGGTCTCAACAGCAACCTTCTAGAGATGTTGACGATTGGATCTCACGACTTCTTTGGGGCATGATTCATCACCTATTGATGAGGACATCCTCCACTATTAACCGCTGGCAAAGATGCAACAAGGGGCCAAGTGGTCCAGTTGTAGTCGGGCGGCGACCGTGTGAGCCTCTGAATAATCCCACCTTGCTTAACTTGGGAAGGAGGAAGCCACCTTAAATGGGAGAGTTACCCTTCCCCTATGGGATTAGTCTTTTAGGGAAATTGGGCCTTTTTTCGAGTGGGTGGGTCTAAGAACTGTTGGGGTCCAAGCAACCTTAATTTGTTGGGCCTCGGCCAACCCCACCTGGGCCGGATGCATCATTTGGTATCAAATCTGGGCCCTTGTTCAAGGGGGTGGGAATGATGAGGACATCCTCCACTATTAACCGCTGGCAATGACGCAACAAGGGGCCAAGTGGTCCATTTGTAGTCGGGCGGCGACCATGTGAGCCTCTGAATAATCCCACCTTGCTTAGTTTGGGAGGAGGAGCCACCTTAAAAGGGAGAGCCACCCTTCCCCTATTGGACTAGTATTTTAGGGAGATTGGGCCTTTTTCCGTGTGGGTGGGTCTAAGAACTGTTGGGGTCCGGGTAACCTTAATTTGTTGGGCCTCGGCCAACCCCACCTGGGCAGGATGCATCACCTATAGCTTGGACAAACAAATTTCCAAGAGACATTAGTCTTTAAAAATCAATTGACACAGCGGCATACCTTGTTCATCTTCACTTGTTTTGTGTGTGGGCTCGATAGTGGATGATGGGCCACTAACAAAAATTAGCACCTACCAGTAAAGAGTAGATCTTCACGTAGACATCAACTTGTGGGAGATAGTTTGGACTTGTTAAAGCCAAAGCTTAGTGTCTAGATTTCCACCTGCTTTCAAGGACACAAACAAGAAAACAAGGTGTTGACGTCCAAAAAGTCATGCGTTGACCCTCGGAAATTAACATTATGGCCTGGAAGATTTGCTCGAACTTCAGTGCAAGTCCAAAATCTTGAGGTTCGTGGCATGCCAGTCAATTTGGCCTGAAATTGACAAGGTAAAGTTTAATCAGTAAATAACAAGAAACTCATCCGCCAAAGCCCTAATTCGTTCCAGCAATCGGATCAACATGAAAAGAAGTCTGAGGTAAGCATGAACCATCGGCCTTAAGTCCGATTCGTGATGATATGAAATATACTAAAACTAGCCATCGACTATGAAAGCCGAATTGGAGATAAATCTAACTTAAACTCACTCTTTAATATACATCTTTCGAAAGGCATTAAATAAACTAAATCCCATGTCACTAACAATCAAATCGGTTTCGAGACAGCATTGCTAGCGGGGCACCGATTAGCTTATTTACTCCGATAGATCGATATATATATCAAAGAACTCGTTTAAACCAGATTTATTTGTAACTTGATAATTAAATCTAAATCAGTTGTATAAACAATATAAACTAATCTATTGTGAAGCTTAAATTGCAATGAAACTGAATAGATCTTTCAAATAAATGTAAGCCGATAAGACAAAATCAACAAGATACGGTAAAGGGTGAGCGATCTAAACGAAGAAGAGCGACACGCTTCAATCTAAAGCCTAGAACAACTCGATAAATTGGTGAATTATATAGACAAAGAAGGGTGATATGCCTCAATTAAAGCCTAAAATAACTCGATAGATGTCACACTTACAGTCAAACCGGAGGTCAAGATGATGCAGCCCTGCTTGCTGAAGAACTCGACGAAAAGGGTTGTTGGCACGAGGGCTGAAAGTTGTGTTTGTATTGATGGTTGTGTGAACGTCTTTTACAATGGCGCAGGGTTTATATTTATACCCTAGAAATCTAGTTAATCCTTGTCGGCTATGATACTATCTCTAATTTATTTAAAACAAACTAATCTATAACTACCAAAAGTATTACAATTGCCGCATGATCAGGCCATGAAGAAGCTTCTAGACGCACCCTTTTTCTTCAAAGTCGTACCCGCTCCGGCCTTCTTTCCGCCGTATCCGATCAGAACTCAATCGGAACACTTCCGATCGGAATCAGAGATCTTCAAGTCAGAATCGGACTTTGCCTCCAGCCCTGGCTATCTGGCATATCCTAATGTACAATATTCCTTTTTATATTAGCCGAGTTAAAATCTGGTGTCAACATATGCCCCCCAAGTTTGGGATAAATTATTATTTTGTTCCAAAATTCTTCAAGCAATGATGACCTCTGTAGTGAACAGTTTATAGAAACCCGTGCCTCACACACTGTTGCAATCCTCGATTCTCACGCGAGTGCGGCGCCTCAATCCTTGGGTGGTTCCATCCCTTGTAAGCCCTATAAATATCAAACCGAACCGTCGTCTTCTTCCTCTCGTTAGCATATGCTCTTACGCACGAGTGCTCTGCCATTGCCATCTTCCCGAGCTCCCGCACGGCGAACTCTGATCTCTATTCCCAAACTTTTTATCGTGAACCCGGTAAGGAACTCTCCCGCATATGATTTTCATCACGCATCTGGATTTTACCGTGTCCTCTTTGATGATCTTTCAAGCTTTCTCACCAAATCACTGTTCATTCTAGATCTAATCTTCATCAATGGCGGCTTCAGACAACAGAGCCGACAGCACACACGTCCCTGAGGTAAAAGTACTTGAAATCTTCAGCTCCTTATTTTTCCTGCATTTTACTTCCTCAAAACCATCTGTCAGCTGCCGTATCTATATTTATGATTCCACCCCTTTTTAAATGTAGAACCTTAAGAACAACATAGTCAGCCTTGTCTCTCATGTCCAATCGGCCTATTATCTGGGTCCGATGGGCGATCCCGATCCAATCGATCTGATCAATATGGAATCGGAGAGACTCCCATTCAAGGGATCAGATCTACAAGTGTCCGATTGGGCAAATTCCTTCCGATCATGGCCTAGTATTGTTTCGGGATGGAGAAATTGGTTCCTTAGAATCCATGCTGTCAAATCAACTTTCTGGGATGAGGAAGATATAAGTCAATGCCTCACTCTATCTCTTGCCGACATGGCCAAGGATGAGAATTTGCTGGCCTCCACCTCCCTTTTCTGGTCCGATGCTCTAAACACCTACCTTTTTGGTCATGGACCGATGACACCAACACTTATGGATGTGCATATGCTAACCGGCCTCAATACCACCGATAACACAAATCCAAGGAGGCTCCTCTGCAATCTGAAACACAAACTCGTTAGCACTGGATCTAAGGGCTGGAAAAAATACATCACCGATCACCACAGGACCGGCTCCGTCGGAGAAAGAGAACACACAGCCTTTCTCAACATGTGGCTCGAATGATTCGTATTCTGCGGATCAACACTCGGAACCACAACCAATATGCAATCAATCACAGAAACATTAGCTCGTGGTGGATCGGTCCCTCTTGGTCGTCTTCTTCTTGGGGCAGTCTATCATCTCGTGCATCAGGTATCGGCCAGACTCTTGGCAGGTCAGGCAGTTGGCCACATCGGAGGTCCCTGGTGGTTTATACAACTCTGGCTCCATACTTAATTCTGATTCGCACTGCGCTACAACTTCAAGAATCATCAATTCCCAACTTACTATTCAGAAGAAGAAGATGCATCTGCTCATCGATGCATGTCATTTGGAGAAGCAGCATCGACCTGCCCTGGATCAAGACTTGATTCTGGAAACATGGCTAGCTTCTTTGAAAGCTTTTATCATGGAATTGCATCGGAACACATTCACTACTTTGCCTATGCCGACCCCGACCATGATTATGAACTGCCATTATTCAATATTCAGAATGAGCTCAAAACAATTCTTCCAGTGCTTAAATCCTTCATCACTCCCACCATCCTCGGCAGCAATATTGCATATGGCCGTAAGAATTCATCTTACGAATTCTATAATCCATCGGTGGCGGCCCGTCAATTGGGATTTGGACAACTTCCAATCGGCCCATACTTCACCGACAAGATCAAACACCGTGAATCGGTGTCAACTGATTTAGAAATGGATCGGATCTTGGTGCTTGCTCCTCAGGCCGATATTGAAATATCTGAATGGCTATGCATAATTTTCAATCCAGATTGTTCAGGACCTGGTGGAAAGAACTATCAACTCATTTATTCAGAGTCCCAGCCATCACTTATTGCAGTCTCATTGACTCTGATTACGAGGCATTAGAAAATCCTGTAAGTCCTTCCCATTTGAAATCCTTCTCTCTGTTCAACTTTTCATTTAAATGAATCCTCAAAAATTTATATCTTGTTCTTTTTGCAGCCTTTTGAGGAAAACGTGTCGGTCGTGAGCAACAGCGGAAGGCCGATCTGATATGCAGTGAGAATTCCAGATCTGAGAATTGGCTCCTCTGCACCGTCCCTTGCTGATATTATGGACGAAAAACTCAAAAGGAAAGCTCCCACCGTCAAGGCCATTGTGCCAAAAAAACTCAAGAAAAGTCATACCCCGGTACAATTCCTTCACATCTCCGATTTTTCCTTTTTATTTCGAGCATAAGTAAATAATCCTTTTATACAGTCCACCGGTACAAGAGGAAAGATCCTTGGTCAATCGACTTCCCGGGCCGCCGAAGAGACTGCAGAGAAAGCCACTGAGGGTACAAAGATGCTCATTAATGCAGTAACGGTAATAATCCAATTCCATTTATCTCATATCATATCTCTAAAATAAATCAGCAATGAAAACTCTTTTCAGGAAACAAACATCGTACTGCCCGATCCACAACCGGCCCCAGTCCAAGAAACTCAAACAGAATCAGTTCAACAGGTAATCTTCTTAAATACCTTTAGATTTAAACGAGCAAGTCCCAACTTCAACCGATCCGTTTATAAACTTTCAGGCTATCCTCCAACCAATCACGGAAGAACCAATCAGAAACATGCAATCGGAGGGAAGTACCATTCAACCTGCGCAGCAAACTTCTCAGCCAACTACAACCCCTCCGATCGTACCAACTCAAGAGACACCTCAAATCAATCCTTCTGGCTCAACACTCTTAGCTTCAACAACAGAAGAAGTTCCCGATTTTGTCCGTGAAGGGCTTTTTAAACTGGTACCGATCAATTCCATGCGTCAATTTATTATATCAATAACATTTGCTTATTAATATCTTATTTTAGACAGAAGACTCTCCAACTATGAGCTTTGCATCATTCGATCTGGATGCCGCAATCGGTGACGAGGAGATCAGCTATGCTCAATCCTCCGCAACCGTCTCCGATGAGGTCAAAACCAAGCTCCATGAGATGCTGATTCATATGAACAAGAGCACTTCTATCCTTGTAGAAGATGCAGAGCCAATTTGCCAGTTATTCAAAGAACTGAAAGGCAAACCGCCATCGGAGCTTGAAAGCGCCATCATCCCTGCTGCTTTCATTGAAGGCCATCAGCCTCAAGTATCCACGGCTCGCCAAAGAATATCAGAGCGACTGGCTGAGCAGGACTTAGTCAAAAAAACACAATGAAGGCAAGGAAGAATTGAAGACGATGCAGGCCCAAATCAAAACTTTGGAAGCCAGGCCAAGTCAACATGAAGATCGGATCAAGCAACTTCAAGCCACTAAAACCGAACTCATCAAGAAGCTTGAGGCAGTACGCAAAGAGATATCCGATACTCAATAACAACTTGGCCTGATTCCAACAACCATCGCGTCGGCGCAAGAGAACCTGCAGAAGCGCTTGAACGAGGTCCGCCAAGTCCACAAAAGCATCAAGAATATACCCGGCTCCGATGTTGAGGATTTGGAGGAAATCCAGATGATTGACAATATCCGTCTGCCCGCGATCGAGATGATCTGCAAACATTGTAATATTTGAAATTGCTGGTTGTACCTAACTTGGTCTGATGACATCAATCATCGACACATACTTGATCTGATCTGATGACATCGATCATCGATGAACAATTATGTTTGTAAATATTTTTGCCGTTAAGGCGATACGTATCGTATCAGCTATCTCAGTCGACATCGCATAGAATATCGACTTTATGAATCGACCCAAATACTTAGGTAATATTGCTTCAAATATTTCCCATTAAGCGCTTTAGAAAACTCTTCTCCTTACAATATTTCCAAAATATACGCATTACTGGGAACACACCGATTCACACGATAAGGACCTTTCCAACTAGGTGACCATTTTCCAAACTTAGAACTTTTAGTCCCTATCGGCCAAATCAGCTTCCAAACCAAGTCCCCCTTGATAAACTCTTTTGGTTTAACTTTTTTATCATAATACTTAGCAACATGAGCCTTATTATTTTCAATATTTTTCAGAGCTCTTAAGCGAGTTTCAGCCAAATCATCCAACTCAAAATTCATCAAACTCCTGTATTCATCGGCAGTCAAGTTGCCTTGTTCCGATATACGTCTTGATCCGATTCTGACTTCCCATGGCAAAACGGCTTCATGTCCATAAACCAAATTATACGGAGATAACTTAGTAGATCCATGACACGCCATCCGATATGCCCATAATGATTCAGTCAAAGTCAAATGCCATCGCCTTGGTTGCTCATCAATTTTTTGTTTGATAACTTTAATAATACTTTTATTTGATGCTTCTGCTTGACCATTGGCTTGCGCATAATAAGGAGAAAAATTTAATAATTTAATACCCATATTGGCAGCAAAATCTTGAAATCAATTAGACATGAACATAGTCCCCTGATCGGTCGTAACAGTTTGCGGAATACAAAACCTATGCTCCTTAACGAATTCCACCATATTCTTGGAATGAGCAATCTTTAAAGGAATCGCCTCAACCCACTTAGTGAAATAATCAGTTGCCACCAATATAAATTTATGTCCCTTGCTTGACAATGGATAAATTTGTTCGATCAAATCAATTCCCCATCCTCGAAGAGGCCTTGGCTTGATGATCGGATACATGGCTAATGCAGGTGCTTTTTGCATATTTGCAAACTTCTGGCATTCTTGGCAACCCTAATAATGTTCAAAACAATATTCCAAAATTGTTGGCCAAAAACAACCCATCTTTCTAATTATCCATTTCATTTTATAAGCCGATTGATGTGCACCACAAACTCCTTCATGCACTTCATCCATCATGTCCTTGGATTCCGATTTACTCAAACATCGGAGCAATACACCATCAATCGTCTTATAATATAATTGATTATCAAGCAATACATATTTAACAGCCATGAATCTCAATTTCCTGGAAACCTTTTGTGATGGATCTTTAAGATAATTTACAATTTCATACCTCCAATCCCTGACTTCTGGCTCTATCGTCATAATCCTGAAAAAGCCAATATCCTGAAGCAGCTTGTGCCAAATTATTAGCCTCTTGATTTTGAGCTTTAGGGATATGCTCGATTTCTACCATCACAAATTATTTTAACAATAATCGGCACTCTTCAAAATAATGAATCAAAATATCATCCTTGCATTCATATTTACCGATTAATTGATAAATCACCAACTGGGAATCTCTAAATATTTCAACAGCCTCAGCTCCGATTTCCAATAATAACTTTAACCCTTTAAGCAATGCTTCATACTCAACTCGATTATTCATAAAACTTGAATCCATCGGATAACTAAATTCAAAATTTGCCCCCCAAGGAGAAACAATTACGATTCCGATGCCGCATCCTTGGCAGCATGAAGACCCATCAAAGAACATATACTTGACCGAGGCATCGGTTCAACATTTTAGCTTCATCTCCGATATGTTGGGTTACAAAATCATCCATTATTTGTCCGTTTACCGCTTTAGCCAATTTGTATTTCAAATCCAACTCTGATAATGCCAAAATCCACTTTCCAATTCTTCCTTTCAACATCGGCATAGACAACATATACTTGACCACATCGGTTTAGCAGACAACCGTGCACTCAGAAGATAACAAATAATGCCTCAACTTAGTGCAAGAGAAATATAAGCATAAACATAATTTCTCAACCGGGAGATACCTGGTCTCCGCATCAATCAACTTCCGACTCAAATAATAAACCACTCTTTCTTTCCCTTCAAATTCCTGTATGAGAACAGACCCGATTGACAACTCATTGGTCGACAAATATAATCGGAATGGCTTATTCCTCTGAGGTGGAATCAAGACTGGCGGCGTCGTCATATATTGTTTTATTTCATCAAATGCCTTCTGTTGCTCTTTTCTCCATACGAATTCCTCATCGGCTTTCAATTTCAGCAGCGGAGAGAAAGGATGAATTCTTCCAGATAAATTTGATATAAATCTTCTAACTAAATTAATGTTATCGATTAACGATTGGAGGCTCGTCTTATCGGTCGGCGGCTTAGCATCTTTGATAGCTTTCATGCTTTTCTGCCCGACTTCAATGCCTTTTTCATGAACCATGAAACCCAAAAATCGTCCAGCTGATACTCCAAACGCACACTTATTAGGATTCATCTTCAAACCATGTTTTCTTGTGCATTTGGAGTTTCTCGTAAATCGGCCAGATGCTGTTTGTATCCATCGGACTTTACCACCACATCATCAATGTAAATTTCAACAATCCTATCGATCAGTTTATGAAATATATAATTAATTGCTCTCTGATATGTAGCACTAGTATTTTTCAAACCAAAGGTCATCACAGCCCACTCATATAATCCAAGTGCACCAGGACATCGGAACGCAGTTTTAGGAATATCTTCTTCTGCCATAAAGATTTGATTATATCCAGCATTACCATCCATAAAACTAATCACCTTATGTCCTGAAGCTACATCGACCAACATATCAGCAATCGGCATTGGATAACCATCCATCGGAGTTGCTTTTTTAAGATTCCTGAAATCCACACAAACTCGCAGCTTCCCATTTTTCTTGAAAACAGGAATGATGTTAGATATCCATTCAGCATACTGACAAGGTTGAATAAACTTAGCTTCATATAACCAAGTTATTTCGGCATTTATTTCTTTATCTAGTTCTGGTCTAAATTGTCTCGGCGCCTGTTTGAAAGGCCGATACCCTGGTTTGATCGGGAGCTGATGTTCAACAATAGATCGGCTTAAACCTGGCATTTCGTAGTATTCCCAAGCAAAACAGTCACAATACTCTTTCAACAACTTTATTAATTCTTGTTTAAACTCAGGATCCAATTTAGCACTTACATATGTCGGCCGAGGTCTATCTCCTAAACCTATATCTACTTCCTCTAATTCATCGGCCGACATAAACCCTTGACCAAGTTTACCCTCATCTTCAATAAATTCCTCCATTAATACAAACTCTCAGAGCCGACTGCTTGGATCGGCTTTAAACCATTATCGGACACTTGGACAAAATTGCCTTCCCAGACTCTACCCGATANATCAACAAGCATTTTTGTCATCGGCTTGCCATCAAAATACCCCTTCACATATAAAGGCCTCAAATGCCGATACTTTTCATCAATTGGCTTTTCAAATACAGCTTGTTGAGGTTGTAAGATTAACTGTGCCACAACCTCTTCAACGTCATCGGCTTTATCATCAGTCGAACTTACATTATATTCAGCAGGCAGCATAAACACCATGTTCACCGACGCCGATGGCCCTTCATCATCACGCTTAGGCTTAGCTTTCCAAACCTTAGAATTATCATCTCCTTGATGCATTTCCTTGAGCAATTCCTTGAATTGGAGACACTAGACCCTTCTTTTTTGCATTTTAGTCAAACCTTCCGGACACCATTGCGGATTAATCTTTGGGTGCGGGCCTGGTTTGACCTCCTAATTCTCTTCTAATTCCTGCACATCATCTGGCTTTCGGATATTTTCATTTTTCCTGTACACCAAACGATCATGAACAGAAACACGGTCATCCTTATATTTTTGGCGATCATTATACCTTCGACGATCATCTTCCCATCGGTCATAGCACCGATTCTCATACTCACGCCGATCGTGGTATTCACGCCAATCTTCACACTCCTGCTGATAAGCGACTTCATCATGCCAGCTACAACGACGCCTGTAATCCATTCGATCATGTATAGAATGACGCTGTCTTTTTGAATCCCGATAACTTTCATATTGATCACTGCATTCTGGACAATCGTAGATCGACGGAAGCCTCAATTTCTCATTCTAGCAAAACCTAAAAAAGGGCATCCCCAATGATCTTCATCATCAAACCTCTTCATCGGAGGACTCTGATCCCGTTCTTGCTGTCTTACATATTTTTCAATGAGTTGCTCTGATGTAACTCTGGGTTTATCCCTGCGTCGACGGTCTTCCCGATAATTCTGATAGTTCCGATCCCTCACCTCATCGGCCGATACTTGACACTCAGGATCAACAGCTCCCGATTTCTTCGCATGGTCCGATGTGAGAACTTTAGCCTTCATTTTCCTATCAAGTGCTCCAATTTCAACCATATTCTGAGGGAACGGATGCCCATCAAGCTTCATCGGCTTCTTAACAGTTTCAACTTTGATAATCCTCTTCTCAATTGCCGATTGAATTTCATTGCGGAAGACTTTGCAATTATTTGTATGATGTGATACTGAATTGTGCCACTTGCAATACTTCTTTTTCTTTAACTCTTCAGCAGAAGGGATTGTATGATTCGGGGACAGCCTGATTTGTTTTTCTGCCAACAATAAATGAAATAATTTATTAGCCTTAGTGATATCAAAGCTGTACCTTTCTGGCTCGACCTTCACCCATGGGCAGGCAACAGAATTCTTATTCTTAGTCCACTCAGCCAAATCGACTTCAGCTTCATCACCATCGGAATCATACTCAATGTTAGCAATTTTTCTTTGATACTTCTCCCTCTGGTAATCATTATTGCGTCCTTCATGCTAAGAGAGTTTCTGAATCATGTGTCCCAAGCCTTCAAAATCTTGACTAGTGTATCGATCTCTGACTTGAGGCAACAATCCTTGGAAAGCCAAATCGTCCAGTTATCCCTCCGATAGATTCAACGAATAACATCGGCTACAGACATCTCTGAATCTTTGAACAAACTCATTAACCGGTTCCCCATTTCTCTGTCGGAGAGCCATCAAATCAGACAGTCTGGTCTCTTCTACTCCCATGAAGAAATAAGCGTGAAATTGCTTCTCCAGATCGGCCCAATTATTGATAGAATTGCGTGGCAATGAAGAAAACTATGAAAAGGCCGAACCAGAGAGAGACATAGGGAAAAGCTTAACTTTCAATGGATCAATTGATGCTACTTCACCACATTGAATTGTGTAACGACTAATATGCTCAATGGTGGTAACATCTCTTTGTCTAGAAAACTTATAGAAATCGGGAATCCTGAAGCGGGCTGGCATTGGCAATGTGTCAAACCAGTCCGGATACGGCTTCCGATACAGATAGGACTGTCGCTTAGGTTTCAAACCAAACTGATTTTTCATGATATCAGCAATCTTATCAGTCCAATCCTCCTGAGCATAATTCCCCTGACTGATCGGAGCACGTGTCGATGTCATTATGACTGGTGTTTCAACAGGTCCAACCAACGGCTCCCGATAGTCAGCTCCCCTGTTCCTTGGCCAATTTTCAGTGTTGAAGTAAGAAGGATACACCATTTTACCATTAACCACAGGGATACGGCTTCCAAACTGATCAATGTGTTGAGATGCGCCAGAATCCTTATCCCCTGTTTCTTCTTCCTCCTCTTCTTCTTCACCTCCATCTGTCGCCTTGGCTTTTAGCTTCTTTGTCTTGGGAGTTTCATATGACTCAGGATGCGTTTCTGGTGATGTAGATGAACTGATCTGCATAATTTTCTTCTTGAGATCCTTTACTGCAGAAGAACTAGCACCAAAATAAGCAGGTCCTTTTCGGATATCCTTCAGCTCTGCTCCATCCAGTAACTTGGCGACCAATCCCACCATCGTGTTAAGCAATATTCTAGATTGGTTAATCAAAGCATGACTCACACCAGCATCTATATAATCTTGAAAGAACTGCCTCTCATCTGCTGTAACCCGATCAAACGCTTCCTTGGGAACAGAAAACTGATTTTTCTTGATCACAGCATTGCGAGTCTTGCTGAATGAGTCTAGGCACAGGTTCTTGAATTCTTCAAGTTGTGCTTCCACGAGCTTCTTCTGCTCATCACTGAGGTCTTCCATTGTGACGACAGAAATCTCGCTTTTGTCTCCAGGAGGAGCCATCGCAGAAGCTTTCTTGTCCCACTAGGTGTGCCAAAATGTGTTGACGTCCAAAAAGTCAGGCATTGACTCTCAGAAATTAACACTGTGGCCTGGAAGATTTGCTTGAACTTCAGTGCAGGTCCAAAATCTTGAGGTTCGTGGCGTGCCAGTCGATGACCTAAAATTGACAAAATAAAGTTTAATCAGTAAATAACAAGGAACTCATCGGCCAAAGCCCCGATTCATTCCAGCAATTGGATCAACATGAAAAGAAGTTCGATGCGAGCATGAACCATCGGCCTTAAGTCTGATTCGTGATGATATGAAATATACTAAAATTAGCCATCGACTATGAAAGCCGAATCGGAGATAAATCTAACTTAAAGTCATTCTTTAATATACATCTTTCCAAAGGCATTAAACAAACTAAATCCCATGTCACTAACAATCGGATCGGTTTCGAGACAGCGTTGCTAGCAGGGCACCAATTAGCTTATTTACTCCAATAGATCGATATATATCAAAGAACTCATTTAAACCAGATTTATTTGTAACTTGATAATTAAATCAGCTGTATAAACAATATAAACTGATCTACTATGAAGCTTAAATTGCAATGAAACTGAATAGATCTTTTAAATAAATGTAAGCCGATAAGACAAAATCAACAAGATACGGTAAAGGGTGAGCGATCTAAACAAAGAAGAGCGATACGCTTCAATCTACAGCCTAGAACAACTCAATAAATTGGTGAATTATATAGACGAAGAAGGGCGATACGCCTCAATCTAAAGCCTAAATTAACTCGATAGATGTCGCTCTTACAGATAGGGATGAAAACGGTAGGGATACTTTCCGTCCGTCCGTCCGACCGAAGGGATTTAGACACTAAATGAATAGTCCGATATTCGGATTCGGAGATTCAATATCCGATTGGTATCCGAATCCGGGTACCCAAAGTTGGATATTTCTTAAAGATATATAATATATATCAATATCCGCTCAATATCCGACATATTTTACACTATCCGTATCTGAATCCGAATCCGAGAAAAAAATAAATATCTGTATTCGTATCCGTGCATATCCGTTTGTATCCGATCCGTTTTCATCCCTACTTAGAGACAAACCGGAGGTCAGGATAATGCAGCCCTGCCTGCTGAAGAACTCGACGAAAAGGGTTGGTGGCACGAGGCTTGAAAGTTGTGTTTGTATTGATGGTTGTGTGAACATCTTTTATAATGGCACAGGGTTTATATTTATACCCTGGCTTTATCGTATCGGAACGAGGCATCGAGGCCAATTCCGAGAAGATAACCGCCATCACCGACATGGGGCCAATCCAGAACGTAAAGGGGGTCCAACGCGTCACGGGATGCTTGGCCGCGCTCAGCCGTTTCATCGCCCGACTCGGGGAACGGAGCCTGCCCTTGTACCGACTGCTCAAGAAGTCGGATCACTTCGTCTGGAACGCCGAGGCGCAGCAGGCCCTCGACTCGCTTAAGGCATCGCTCAAAAATCCGCCGATCCTGACCGCCCCGGCGGAAGGAGAGCCCATGCTGCTCTACATCGCGGCGACCACTCATGTGGTGAGCACCGCCCTCGTCGTCGAGCGCGATGAGCCCGAGAAGATCCAAAAGGTACAACGCCCCGTCTACTTTATCAGCGAGGTCCTGTCCGACACCAAGGTACGCTACCCCCAGATCCAAAAGCTGGTCTACGCTATCCTGATCACCAAACGGAAGCTCCGGCATTACTTTGACGCCCACCCCATCACGGTGGTGTCAAAGTATCCACTCGGCGAGGTGATCCAGAACCCCGAGGCCGAGGGGAGGATAGCCAAGTGGGCGCTCGAGCTGATGGGCAAGAATGTCACCTACGCCCCTCGGGACGCCATCAAGTCGCAAGCACTGGCCGACTTCGTCGCCGAGTGGACCGAGGCCCAGACTCCCCCGACCTCCATCGAACACGAAACATGGGTCATGTACTTCGACGGATCGCTCATGAAGGAGGGAGCCGGTGTCGGCCTCGTCTTCGTCTCGCCTCTGGGCGTGCGCATGGAGCACATGGTCCGACTGCACTTCTCGGCCTCCAACAACGCCGCCGAGTACGAAGCCCTCATCAACGGACTCCGTATCGCCCTCGAGCTCGGCATACGGCGTCTCGAGATCCGAGGTGACTCAGAGTTGGTCGTCGACGAAGTGATGAAGGAGTCGAGCTGCGTCAGCCCCAAGATGGCCGCCTACTGCCGGGCGGTCCGCGAGCTGGAAGACAAGTTCCTCGGCCTCGAGCTCAAACACGTCCAACGACGATACAACGAGGCGGCTGACACCGTTGCCAAGGCGGCCTCCAACCGGAAGCCTGTCCCCCACGGAGTGTTTGCCAAGGACCAGCACGCCCCCTCCATCCGACTTGACGACGAACCACCCGAACCTCCAACGCAGGAGGAAGCAGAAGTGATGGAGATCGACGCAGCACCAGGGCCCAACCTCGAGGATCCCGACTGGAGGATTCCGCTCCTTGAGTGGATCGTGCAGGGCAAGCTCCCTTCCGACAAGACCGAGGCTCGGCGGACCGCCCGCTGGGCCAAGACCTTCACATTCATCGAGGGAGAACTTTACCGACGAGGCACCTTTGACGTCCTAATGCGCTGCATCTTGATCGACCAAGGCAAGGAATTGCTGAGGGACATCCATGCGGGAGCATGTGGGCACCATGCCGCGCCGAAGACACTTGTCGGGAAAGCTTTCCGGCAAGGGTTCTACTGGCCAACCGCGGTCGCCAATGCCAAGGACATCGTGCGCAGCTGCGAAGGCTGTCAGTTCTATGCAAGGCAGACTCACCTCCCGGCGCAAGCCCTGCAGACCATCCCCATCACTTGGCCCTTTGCCGTATGGGGTTTGGATCTAGTCGGGCCACTGAAGAGAGCACCCGGGGGCTTCACGCATCTCCTCGTCGCCGTTGACAAGTTCTCCAAATGGATCGAGGCAAGGCCCATCAGGCGGGTTCACTCGCAAGAAGCTGTCCAGTTCTTCACCGACATCATCTACCGCTTCGGGGTCCCGAACGTGATCATCACCGACAACGGCACTCAGTTCACGGGCAAAAAGTTCCTCAACTTCTGCGATGACAACAACATCCGAGTGGACTGGGCCGCCGTCAGCCATCCCAGAACCAACGGACAGGTGGAGAGAGCCAATGGCATGATCTTGCAAGGACTGAAGCCACGAATCTTCAAACGCCTCGAGAAGTTCCGGGCAAGGTGGGTTGCAGAGCTCCCGTCGGTCCTCTGGAGCTTGCGAACCACTCCAAGTCGAGCCACGGGCTGCACGCCCTTCTTCATGGTGCACGGATCCGAGGCGGTCCTCCCGACTGACCTCGACTACGGCAGCCCAAGAGTTCGTGCCTATGACGACGAAGGGAATCAAGCCTCCCTGGAGGACGCCATCGACCAGCTGGATGAAGCACGCAGCGTCGCACTACTCCACTCGGCCAAGTACCAGCAGGCCCTACGGCGGTACCACGACCGCAACATTCGAAGCCGGGCCTTTCAAGTCGGCGACCTCGTCCTCCGACGAGTTCAGAACAACCGCGGCCGCCACAAGCTGTCGCCACCATGGGAAGGCCCCTACATCATCGACCAAGTCCTCCGCCCGGGGACTTTCAAGCTCAAGGACGCGGACGGCCAAGTTCTCACGAACGCTTGGAACATAGAGCAGCTACGTCGCTTTTACCCTTAAAGAGTGCCTGTACTTTTCAATTCGCGATAATAATCAAAGTACTGCGCTGTTCCGAGTACTTTATTCGCATACGGTCGTTTTCCGAAATGTACCCTGCGAGTTCCCAAAGCTAAGCGGCGGGCGACCCCTTCCCTGTGCAGGATCGCCCACCGCTCGGGGGCTCCACCCGGGGCCCAGTGCCCCTCCTTTTTTCACAAAAATTCGACAAGTGATCGCTCTCGTGCGCGATCAAGCGGTATACTTTTGCGCTTGCGAGAAAGAAACGTCAGCTCGAGGGGCTTCGTGACCACGCTTGTCCAAGTTTCGAGTGCTTACGCCCCTGCGGCTACGGCGCTAACTTGCGGGCAAAGTCCAAGTCCTCGGATCGACGTCTTCTTCCCGAGAAGCAATAAAGGAACCGCCTCGACTAGTTGCCGCTTGCAGCGTATCGATCTGCTGCTTGTCATTGTTCGAATCTTCTGAAACCGCTCGGGGGCTGCGAGTCCGAGTGCCCAAACTCCCGAGTTCCTACGCCCCGGCGGCTACGGAACAGAGTCCGACGAATAGGCCCCCGCGCCTTTCCATCTCGACCCACGACCCCCAAAAGCATTCGAAAGAAAATGAAAATGGCAAACAACAGATAAAAACACGAGTTTTTTGAGCAACAACGATCATCCTTTAAAGAGGAGTTTGGTTCATTACATGACAAAATGACTAAGTCCTCTATGTCTATCCTACTCCAGCCCGAGATCCTTCAGGGCGGCGGTGAGCACCTTCTCGGCGAACGAGGAAGACTCGGCTTCAATCTCATCGTACTCAGCATCCTCGTAGCCGGGGGCCCACCCACCTTGCAGAGCCTCCCGATCCATGGTCGGGTAGTGCGACAAGAACATGGCAATGATCTTCCGCGCCACACTCCGAGCAAGATCCGAGGCCTGCGCCCGAGTCCTCCCTGCAACAAGGGCGACGCGGTCCACCAGCGACGGGCCGCCGCCGACGTTGAGCTCTTCAAACATGTGCTCGACGGCCTGGACCAAAGCCTGGTGGACCTCGGACTTCTTCTCGAGGGCCCTTTGGCTCTGCTCGCCCGCCTCCCTGGACCTCCGAAGGTCCTCGACAGCTCCTGTAGACAATTCTTCGTCAGGAGTTACCTCGCAGGAAGGAAAGCCAGGAGGAAGGATAAGCACAAACACAATACTTACCGGCCAACTCCGCCTTCAGGTTGTGACCAAGCTGCACCAGCTCTTGGTTGGCAGCAAAGGCCTTGGCCACCTCGCGCTTCTCGGCCTCGAGCTTGGCCCCCAGGTCAGCCTTCTCCTTCCGTAGGGCTACATTGGCAGACAAACCTAAGCAAACTCGCCGCCACTCGAGGAGAACGGAAAGAAACCGCCTGACAAGAAATGAGCAGGGATAACTTACCGAGGATCTCCTCCTCCCGCTTCTGGGCGACTTCTTTGAGGCAGGCCCCCTCTTCCTCGGCGGCCTCCAGCTTCTCGGCCAGCCCGATCGCTTGGTTGTTGGCCGTCTTGAGGTCGAGGTCGCGGTGTTCGAGGTCTTTCTGAAGGTCCACCACCTTTTCCTTCAGCCCCTCGGCCTCCTGCACGGCGGCGTCCTTCGCCCGGTTAGAGGCGTCGGCGGCCGTCAGCGCCTCCATCACCGTCTTCTCGGCCTCCTCCACCTTCGCCTCAAGAGCGGCTTTCTCCTCCGCGGCATCCTCAATTGCCTCGTCCCTGGCCTCCCGGGCCTCGGTCAGCTGGGCCTCGAGCTGCTCCTTCTCGGCCTTCAGCTGTTCGACGGCGGCCCATAGCCCGGCCTCCCAATGGAGGAACAGGGACTTGTCGGAGCTGCTCTCCATGATCTTCTGAACGAAGGCCGAAGAGAGAGCGGTCAGACACTCCCAAGATGGCGCTCACCTTAAAAGACCAAAAGAAGAGAACCCGAGGACTTACCCGGGAAGGCTTGATGATCATTTCGTTGAAGATCTCCTTCATGTCGTTGAGGCCCTTCCCGAGAAGACGACACTGCTCCATCTCCGACTGGTCGTCCAGTTCGAAGATGGGACTCTCCGGGTCCTGACGATCGTACCACAACAACCGACCCTCGCACGGCAGGTTCGGGTTGTTCTCGATGGGTACGAGGGTCTGGTAGCGACGGTCCATCGTCATCATCCCCGGGGCGTCCCTGAAGGAGTCCGGGATGCCCCTCAAGGGGCTCAAGGGCCTCGGGGGCCCTGAAGTCTGCCCCCCGCTTGGATCGCCACCGCTCCTCCGAGAACCATCCTCCGACGAGTCCTCGAGCACAACGATCTCCGGCGGCGCCGCCCCGGAGGACTCGGGGGCTGCAGCAGCCGCCGCCGCCGGGATGGCAGCGTCTTGGAGGGCGCCGGACGTCCCCGCCTCTGCTTCCTTGGGGCCGGCCGCGGTCCCCGGAGAGGCAGCGACCCCGCGGCCATCTCCCCCGGCAGTAACCCCTCGGCCCCGGCTAGGGCCGCGTCACCAGACACGGCGACCTCCCCCGCTCCGGGGCGGGCCGCCGCCTCCTGAGGAGTAGGCAGAGCCGCCTCCACCAGCTCCTCGGCCAGCTCGGCTTGGAGCGCCGCGACGGCCGCCTCCGTGGGGACGGTCTGTGCAATGGCCAGGCCCGTCGGGAGTGCGTCTCCCGGGCTGTCGCCGTCCCCTTCCTGCACCTTCTCCTCCACAGAGGGCGCCACCCTCCGTGCCGCCTCCTCGGCCTCCTCCGCCGTGGGCACCGGCGTCGCCTCCTCGGCCCGCTCCGCCGTGGGTCACCTTCTCGGCCCGCTCCGTCGCAGGCCTCGGCGTCTGCGCCGCCGAGCGCAGCATCTTCTTCGGCGCCACCACGAGCGGAGTGTCGGCCCGACTGGTGCATCACAAGTCGGGGAGCCCGGCTGAGAAAAATGGCAACTACAGAGAAAACAAAAACCACTCGAGAAGGACAGATCATCGCTCACCTCGACGAGATGGTCCGAGTCCGCTTGGAACCCGTCGGCGCTGGGTCCTTCGGGGATGCGGGCCTCTTGGATCCCGCGAGCGCCGTTGGGGCGGGGGCCACCTGCGCGGTTTCGGCGTCCCTACCCGAGTGGGGCGCCGCCTGACCAGACGGGCCTCCCCCTTCGACCGGGGACGGATCCGGCCGCCCCGTCGTGGCCCTCACCGGGGCGGAAGGGGCCTGCGTCTCCACCACGGGCGGCGTGGGCGAGGCCCCGCCCCCAACAGGATCTGCCCTTGCGGCAGGAACGGGCGTCCGGGGCGCGTCCCGCCCTTCGCTATGCGCCCGCGTCGTTTGAGGGGCTGGCGGCGGCCGCCTGTCATCTCGTGGCGCAAACCTTTTGGGGGAGCGCGACGCCCCTGATGACGAACCCCCCTCGTGGGCGCGCTCCGACAAGTCCCGGCTCCGGCTTCTCTCCCGACGGGGGGAGACCGTGTCCCGTCGGGACTCTTCCCCTCCTCGGGCACATGACGGGTGGACGGAGGCGTGCGGCTGCGCCTCTCGCGCTGGCTGTCCCCGGAAGACCGTCGATGCCGGCTCGACCGGGAGCTTTCGCTCCTCCCCGCATCCGGCGGGGGCGATCTCCCTCCCCCACTGGACCTCGGCTTCTGCGCCGAGGACGAGGCGGTCATCGCCGCAACCGCCTTAAGCTTCCTAGGGGGCGCATCCTCGTCATCGCTCTCCTCGTCGTCGTCACTCCTCGAGTCCCCCTCCGCGGGCTCCGACTCGGGGTCCTCATCTTCGGAGACTCGGTCTCCCTTCGCCCTCCGCTTGGCTCGCTCGGCGTTTCTCTCACGCTTGGCGATCTCTCGTTTCTTCCACTGCTCCCGGCGGTCTTTCTTCGCCTTGGCCCATTCGGCCTCGGCCCGATTCTTCGCCCTGTCCTCGGGAAGCGGCGGCAGGGAGTAGGAGCAGTCATGGCTCTTCACCTAAAGAACTCGGGATCAGGAAACCGAAAGGTGCTCGGGATTGAGTTCAAGACGGAGGAAGGAATCCTTACCAAAGCTTTGGTGTGGGCGTTCGGGAGCATGGGGAGGAGGTACGGCGGCGGATATGCGTCATGAGCCCTCCCCATCGCTGCCGTCACCCGGCGCTCCACCTCGGCCTTCGAGGGCAGGGGGTTCATCGTCACGGTCCCCACGAAGGGGGCCTTCGCCGGAATCATCTGCCAGATCTGGAGGGTGCGCCGCCTCAGCGGTACGATACCTCTCGAGAGGTACCCGCCGATGACCTCCGCTGCGGACACGTTCGCGTCCTGGAGTCGGGCGAGCGCCTTCCAGATATTCCCGAGGAGTTTCTCCTGCAGCTTCTTCTCGGGCCCGTACGCCCACTCGTCGGGCGCCTTCTCGAATGTCTTCCCGGTGTACTCCGGGAGGGGGTTCTTGGAGTCGTTCTTGAGGTAGAACCACATTGGGTGCCAGCCCTTGTTCGAGCTGATCAGGGTCCCCGTGATGTAGTCCTTCGACCGCCCCTGCTTCATCTTCAACACGGCGCACCCGATCGTTGCGGGGGCGCCGCCCTCGGCGGGGTGCAACGCGAACTTGAAGAAGTACCTGAAGAGGTCCCAGTGGGCCTCCATCCCCAGGTACCCCTCACAGAGCGCCACGAACACCGCCATCTGTTGCACTCCGTTGGGGTTGATGTGGTGGAGCTCCAGCCCGTACTCGTTGAGCACGGCGCGGATGAACCTCCCAGCGGGGACGGAGAACCCGCGCTCGTGGAAGGCGACGAACGAGACGACGTATCCGCGCGGCGGTCGGGGGTAGTCCTCCACGCCTGGTATCTTCCACTCCTCGGCCGCCGTCAATGGCGGAAGCAGCCCTTCCGCCACAAGGCCCTCCAGCTGCCGGAGCGTAACCCTCGAGCGCTCCCAGGTCGACATCGCAAAGCTATCAGAAGGGGGAAACGCAGGCGGGATAGGGAGCTCGGTCTCTCACTCCCCGGGAAAACGCGGCGACGGCGGCGGAGGACGCTAGAAAACGAGCGCAGCAGCAGCGGAGGAGGCGAGACGCGCGATGGAAGGCGAAAGGCTCGGGATAGGGTAAAACCCTAGGCGGCCGCGGCGCAGGGCTATAAATAGGGGCGGAGCGGAGCGGCGACATTAATCGCGCGGGCCCACCACTGGCGCAGCGGCGACGCGAGCCCGTCGTTTCATCTGACCTCCTCAAAAGGCGCGCCCTCCCCCCACGCGGCGGAAGAACGGGCCGGCGCTTCCGTGCTCGGCCCATCGACGGTTGGGCAGCGGCCCGGCCCACTAACGAAGCGTCCTTGGCAAGCTTCACTTCCCCGACGAGCTTCCCGACCCCGACAACCTCCAAGGCAAACCACCCGGGCTCAAAACCTTAACAAGAGCACCAGCTCTTCTCAAGGCTCGGGGGCTACACCCGGCGGGTGCGCTCGCGCGCCCCCACCGGAAGAATCGTGACTTACCATATCTGCGCTGCCTCTCAGCCTGGGCGCGAGTCTCCATCTCCCCCCCAGGCTCGGGGGCTACTGACGAGGGTCTGGATTAGGGGTACCCAATCAAGCCCTTAACCCGGGTCCTCACGATAATCCGCCCCTCAAAAGCAAAAGCCGAAGACCCAAATCAAGTGGATTCTCCACGCCCCGACAGCTCGGAGGTCGCCCGACGAGTCTCCGATTCGCCCGAGGAGTTCTCCGCCCCCGAGTGGTTCCCCGATTCGCCCGAGAAGTTCTCCGCCCCCGAAAGGCTCTCCGATTCGCCCGGGGAGTTCTCCGCCTCCGAGGAGTCTCCGGCTCGCCCAGCCAGACTACTCGGCTTCGTTCCGTCCCGGCCCATCCGGTGCCGTACCCACTTGGTACCCGCCGTGCCAGAGTATGATGGGCGTCCGTCCTTTGCCACGGCAGCCACAGTGGCGCCCGTCTCATCCGAACAGGGACGCTACAGCCCTGGAAGAAACGCATGCGCAACATCAGGCGCCCAAGGACGACCCCAGGCGCCCAAGGACGACACCTGGAGCCCGAAGAGGACACCTGGAATTCCCGAAGGCCTAGAACAAGTCAACCACGACCCGGAAACTACCCGAGAGCCTACCCGAGAAGTCATCTACATCAACCACCCGAGATGTACGATCCCGGGTCCGGCGGGGCGCCCACTCCGTCAACACCTGCTCCCTGTACGGCTCGGCATGTGGCGCAAGTTAAAGGCCTCGGGGCCGAAATTCCCATTGTAATTCTTCCTTTTTACCTCCCCACCTCCTTCTCCCCCTTGAGACTATAAAAGGGGCCGAAGGGACACCAGTGTAGGGAGAGACACGGACAACAGACGAACATTCGAACACAGGACGAATAGAACACCCACTCACACGAACACAGGGACTTGGGACCCTCTCCCTCTCCCGACTAGTTTGTACCCCCTACTACAGACTTGGACTTGAGAACATCGGCACTCACTGGACGTAGGGTGTTACTCTCCGGAGGCCTGAACCAGTCTAAATCCCCTGTCTCTTGAGTCACCATCCGGACCCTGACACGCGATCGTAGAAATTTACTTGCCGGTGGTAGAGAACCCCGACAAGCTGGTCGGGACCAAACGAAAACTGGAGTAGGAGGTGCGGACACTGAAGGCAGCCAACCTCCGTCTGGCGGCCGAATCCGAGCACCTGAAGGAGGCCAACCAGGCATTGAAGGACTCGCATGACCAGGCCATGCATTACCGAGTCTTCTGGAGCTTGAGTAAGTTGGAGTGCTTATTTAGGTCCCATTGCAGCGCTTCGGGCGGAGTTGATGGAATTGAATCAGGCGGCCGAGTTCAACGCCAACTCGCTGGTGCCTGCCGAGTCGGGCCCGGCAACGTTGACATTGGCGCAGCGGCTCAGGGCCGGCCCGAACCGTGCCGCTCAGTTGATGCAGCAGACTGCTATTGGCTTCGGGAGCCGGGTACTGGCTTTGTTCAGAATTCACTTCCCAACGCAGGAGCTAGCCCTAATCACCGATGGTATACTCGAGGAGCTTGCCGACGAAGAGTTCGACGGGCTAGTCGACGAGTGTACCCCTTTGGCCGAGCCTGTTGCAAGAGAACTGGGCCTGTAAAAACAATTATAGATGTAAGCTCTGTAGTTATTCCAATATGTATAAAATTCTGGGTTTATTTGAAGCATTGATGTGTATTGGTGTTTTGTTGGACCCTTTTCCCTGCCGACTAAGACGTTGTGTCACCCGACTGGCCACTGCCTTGTGCCATTTAAGCGCCCTTTTGAACCCGCTGACCACTGCTCACGAAGAGGACGGCTTACCCTGCTACACTGCTCAGCGGGGAGGCTTAGGTGTAGGGGGCGCGCGGGTTGAGCACGGAGCTCAGGGTTTCACAGTTGGGGACTCGGACCAGCCGGGTTAACTCAGTAGTCGCCAGGGGGAGCATAGGGTTGGGCAAGGACTCGAAAGTCGGAGTAAGCATGTACTCCCCCAGGTATCGTGGTGAAGAAAACGCAGTCTGGGTCAGGCCCAGTCCCCGAGCATCAGCATGGGTGCTGGGGAAGGAGTTAATAATAAGCCATATAACGAGGCAAAAGATGCTTTCATTGATATGAGACAAGGAATACATAGCTTTGTTAAATTCTACGGGTAGAACTTGACGAGGTGCTCGATGTTCCACACATTCGGGACAGGGTCGCCGTTAGCCCACTGGAGGCTATATGTTCCTGGCGAAACAACTTCTTTGACGATGAAGGGGCCCTCCCGGGGGGCGGATAGCTTGTGCTTGTCTTTGGTAGACATGACTCGGTGCAGGGCCAAGTCGCCAACGTTGAGGGAGCGTTCCCGGACGTTCTTATCGTGGTAGTGCCGTATCTACTACTCGTGTCTGGCATGCCTGACCAGTGCAGCGAGTCGATGTTCTTCTAGGCAGTCAATGTCGACCTGGCGGCCGAATTCTGCTTCACCTTCCTCGTAGTGCTGGATGCGCGGAGCACCATGGGCTATGTTGGCTGGGAGGATAGCTTCGGAGCCGTACACCAGGAAGAAGGGAGTGTATCCCATTGTTCTGCTTTTCTGGGTGCGTAGGCCCCATATGACATGGGGTACCTCTTTGGCCCACCGGCCGGGATGCTTGTTGAGTTCGTCATACATGGCTTTTTTGAGCGAGTCCTGGACCATGCCATTAGCCCGCTCAACCTGGCCATTGCACCTGGGGTGCGCCGTGGAGGAGTAGTAGACGTCAATGCAATTGTCCTGGCAAAAGTACCAGAACTCGTGCCTGTGAACTCGGAGCCGAGGTCAGTCACGATGCCGTTTGGGACCCCGAACCGATGGGTAAGCTCTTGGATGAACTTGGCAGCTGTGGCCGACTTGGTGTCGGTCACAACCTTATACTCGATCCACTTGGTGAATTTATCAACCGCCACCAAGATGTGCTTGAATCCGCCCGGACGGTTTTGAAGGGCCCAACGTTGTCGAGTCCCCATATGGCAAATGGCCAAGATGGGGGGATGGTCCTTAGCGCCTGAGCCGGCAGGTGCTTTTGCTTCTGGAAGAACTGGCAGCCGGTGCAGCAGCGTACCAGCTCTCTTGCATCAGATAGGGCCGTTGGCTAGTAGAACCCTGCCCTGTAAGCCTTGCTGACTAAGGTGCCGGCTGCTGCGTGGTTGCTGCAAGTGCCCGAGTGGATATCTTGCAGGAGGGTGATACCTTCATCGCGGTGGACACACTTCATGAGTATTCCTGTGGAGGCGGCCTTTCTGTACAGGGCGTCGCCGATGACGACGTAATTTGTCGCTCGCCGTGTTAACTTCTCGATTTCTTCCTTCATACCCGGTGACCAGTTCTCTGTGAGGAAAGCGATAAAGGGGACGTGCCAGTCTGCTTCCACCACAAGAACTTCATTGGTCGGCGGGCCACCCGAGGGTGGCTCCGAGTCGGGCACGGGGCTGCCGTCCTCAAGCATCTTGATGGACGGGGTGCACAGGTCTTGGACGAAGACGCCGACTGGAACCTAGGCTCTGGTGGACCCTAGCTTGGATAGAACATCGGCGGCGACATTGTCTTCCCGGAGGACATGATGGAACTCGAGCCCATAGAAGTGGGCTTCAAGTTTGCGTACCTCTGCGCAGTATGCGCTCATGGTTTCCTTGGTCGTGTCCCAATTCTTGTTGACTTGTTCGACGACTAGCTTGGAGTCACCATAGCACACCAGCCACTTGATGCCCAGCGATACCGCGATCCGGAGACCGTGGATAAGGGCCTCGTACTCGGCCCCGTTGTTGGTGGCCTGGTAGTGTATCTGAAGAACGTATTTCAGGTGCTGCCCCTCTGGAGATATGAACAGCACTCCTGCGCCAGCTCCCTCAAGGTTGAGGGTGCCATCGAAGTACATCTTCCAGTGTGTCGGCCGTTCCGCGGGGGTCGGCGTCTGGATTTCCGTCCACTCGGCCACGAAGTCGGCCAATATTTGGGACTTGATGGCCTCCCGTGGCTCGAAGTTTATGGTGTGCTCACCGAGTTCAATGGACAACTTGACTATGTGGCCGTTGGCATCCCTGTTGTGGAGGATGGCTCCGAGGGAGAAATTCGAGATGACTCGAATGACGTGTGCCTGGAAATTGTGGTGTAGCTTCCTGGCAGTGATCAGGAGCGCATAGAGTAGATGGGAGTACCGGACCTTGGACTCGCTAAGTACTTCTCTGACGAAGTATANGGTGTTTTGTTGGACCCTTTTCCCTGCCGACTAAGACGTTGTGTCACCCGACTGGCCACTGCCTTGTGCCGTTTAAGCGCCCTTTTGGACCCGCTGACCACTGCTCACGGAGAGGACGGCTTACCCTGCTACACTGCTCAGCGGGGAGGCTTAGGTGTAGGGGGCGCGCGGGTTGAGCACGGAGCTCAGGGTTTCACAGTTGGGGACTCGGACCAGCCGGGTTAACTCAGTAGTCGCCAGGGGGAGCATAGGGTTGGGCAAGGACTCGAAAGTCGGAGTAAGCATGTACTCCCCCAGGTATCGTGGTGAAGAAAACGCAGTCTGGGTCGGGCCCAGTCCCCGAGCATCAGCATGGGTGCCGGGGAAGGAGTTAATAATAAGCCATATAACGAGGCAAAAGATGCTTTCATTGATATGAGACAAGGAATACATAGCTTTGTTAAATTCTACGGGTAGAACTTGACGAGGTGCTCGATGTTCCACACATTCGGGACAGGGTCGCCGTTAGCCCACTGGAGGCTATATGTTCCTGGCGAAACAACTTCTTTGACGATGAAGGGGCCCTCCCGGGGGGCGGATAGCTTGTGCTTGTCTTTGGTAGACATGACTCGGTGCAGGGCCAAGTCGCCAACGTTGAGGGAGCGTTCCCGGACGTTCTTATCGTGGTAGTGCCGTATCTACTACTCGTGTCTGGCATGCCTGACCAGTGCAGCGAGTCGATGTTCTTCTAGGCAGTCGATGTCGACCTGGCGGCCGAATTCTGCTTCACCTTCCTCGTAGTGCTGGATGCGCGGAGCACCATGGGCTATGTTGGCTGGGAGGATAGCTTCGGAGCCGTACACCAGGAAGAAGGGAGTGTATCCCATTGTTCTGCTTTTCTGGGTGCGTAGGCCCCATATGACATGGGGTACCTCTTTGGCCCACCGGCCGGGATGCTTGTTGAGTTCGTCATACATGGCTTTTTTGAGCGAGTCCTGGACCATGCCATTAGCCCGCTCAACCTGGCCATTGCACCTGGGGTGCGCCGTGGAGGAGTAGTAGACGTCGATGCAATTGTCCTGGCAAAAGTCCCAGAACTCGTGCCTGTGAACTCGGAGCCGAGGTCAGTCACGATGCCGTTTGGGACCCCGAACCGATGGGTAAGCTCTTGGATGAACTTGGCAGCTGTGGCCGACTTGGTGTCGGTCACAACCTTATACTCGATCCACTTGGTGAATTTATCAACCGCCACCAAGATGTGCTTGAATCCGCCCGGGGCGGTTTTGAAGGGCCCAACGTTGTCGAGTCCCCATATGGCAAATGGCCAAGATGGGGGGATGGTCCTTAGCGCCTGAGCCGGTAGAACTGGCAGCCGGTGCAGCACCGTACCAGCTCTCTTGCATCAGATAGGGCCGTTGGCCAGTAGAACCCTGCCCTGTAAGCCTTGCTGACTAAGGTGCCGGCTGCTGCGTGGTTGCTGCAAGTGCCCGAGTGGATATCTTGCAGGAGGGTGATACCTTCATCGCGGCGGACACACTTCATGAGTATTCCTGTGGAGGCGGCCTTTCTGTACAGGGCGTCGCCGATGACGACGTAATTTGTCGCTCGCCGTGTTAACTTCTCGATTTCTTCCTTCATACCCGGTGACCAGTTCTCTGTGAGGAAAGCGATAAAGGGGACGGGCCAGTCTGCTTCCACCACAAGAACTTCATTGGTCGGCGGGCCACCCGAGGGTGGCTCCGAGTCGGGCACGGGGCTGCCGTCCTCAAGCATCTTGATGGACGGGGTGCGCAGGTCTTGGACGAAGACGCCGACTGGAACCTGGGCTCTGGTGGACCCTAGCTTGGATAGAACATCGGCGGCGACATTGTCTTCCCGGAGGACATGATGGAACTCGAGCCCATAGAAGTGGGCTTCAAGTTTGCGTACCTCTGCGCAGTATGCGCTCATGGTTTCCTTGGTCGTGTCCCAATTCTTGTTGACTTGTTCGACGACTAGCTTGGAGTCACCATAGCACACCAGCCGCTTGATGCCCAGCGATACCGCGATCCGGAGACCGTGGATAAGGGCCTCGTACTCGGCCCCATTGTTGGTGGCCTGGTAGTGTATCTGAAGAACGTATTTCAGGTGCTGCCCCTCCAGAGATATGAACAGCACTCCTGCGCCGGCTCCCTCAAGGTTGAGGGCGCCATCGAAGTACATCTTCCAGTGTGTCGGCCGTTCCGCGGGGGTCGGCGTCTGGATTTCCGTCCACTCGGCCACGAAGTCGGCCAATATTTGGGACTTGATGGCCTCCCGTGGCTCGAAGTTTATGGTGTGCTCACCGAGTTCAACGGACAACTTGACTATGTGGCCGTTGGCATCCCTGTTGTGGAGGATGGCTCCGAGGGAGAAATTCGAGATGACTCGAATGACGTGTGCCTGGAAATTGTGGTGTAGCTTCCTGGCAGTGATCAGGAGCGCATAGAGTAGATGGGAGTACCGGACCTTGGACTCGCTAAGTACTTCTCTGACGAAGTATATAGGGCGCTGAACCATGTACGGGTGGCCTTCTTCTGGTCGCTCGACGACCAGGGCCGTGCTGACTACATGCGTGGTAGCCGAGATGTATAGCAAAAGTTCTTCCCAGGGGTCGGACCCGTGAGTACCGGGGGTGTAACTAGGAACTCCTTGAGGTCGGCCAGGGCCTTGCTTGCCTCGGGGGTCCACTCGAACTTGTCCGCCTTCTTGAGGATCTTGAAGAACGGAAGTCCCTTCTCTCCAAGCTTGCTGATGAATCGGCTGAGGGCCGCCATCATCCCGGTAAGCTTCATGATGTCTTTCTTGCACGTTGGTTCGTTGAGGTTGCGTATGGCATCCAGTTTGACTAGGTTTGCCTCGATGCCGCGTTGGCTGACCAGAAAGCCCAGGAGCTTTCCTGACGGCACCCCAAATACGCACTTTGTAGGGTTAAGCTTCCATATGAAGCGGCGCAAGTTGTTGAAGGTTTCCTGGAGGTCGGTGATTAGGGAGTCGGCGTCATATGTCTTGACAACAACATCATCCACGTAAGCCTCCACGTTGCGGCCGATTTGGCTCTTCAGGCAACCTTGGATGGCCTTCTGGCACGTTGCACCAGCGCTCTTCAACCCAAACGTCATCGTCTTGTAGCAGTAGATGCCGTGCGGGGTGATGAACGTCGTCTTGTCCTGGTTAGAAGTCTTCAGGGCTATCTGGTGATACCCCAAGTAGCAGTCGAGAAAGCACAGGAGCACGCAGCCAGACGTAGAGTCAACGACTTGATCAATTCGCGGGAGAGGGAAGGGATCTTTAGGGCAGCAGCGGTTGAGATCCGTGTAATCAATGCACATTCTCCATTCATCGGATTGCTTCTTTACAAGTACAGGATTTGCAAGCCACTCGGGGTGTTTGCATTCTCTAATGAAACCAGCAGCTAGGAGCTTATTCAGTTCTACCCTAATGGCCTCCTTGCGATCTTGAGCGAATCGGCGTAGCTTCTGTTTGGCCGGCTTTGCGTTTTTGCTCAATTCCAAGGAGTGCTCAGCCTTCTCCCTCGGAACACCCGGCATGTCTGATGGCTTCCATGCGAAGATGTTCCAGTTGTCCCGAAGGAAGGAGGTGAGCGCGTCTTCCTATTTAGGAGTGAGCCCTGGCCCTATGAGGGCCATCTTGGATGGGTCGTCGAGTCCCAAGCTTATTGCTTTGGGGGCGTCTGCAGGTGCCATTGCCGTGGGTTGCTGCTTCTGCTCCGGGAGTACAGGCTCTTCGGTGGCCGCCTTGGGGGCTTCTTCTGCCAGCAGGGTAGTGTTGCTGAGTTGATGGGACAACTCGGTTATCTTGATGGCTTCCCCGTCGCACTCAAAGGAGGTCTTGATGTCTCCATGGATGGAGAGGACGCCATTAGGCGCTGGCATCTTCAGAACCAGGTAAGTGTGGTTCGGAATGGCCATGAACCGGACCAGCATTGGCCTGCCAAAGATGGCATGGTAGGAGCTCCTGAAGTCGGCTACCTCGAAGTATAGGAACTTCGTGCGGTAGTTGTCGGCCGTGCCGAACGTGACTGGTAGAGCAACTCTACCTATCGGGTAGGAAGCTTTTCCTGGCACAATGCTGAAGAACGGATCTTCAGCACTCAGGAGCCTGCTGTAATCGAACCCCATTCTTTTGAGGGTGCTGGTGAAGATGATGTTGAGGGCGCTCCCGCCGTCAATCAGCACCTTGGAGAGGAGAACTCTGTCGACGACCGGAGCCACGACGAGTGGGTAGGACCCTGGCTCGGGGAGGTGTACCCAGTGGTCATCACGGCTGAAGGAGATAGGCGTCTCTGACCACTGGAGGTATTCCACCGGCTTGGTGGAGACCATCTTAACCTCGCGCTTGTGGAGCTTGTCCTTGCGTCGATCGGGGATGGCACCGGGCCGCCCGATGATGACGTTGACCTGGCGGTCAGCGTGCTGGAAGTCGCCATTGACCCGCCTGGGGGCTTCTGGTGGTGGTGGTAGTCGGCGTTCGTCGTCTTGGCGGCGTTGATCATCCCTGCGAGCTGGAGCATCGCGGTCGAGTTCGCCGCGTCTGTAGTCATCCTGGCGATCGTGATCTTCTTTGCGGCGGTAGTCGTCCCGCCAGTCTCCGTTGTAGCCGTCGCGGCGGTAGTTTGTAGCGTCCGCCGTTGTTGTTGAAGCGCTGTTTCTTGGTCGGCGGGAGGACGCCGAGTTCTTTGAGCAGCGCGTGACAATCACTGAGATTGTGCTTTGCGTCTTTGTGGAAGGGGCACCGATAATTCAGTGTATCATGAAACTCCTCGGCAAGGAACCTGGGTTTCTACCGGCTTTCTTCTTCTGCTATGGCTACAAGGGGCTCGGGGCCTGTCTTGCGCCCGCGTAGCGGCTCATGACGCTTCGAGCTTTCAACCCGGTCATCATCTTCCGGGCGCTTCTGCTTGTTCTTGAACTGGGCTTGCTCAGCTTGATCAGCCCGAACCTCTAAGTTGACCACTCCATCAGGTCAGAGACCGTGACAAGGTTGGTTTTGAACAGCGTACGGAATAGCTGGTTGTCGATAAGACCACGCCGGAACGCGTCAATGACATCCCGGTCCTCAACCTCGGTGATCTTGTTCCGGTTGTCGAAGAAACGGTCCGAGTAGTCTCGGAGACTCTCACCCTTTTTCTGCTTGATGTTATCCAGATCAAATCTGGTGCCTGGCCGAGTTTAGCTCGCCTGGTAATTTTTGGTGAAAGCATGGCAGAGATCTGCCCAACTGTCGATGGTGTTTCGAGGAACACCCTCAAGCCATAGGAGCGCTTCCTTGCCCAACATGACGGGGAAGTAGGCGGCGGCTTGGTCATTGGTCCCGTGGGCGGCTTTGACCGCCGTGTGGTACGTCTTGAGCCAGAGCTTGGGGTCAGAGCGACCATCAAACTTCTCCACAAGGGCTGGCTTGAAGGACTCAGGCCAGTGGATGGCACGGAGTCGGGCGGAGAAGGCGGCAAAGCCGTCGAAGTCGTCCTCATCGTCACTGTGGTGATCGCGGCGAGGAGGTCGGATCTGGTCGGCGCGGGGCCGGGCGTCACCACGCCTATGGCGGTGATTGTCCCGCGGGGGGCCGTACCTTCCGTCGTATTGCTCACGCTCCATGAGTTCGTGAACAATGCAGCGCTCGTTCTCCTCTGCCGAGTCATCACCTGCCTCGCCAACCATTGGCGGTCGGGTCGGCCATAGTCTCGGTCGTACCGCTCACGACGCTCGAGCTCGGCCGCATCGTGTTCTTGGTGACGAGCATCGAGGTCGGCACGGATGTCGCGAGCGCACGCCCTGATACGATCACGGAGATCGTCAGGTTGGTGATGTTGTTGGCGCCGTTCGCGCCGCTCCTGGTATCGTTCAGGGTGCTGGTTTGCGTTGCGCGGGTTGCGCCGTTCTTCTTCTTCATCTTCACGGTGGTTCTGGGCCACCTATTCTTCTACGACGGGTAGTGGGGGGTTCCTCTGGCGAGGACGATCCCGATCTGATCTGCTATGAGCAGAGCGGCGACTTGCAGAACGAGTCGAGTTTGATCGCCCAGATCGGGATCTGGCGCGATACGATTGCTCGATCTGCTCCTGGGCTGCTTCCAACTGAGCTTGGGCTCGCTGCACCTCTGGAGTGTCGGGCATGTGACCCAGTTCGGCGTAAGCGGCGGCGACATTGGCCTGGGGCGTGCGGAACGGTACCGGGCGAATGCACCATCGAGGTTCTAGGGCGCGACTCCGTGGGGACCCCGTGGTGGAGGTTGCCGTCTTTGTGGAGCCCAAGGGGGATCTCTCCGGCTGGTACGGCGGCTGCGTGTGCCGCAGGATCGTCGGGGGCTGCTGCGGGTGCGAGGTTTCCGGCCGCTGCTGGGGGCAGAGCGGCTTCTTCGGCGCGTCGTCGGGCTCGGCCATGGTTTCGCTCTTGTCGGCGATCCCTGGCCAAGTCGGTTTCTCCGTCCTGAGTTACAGAATCCTCAGAAACAAAGACTTCACGCCCCGGAGGCGTGGCGTAGCTTGGGTCACTACTTGAGTCGGCCAGGGCCGGCAAGAGCACGCTAGTGGCGACCTGGGATGGCATCTGAGACCGGATCTGAGACATGTCTTCTCGGACCTGGGCCGAGTAGATTGCCGAGGCGTTGCGGAACCCTAGCGGGAGCGCTTTGCGGGGTCGGCGCAGGGCCTCCTCCGACACGTAGATGCATTCGGCGATGGTGTCTTGGACACGATCCAGCCCAACGAGGAGTTCATCTGGGGGAGGAATTCTTCGACGAGTGGCTAGGCCCGGAGCCTGGTCGTTGATGGAGATTGCATCGAGCCGCTGCTGGAGTGGAGCGATGACTGACGAGGAGATCGGCGACGAAGTCAGCGCAGAGCTGGTCGGTGTAGGAGCTTCGGGCGTCACGGTGGAGCCAGAGGCGGCGGGGTGGACCTCAGCAAAAAAATTGATGCCCTCGAGGTGCGTAGCGCAGTCCTTGATGGAGTCGGGGAAGACGATGGAGCGACGATCCGCCATCGAGCTAGCTTTATTGCCCAGCGATCACCCCTACCTGGCGCGCCAACTGTCGGAGTTCTAGTCCGGCAGTCCACCCGGGGGTACCCAGATGGTTGATTTGTAGGCAAAGGGAGATCGCCAGACTAGGGAGCTCGAGGTAACACAGGGACACAGGGATTATACAGGTTCGGGCTACCCGGAGGTATAATACCCTACGTCCTGTGCTCGGGGGTCTTGTATTGATCTGCTCGGCGAGTTCCGGGGAACAGCGACGAGCTCTTGGTTACAATGGGGGATCTGGTAGCTAGGAATCGAATGAATGAAGGGGTCGACCTAGGCCGCCTTATATAGGCTGACGGCCTAGGGTTTACAAGTCGGTTATCTCTAATTGTATCCGGCTCTGACTAGGAAACTAATCTGAGTCGGTTGCCATATAATCTCCATGATCTCCGGGTGGGATCCGAGGATATCGCCGAATGCCTTGCGGGCTAAGTCTTCTCCAATCTTGTCCATCAAGCCGAGGATCCTCGTGGGCCGGCCTGGGATCGGCCCACCCCCTTGTCAGATGTGGGAACAGGTCGACTGGCTACCCGGTCGGTAGTGGGCCCAGGGGTACCATATCCCACACAGATGAATGCAAGATTTGAGATTAAGGGTGCCAAACGAGTTCTCCAGTGTTCATCTTGCCTCGTCGTGCAAATTCTTTCCTTGTGACTAAGGGTTTCAGATGTTGGAGTTGTGCTCACCAACCATTAGTCATCACTTCATCCCTGCAAAAAGTTAGTGGACAACAAATACCCAAAGGACTATATTGAAAAAAATCATTATTGCCATCCGGTTAGTTGTTCACATCCACGCTTAAAAACAAATTGGTCCTTGACATCGTTAAGCGTAGATCATGTTTGCCATTATTTTGATATTTATTTTAAATATTCTTTTTTTCAAATCTTATTTTCACCACTTTCTTTTAAGCACAACTCAAACAAGGCTAAAATGCATCAACATGATCACAAGGGAGGTTTTGCAATTTACTCACAGTGAACCTTCGAACGGTGATGTACCTCCTTGTATGTTGTGCAACATTGTTGCAGTGCATCCAATACCTTGGTTTACCCTAAATTTGAATCAAGCTTGATGACTTACTCATTTGAATTTGAAATCTTTCTTGCAGGGGTTAGTCCATACATACCCCCAATATCTATAAAAGTATTGCTCCAAGGTTCATTAATCAAACTTGACACCATGACTGGTTTGATTAAAGAAGACCATTTTAAACTAAGCACCACGCTTAATTTAAAAGGTCTATGAATGTATTCCGGAGACATTCAAACTAGAGCATATGAGGATAGATAACTAAAGCATGAGAACATGATCAAGCTATATTCAAAAGGAGATAAACATGAGTTGGTACAACAATGGTGAACTTCGGGTTACCTCCCGGAAGGAATTTGTTTTATGTCAAAAGCAGGACATGACACTTACCTTATTATACTTACCACTGGCATTGGATGATGAGTTTAGACTTGCCGCCCCCCCCCCCCCCCCCCCCCCCCCCCCCCCCCCCCCCCCCCCCCCCCCCCCCCCCCCCCCCCCCCCCCCCATTGGATGATGAGTTTAGACTTGCCATCGTGGTAGTTCCTCGGCTCTTGGTGACATTAATAACGGTGACGTGGTCGCACGTGGATGGCATGTGCTTGCTAAATTTTGGGATGCTCCCAACAAGTAGTTGACACAAAAGCAAAACATGAGCATGCAACAAACGTCTTTTCTCATGAAAGCATGCACAAGAACCAAGGATGCAAGGCAAAGTGAAACCAGTAGGCATATGGGGACTACTAAGGTGCAACGACACTAGGCTTGCACACACAGATGTCTTAATCCCACTGAACCTCGCCGGCTATATTTTTTTGTTTTTTAAATGCAATCATGGTTGGGAAATAAATATGCCAACTAATTTAAAAAACAAGAACAAAACAAATATGTTGTGAGGTTGGAAATCCAAATGATGCCAAACCAAACATGATATGCAATTTATAAGAAACTCGAGGCCTGGCGTTTATCAAAGCGCAAACTGATCAACCTATTGATCTAAATGATGTGGTGGGAGTCAGTTCCATTTAACCCTATTGATCGGTCTACCAACCACGTTTGGCAATTAACCGACCCTGTAGGGGCTGCAATGAGTTGGACTAGGAACCCGAATAGATAGGTGATGAAAGATTTCACCATCCACCTAGATTAGGCACAGCACCCGAATACAGTTCAAAGCCGAGGAGCCACCCATTCAAAAAGAAGGCACACGAGTTTTTACGATTCAAATCAAATATGATATGCAACATGAATGTTTCAAAATGCAAGGGATAATGCCTGGTTACCTCCAGGTAGGCATTTGGGATTTTTTTAATTTTTTTTAATAGCAAGAAAAGATACATGAACTAGCATCATCTATAAACCAAAGGTAAAATTTGGCATTAATGGACCTTGTCATGAGATAGGTACAAACCTCCCCCACACTTGGATTTTCGTGTCACTGGACAACAAAATCAAGTGTGTGTCGGCCTCCATCGAATTTGTTCCATCACCAAAAATAACCAAGGTGTAGTAGATGATGTGGCTCTTATGCTCTTAAGCATCGTACAACCATCGTTCTTCTCAGTTTCAATCTGTAATGGTTAGCGACCAAAAATACTTGAAGGAAAACTGAACCGAAGAACATACTCTTGCTAGTTTTTTTTATGTTAAAGATGGATGGGTATTGATGAAAATGAATGGTACGGATAAAAGAAATGATGTGATGGTATGGATGGGGATACATGGGCGAACTCGGTTCGACACTAGTACAACAACAGTTCACTGGCAACAGCGCCAGAAAGCTTGTTGGTATTTTTAATGATCACAGATAAATCCGCAAGTGTACGGATACCGATGTAGCATTCACCCGAGAGTATTCCAGGGTATCGAATCCACAAGGAACGTGTGTGTACTAGTGACGAGTTAAGAACGACCAAGGACAAAAGAAGTGATAAATGTGTAGAAGGTAGAGAGGGTTATTTCTAGGTAATTCTGGATAATCAAATAATAGCTCAAGTCATTTACTGTATTACTTGCTTTGGGACCGTCCTAGCCTGAAAAGGGATGAGAAGGGGGCTAGGCAAGCCGAGCAATTGTCCTACTACTCTCTAGTGCTTCTCACGTGGTGGACTACGTAAGCCGTCAGGGCTGTCACCACCTGGGGCTACCACTACAAATCCGTGGCACTAGGCGCACTCGAAGGTATTCAACAGACCAGACATCCATCTACTCAATTAAATACTATCTTACCTTTGCAAGTACTAAGACACTTATCACAGCGAGGAGCTCACAAGTAAATAAAGTAAAGCTTGAACTTAATTAAATATTAATCCTGAAACACAAAGAAAATTCCCGGATGTTACTCGAACCTTAACCACACCCGCCGAGGTACAAGAAGAGGAGAGGAGCCCACATCCTTGGCTTCTCCCAGACTCTCGCCACACCTCTCACCTATTCTAAAACTACATTGGATATTTGCATTGAGTTTTGCTTCACTTCTTGTGTGTTGAATGAGGGAGTGAAGGCCTCTATTTATAGTGGAGGAGATGACTTGGAGGAGTGGAGATCCTCCTAGGTCTTAGGAAATATTCTCCTTGCTATTCTCCCTTTCTGTCCTGTGTCCTAGAAACTGACATACGAACGTGTAAGAAAAAGTTGCGCAGACCTTTTCCCTGTGCGTGTGCTTTCTGCGTGGAAATCCCGGCCGTCCTTACCTCCTCGATCCTCGGTATAGTTCTCCGAGCGAATCCTGTGGCGCCATGTGTCTGTAGCAGAGTCAACCGCGGGCCACCTGCTCCAAGGCGCCTGGTTGTTCCCGTGCAGGGCTGACCGAGTCTTGACGTCACGCACGCGCGGCTTCTCCTTCTGGTGCGTGGTGTCGGGCACCAATGGGCCCACTAGGCTTTCGACTAATCTGCTACTGGCGTGAGCTGTGAGCCCGGCCTGGCCAACCTGTGGCCGCCAGGCACATGTGGGGTCGCAGGTCGTAGCTGCCGGTGGCCTCACTCGACCGTTGACCGCAGCTGGCCTGTGCGCCCTCGTGAGCGGTGCAGCACGGCTGGCTGCTGGGTCCGGTCGAAGTGGGCCCCAGTTTGGTAGGAATGTCATTAGTGCTGTCATCAGCGTCACATAGTATATTAAAGATATTTTCCATATGTGCCTAGTAGTGTAGGAGTCATATAACCATTTTGATCGTATTGACGAGCTCTATGCAATGGTAAACTCCAAATTGGAATTTGAGATACTTTGTGATAATGATATTTTATATCTCATCTCAAGCTCATAATGTCATTTTCCTGCATGATGAAGTAAAAACACCAACACTCGTAGAAATAGTTAGTATAAACCCTATCACTATGACTGATGTTTATATTTGATATATTTTCTATAGGAATTGATGGCCAAAAGTGGTACTTAAGGACCATCAACATCTGCTTCCTTAAGGGCCACCAGTTTTGTGCCTGGCTCGGCATGCTTTGTTGTCGGTGTTATCGGCGAGGCGTCAGTTGGTGACTCGCCTGCCGCCGGCGAGGCGTCAGTTGGTGACTCGCCTGCCGCCTGAGGTGGCGTCCCCTTGATTGGGGTCTAGTCCACCAAGGTCGGCTTCTCTGCGGCGTCGTAATCGGTCTTTTTGTCTGCCGCGGGCACTGGCTGTGCTTTTGCCATTGATCGGGCTTTAGCTGCCCAGGACATTTCAACGACTATAACCGGCCCGGCCATAGTCGGTAGGCTCTTGGTCTTTTTCTTGGCAGGATTGGCAGCCTTGGCTGGTTCCTGCTCTCCTCCCTTGATCATGTCCAGGGTTTTCATGTCGCATTGGACCGCGCCCTTACGATCTCCACAAACTGTGATCGGGCCCAATGGCCCCGAGATCTTGATAATGGAGTAGGCACAGTGGGCGACCGCCATGAATTTCTTCAAGAACAGCCTGCCCAAGATGCAGTTGTAGGCTGATGTAAGTTCTGACACCTCGAAGGAACGGCCGGCCCAAGATGCAGTTATAGGCCGACGTGATGTCAGCCACCTCGAAGGTGAGGAACTCTGATTGGATGTTTTTGCCCTCCATGAGGGTCACCTGCAGATCAATCCTCCCCAATGGGACGATTTGGATGCCTGTATAACCCCGTAGAAAGGCTTGTCCACTAGGGACAATGATCTCCTCGGGATCCTGAGTTCATCAAAAGCATTGACGAACAACAGGTTGAGGGCGCTCCCACTGTCGATCAGGGTTCGCCCGATCTTGCGTGACCCAATCTAAGGCTTGATGCACAGTAGTAGCAGTGGCCCGTCGTACAACGTGTCAAGGTGATCCCTTTGATCGAAGGTGATCGGGACGTCGGACCACCTCAACGGTTGCTTGCAGGGTTCGGTGCTTGCTATTTGCCTCTCGACCAGCTTCAGCTGGGATTTGGAGGTTCGGGTTGAGAAACCACCGAATATAGTGGCGATCTCCAGGTCTTTGGGGAGTTGTGGTTCATCGTCGCAATCCATGTAGTTCGCTTGCTGAGGGTGCTGAGCGGCCTGGTCGCGTGGACTCCCTTGTTGTTGGCTCTCCTCTTCCTGGTTTTGTTTCTTGTACACTGTGCAGTCCACAAAGTGATGCTTTGTCGACCGATGAATGGGGCAGTATATAGGGATGTTCTCAGGTTCCCTTAGCGCTGATACGGGGGCTTCCTGTCCACCGCCATGACTTTCTCTCCCTCGGTCTTGCGCTTCTTGTTCTTATGTTTGTCTTTCTTCTTGCCTTCCCCGGGAGGCTTGCTCTATTCGGGCTTCGATTGGACCCGGGCTCGAGCGTCCGCCATCTTGGTAGTCTCCTCGAGGATCTTGTAGAGTTTGGCCACCGTCTTTGGGTTCTTTTTGTCAAGTTCCTCCGCCGTCCACTCGTCCCTGCAGCCCTAATTGAAGGCCACAATCACCCGATCATCCACCATGTCAGGGATGGTGTTCCGGGTGTCGCTGAATCAGCGGACGTAGTCCTGAAGGGATTCCCCAAGTTTCTGCACACAGTTGAGCAGATCTCCCTCATGTCCGGGGCGTTTGTAGGTGCCTTGAAAGTTGGCCTCAAACGTCTCCCAAAGATGGGCCCACAACTTGATACTAGCCTCAGCAGGTTCATGAGCCAGGTTCGGGCTGATCCCTGCAGGGCAGTCGGCAAGTAGTTGGCTTTGACGTAATCGTCTCACCCTGTGGCGTCGATGATCGAGGAATAGATCTGGATCCACTCGCGGGGGTTGGTCGTTCCATCATACTTCTCGATGTTAGTACGACAGAACTTCTCTGGCCACCTGACCTTGCGCAGGCCTAGAGAGTATGCAAGGCAACCCCAATACCTGTTCGGGAGTCACGTGGTGGAGAGTCTGGATGGGACCAGTAGTAGCCCTCACATGCTCGGTAATCCCGATTGTAGTTGAGAGTTTCCTGAGCGTCGCGGTTTCTGCGATTGCATTCGAGCTGCGGCCTCATGTCACGCCCGTCCTGTGGGCGATACCGAGGATGTCCGTTAACAGATCGGGAGCAAACCGGCTGGGGTTCGCCGTGCCTATTGGACGGAGCTGGTGGTGTGGCAGCGGCAGCATCTAGCCACTCTTTGGCCTTCTCCATTGCTTTCCGAGCCTTCTTGGCAATGGTGGCCATTGGGGTTCCCTCAGCCATAGCTTCCATTGTCTCCAAGAGGGTTTGAATCTGTAGGTTGTCCTGTTCCACTGCCCAGAATTCGTTGTTGATATTCCAGGGAGCCAACGAGGATGGAGCTACCACCATTCGGGACTTGGTAGTCTAAAAGGTTGGTGCATTGCTGAGACGAGGAATCAGAGGTTTGCGCGAGTTGGACGACTCGACGACAGCACTTTCCGCGTTCCCAGTGAGCACGTGGATGTGACGGTCTTCGGGCTGTTCCGACCCATTGCTTGATCCACTGTAGTCGAGATCCAACTGCACAGCGCGATCAGCAATATCTTCGGGAGTTGGATCTGCGGAAGTGGCAAAAACTTCCCGACCGGCACATGTGAGATCGGGATCATGGATCCCAGTCAGCTTGAGCTCGTAATTGCCTTGGTGCTCGAACACGAGATCCCCAAACAGGATCGACTGTGCAGGCACTAGATGGCTTGGAGCGTAGAGATTGGAAGCGGAGGCAAAACTTCCGATGGCTTCTGACTTGACGGAACAGGGCATGTAGGGTTTCGATGAACTCGATGTGTCGGCGAACCAGACTCCATTGACGATTGGCATGATCTTTCTTCACGCAAGGGCCCCTACCTGGTATGCCTCTGACGAGGTTGTACTCGGTAAATATTTGTCCGGCAGGCACCCCGCTTCGTGCGAAGATTGATCACAGTAGATGAACAAAGAGACTCGGGATTTTATACTGGTTCGGGCCCTCGAGATCGAGTAATAACCCTATGTCCAGTTGCTTGTTTGTATTATTTCGGTGAGTACAGATTACAATGGTGTAACAAATACTCTCGGGTGGATTGACTAAGATTGGATACCCTCTACGTACAGGACCCCCACTATTTATATCCAGGGAGACGTGCCTTACAAGACAAAATAGACCTAAACCTAGTAGGACTCTAACTATCATCGGGCTTTCCTTCTGCGATCCAGCCATCATGTCCTGTTCGGAGTCTTCTTCGCTTGGAGTCGGTAGTCGGCAATCCTCATGATCGGGCACCCGAGTGTTATGGCCTCAACAATTTTGTATTCGCGGTTTTAACCAGATGCATAACTGTGTGATTTTCCTTGTAAGCTAAGTCACTTGTGGAGGTGTTGTCACATTTGGGGGCTGATGCTTATTGGGATAAGTTTTTTCCAAATCAAAGAATATAACTATTTCTTGGAAAGTCTTTAAACTTATTGGCATTAGCTTTAAGCTTGGGGGCTGGGGGGGAAATAGTATATTTATTTTGGAAATCTTGTTCACTACTAAAGACCTTGGAATTGTTTTTAATCCTTGAAAACATTTCTAGGCTCGGGGGCTGACTCATAATGGGTCCATCTTTTTTTCAAAATCTAGACACCATTATATTAAATAGGGAAGTTTTTGCATCATCTTTGATTTAAAAATCAAAGCCCAGGGGCTGATTGCAAAAGCAGTTGGCAAAGTGCAGATCATGTTCACTTCTGAAGGTTTTCAACAGAGGTGCAAGAAGGCGAGGAAACAACTCGGCCGATGCTCATATTGTTGAGAAACAACTCGGCAGGCTTGAAGACAAGAAGACGCTCGGGGGCTTGATGGACCAAGATCCCTGGGAGTCCTTATGGGCTACAGGCCCATGAGGAGATTGGGCCGCCAACTCTGACAGATACAAAGAAGAGACAAACAAGTTCAGGAAACTAGTCAGCTACTAGGAAACAACCCGGCCTACTCATGTTAGGACTCTGTGTGTAGTATCGGACTAGGAATTTGTATTATTAGCATTGTAGACCCTGTCTCCCGAGTATATAAGGTGAGGCAGGGACCCCTTGTAAAATCATAACCATCAATATGAAGCGATCCACCATACAGGACGTTGGGTATTACACTCTCTCTCGAGGCGGCCTGAACCTTTCTAAATCGTCTCATGTTCACCATCGTGCTTCTGGTTCCGGCGAGGCCCTTGTGAACCACTTGACTACTCAGGGACCCCCTATAGTAGGCTAGCCGTTATAAAAAACTGACAGCAATGATATGGCAAAATGGTGTTGACAGTCCTTAAGTATCAATTTTAACCATCAAATCCTGCAAGAAATATATCAAATATAATCACCAAACCTAGCAATAGGGTTTATTACTAACTATTTCCACGAGTGTTGGTGTTTTACTTTGTCATGCACGGATCGCCAGAATGGGTCCAGCAGGCCACGTGTCTGGTCTCCATTTGCTGTTTAATCCATCATGTGGATCGAGGCAGACTGGACGTCCGGATTTCTACGAACGAAGCACAGACGCGCGGACTTTTCCCTGGCGACGTTTTCTTCGCGCTACCGACTCCATACGTCGGTTTCCCATAGACACATGGCACAAGAGGAGAATAGAGAGGAGAATATTCCCTAGGACCTAGGGAGGATCTCTACTTTCCCAAGGCACTCCCTACACTATCAATAGACCCCTACCCCTCACTCTCAGTACACACAAGATTGAGAAGCCACAAGCTCCCCTCCAAGGCGAAGCTCTACTCTAGTGTAGTATCTAAAGAATAGGGAAAGAGTGAGGGGTAGTCCGGGGAAAGTGCCGGGGCTGTCAGCACTCTTCCTCCGATCTTGTACCTCGACGGATGCTTCCTTCTTCTAGTAAGTGTTCGTGATCTCTTATGGTATTAAGTTCTCCTGATTAAGTAAGTTCACTTCTATAGTTGCTTGCGGGTTCATCATTCATTAATCATTTGTGAATGCTTAGTGAATACTTTGGTCTAGGAACAAGACTAAAGTAGTATAATAGCATAGACGTGGTGTCTGGGCTAGAAGTTACCTTTGTTTGCCTCGTAGCCCCACGGATTAGTAGAGGTAGGCGGCAGGTGGTGACAGCCCCGTCCGTCCTTTGTAATCCTCCACGTTCGGGTACGGCGTAGAGCTGTTTGCCTGCAATTTCCTAGAGGCCTATGATACCCCGGTGCCCAAAGTAAGCAGACTATAGACACTGAGTTTATTGTTGGCATTTCTTAGCATCACCACTACTGGAGTGATGGTACTAGAGATGCCTTAATATAGATCTTAGCGTTATACAAGTTCTGCAAGCGCACAGAAGTACATTGTAGCATTTCACCCGGGAGTATTCCAGAGTATCGTATTTATTTCCTCAGGGAAAGCGTATGGCAAAGTAATATATTTTCCAATGTATTCAACTATATCATAATTAATATACCAGGACTAGGCCAGGGGATAATAGGATATGAAAGATTGAGTATGTTGACACACAGAAGATTTCACTGCTCATTATATAAGTCTAGTTAGTATGAAGATCCTATGAGAGAACTAGGGATTCTATGTACTTCTTACAAATGGGTTACATTCATTACAAGTGTATCCTATACAAGCTTAGTAAACGATAAATGTTAGAGGACAAATCGAGGAGTCGTGGGATCCCCTCATCCAAGGGTACTGTCACGATATTTATCACTAAGGCCTGCAAACGCCCAAACCCGAACGGCGAGGATTACAAAGGACGGACAGGGCTGTCACCACCTGCCGCCTACCTCTGAATACGTGGAGTAGGGTATCCCCAACGGTATTCCATAACCCAAACACCATGTTTGTAATATGAAATACATCTTTACCAATTGTACGGAAAGGTAAAGAACAATCATAGAGATTCATTGGGCCATTGCCATAACATGCACCATCCAAACTAAGGTGTAAGACATACAGCTCACATAATGAACACACAAGACTATAAGTCAAGTAACAAAGGCAAGAAAGTAATTCCATTAAGGCTCTAAGTCTTACAAATAAGCTAAGGATACAAGATAACTGAGCTCTAGGCTTACCAAGACTCCTTCGGAAACCCGTAGAAGCTCAACTCCTAGAACTACTTCTCTATTAACTAAGACTATGACTTGTAACACTTGGAGCTCTTCCTTCTGGTGTGTATTGTACAGGAGGCATTGGCACCTATTTATAGTACTTAGGGACGGTTTAGGGTCGGTACAAGGCGGTTGAGGGCGAGTGGGCCCACCCCCGAGTCGGCCGATCCGTGGGCGTCGCCCTACCGTCAGATGAACCGACTGAAGTCATACACGATGTAGATTTGCTGCTGAAGATGGTGTGGATACGCCAGAGAAGGGAGGACCGTAACGGCCGCAAGACTGGGTCGGCTGACCTGGCCAGGTCGGCCGACCTGGTCCAGGCACGTTTTGCCTTGATCTTCTTCTGAGTCGCTGGAATGTGGACCTTGGTACTCGTGGTAGATGGGTATGGATCCTCGGAGTAACTGTTGATTCTCATGTGGGCCCATCAATCCTTGTAATCCTTCTTATCCTTCTTGTCATCCCTTGCATATAACCGTCATTGATTCAATGTTCTGGATGACACTAACTTGTGCTTCTTCTGCATGGCTAAAGTTAGGCTTGGATGGACATTAGGCCAGGTCGGCCGACCTGATGGGGTCGGGCGACCTGGGCCTGGCCCTGTTTTACTTCATCTTTTGGCCCATATCTCCTGCAATCAAATAATCTCCATGTACAAGTGGAACTACGTTATTTGAAATAAAATCCTATTGATGATTACTAATTTATTTCATTTTATCATGTTGGCGTTACAAAATAATCATGACTTAACAAACGCCAACAAACTCCCCCAAGCTAAGACCTATGCTCGTCCCGAGCAAAACTTGGAGAGTTAGAAACTTAGGATCAGAATTGCTTACTTCCCATAAAAGAAACTTTTCAATTCATAACTTGATTAAGTTGGCAAAGATTAAATCATCCCTTTTTACCTTATCACTCATGGGGCTTTTTAGCTTTTTCTTCATCTTGAGCGGTTGAAAGCCAGAACAACTTAGCGAGAGCACTTTTCCCTAAACCTTTGTTCCACCATCACACCGGAGGTTTTAAAAAGACTTTTGCAAAGAAAAACACAAGACTCCTCAAGTGACTCTCAAGTCGCTCATTTGTGTTTATACCTCTACCATCACTCCTCTCAATTTCCCTCAAAAGTATAAACAAATGGGGTTCATAAATGGGAAACTATTGTTTCACACATGCATTGCTTATCTTGTTGAGTCAAATCCAGGATCAATGAAGAATTAAATCATACACTTAAATTGGAGTGTGCAAGTGTGGATATGTGGCACTGGAAGAATGAACTCCTTTTAGAGAATTTCTCTTCTTTAGAAACTTTGCTATAAAGCTTGGCTCCCCCCTTTTTTTCATCATGGACTATATGGTGTCCATAATTTCTTTTTCTCTCTCTTTTTTTTTCATGGACTAGACTTATGTCCATATCTTTTATTCTCTTATTTGGCTTTCATAGGGAGCCTAAGCCTTATTTCTTGAAATATTTTTGGAGAAGAGTCTCTTTGGAGTACTTTATTCTAACGAACAAGTGATAAGCATGTTGCTTACTCCCAGGATAGAAGTATTGCAAAAGTGGTGACGTGTACGTGACTCCAATTTTTAAGAGCATGAAGTAAATCTTACAATGATCGCAATGAACTTGACAGAACTCAAAACAAATACACATGCTTTTTGCACGTGGTTTGGAATATGAGGCTCTGGTAGGATCTTCACTGAGGAGTCTAGACTTTTGTTCTTTTTGAAATAAAAACTCCGGGATCAGATTTCACTGTGGTAAAGATAAAGCAACTCTAGCTTATTATCTCATAGCTCCCAACAACCTAGAATCAGATTTAGCATTTGCTACCCACAAGTTTTAAGTTTCCAAGGAAGTCATTAATTTAAGCCAACAAATTCAAGACACAAATGACTGCCTTATTGAGACTTGCATAAATTGGGAAAGTCATAGCAAATGTTCATCACTTCCAAATAGAGCTTCATCTTTCATTCGTTTCCATTTTCATCATTTTTTAACAAGATAAAAGAAAACAAGGAAAATGGTTCAGACAACTTACCTGTACAGGGGTCCTCCCCCAAGCTGGACTTTTCACTGCTGGCGGTAACGAGGGTCGTTCGGGTCGAAGCCTTGGGACCGAAGGTAGGCAGTTATGTTCTGGTTGCCCGCCTGGATGCTGTTCTGGAGGGTGTTGAAGTTCTGTGCTGACTGGTCCCACCAAGCTTGCGACTGCTGCACATGCTGGGTTAACGTATCATCAATACGGTGAGTGGTTACCTCTAGGGTTCCCATGCGGTTGGATAACCCATCCATGCTGCTGCGCCAGTCCCTTGCCGAAAAGGAACGTCGGGCGTCGAACGGAGGAGTGCCGCCACTTGAGCTAGACGACTGATGATAGCGCGGGTCTTGGGGATTCCATTGTGCGTGCGGCGCTTCATGCCATCCCGAACCTCCTGCCATGTATGGTGGAGGCGGCTGCGGCTGCTCCCAGTTCGATCCTTCAGGTATGTACGGCGGAGTTGGAGGCTCCCATGCTGATTGTGCCTGCGGCACTCTGGCTTCTCCCCGTCGGGACATGCTTCTTGTCACCCTCCCTGTCACGCTTTGCCTGCCTTCCTGTTGCAACTCCAACAAAAGTGTTTTGCATCTGTACAACCAGTATTCCGGTGCTGGCAACGGAATTCTGGTTGTGCTATTATGATAAACCATAACAAGCTTTTGGTCTATGGCATGAGTAACAAGGTGACTCTGAACAAAATGAGACTCGTCCAGAGTTGGGCGAGGCTGCGGAAGGAACTCGACTCGATAATTGTCTAAAAGGCCCATCGACTCAAAAATGCGAGTAACCAAAGAAGTGCATTCAATGGGACCTTGCCTTTTAAAAACACCCATCCACTGATCAATCATGAAAACAACAGGTGAGACTTTTATCTTCTTAACCATTGCATATAACAGTTTTAATTCCTCAATGCGCACGGTTCGAAGATCATTTTGAGGAAATAGAGTCATGGCAAGCCAGCGGTGCATGAAACGAAGAGTGGGATTATGAATGTGACTAGTTCTAGGGGGAGTGCCATCTGTGATACCCGAGATATCCCGCCAAAAAAGTTCTCTCACAAAATGCCTCAAAACTTTATCAACTTCCAAACTGCAACGCTTGCTAAAACCCAGATAGGTACTAAGCTGCCTCCAAGAAACGAAATACTCTTCCCTTAAAAAGCGAAAAGTAATCCCTTCCTCACCCTTTCTCAGAGTAGCAAGAAATTGGATTGTTAACAAACGACACCCATCCTCGTTAATGCGAGCAAAATCCGACCATCCCACAGCACCCCACACGGTTTCAAAATCAGTAGCCATACCTGATTTCTCCATGAGTTCGCTTGTGAACACACGCGTGTGATCAAAAGCGCGACCCAGAAGAATTTGATATGCTTCCATTTCGTAGCCTTCTTCGATGTCAAGTTGATCATCGGAGATGAACGCTGGGCGAGGATCATCGTCGTTTTGGTTGCTGCTGGAGCTGTCCCCGTTGCCATCTCCATTGCCACCGCTGCCACCGCCTCCTGTAGCACCAGCACCGGTGTAGTAGTACTGGTCTTCGGAGATCTCCATGGAGTGTTGGCTGTCCATCCTCTGCTCAGAGCCACCAGCTGATTCCATGATCTCCGTGCTGGAGGAGATCACCTCAGTGCTCCCTGAGTGTCGGCTTCTCCTTGAACTTGACCCCTTCAATTTCTTTGCTTTCTTCACGACTCCTCTGACGATGTTCATGATTTCTGCACAGAGAACAACAAGCAACAAGAACGACACTTGGAAGACAAAAGGATTAGCGTTAGCAAGTTAGTCGTCCAAGAGTTAGTCATTCTTGCTGGGCGTGAACGCCTCCACAAAAGTCGTTCTTGTGGGTTACGACACACCACAAATAAGCGTTCTTGTGGGATTTTGGATACCTCCAGAACACGTTCAAGAGTTTAAGCATGAAAATAACAGCACCGTTATGCAGAAATGAAGTCCATTTTTAATTTGGGTTTTCAACTTTTTTTTTCAAACTTAGGAGCTAAACACTTAAGAATCTAACAGAAGGAGAGAAGAACTCTGAGGGCGAAACGCAGCTCGAGTTGGGGCGAAGTGAGCAAGCTGCTGGCCAAGGCTTTTTATAGACGGAGATTACCACCGATCGGCCGACCAGGTGGAGTCGGCCGACCCTCCTGCAGTGGCAAATTGGCCAACATTTGATCACGATCGCGTTGGATACCTGGTGGCGGCAGAACCGGTTGAAAACTTTGCAAAAGAGGGGAGGTGAGTCGGGCGACATGATCTGGTCGGCCAACCGTCTTTGGAGATGATTGAATGCCTCCTTTGAATGTTATGATACGTGACTATGGTAGTGCATCATGGCAATTGAGTGCTGAGCAATGGCCAAAACTTTGAGTCGGCCGACATGGCCTGGTCGGCCGACCAAGCTTTAGCTAGGTTCAGGCTTAGCCTATGTAGGATGGCACAAGGTTCAATGGTGTGATGAGTTCTGAGTGCGTGGGCAGAAGTGGCCAGGTATCCAAGGAGGATTTAAGTAAATGGCTCCAAAGTTTTAAATTTCAAATGCAAACAAATTTTGTAAAAATTTAAACATGCACGAGAAATAAATATGCATTGTGAAATAAACATGAGATACCGATGTACCTACCGGTGAGGACTCGATATTTTTCGTCTATCGAGTGCAGACGTCTCCAAGTCATGATTTAGCTTGATGATCTGGCCTCCGCATTTGAAGATAATGCAGATGCTTTGCGACGCCACTCTGGTTCTGTTGTCTTCATACAAGGTGTTGCTGATGTTATTGCCTTCAGAGCCTTAACACTTTGTGTGAATTCCTTGGGCAGGGGCAGGAGTGGCTCGCTGTTGGTGACTGGTGGTTTCTGTGGCTTCCATCCATAAATCACCTTGATTTCGGGTCCGTCATGCTTTTGTTTAATTCTTTCTTGTTTCCTGCATGGTTAGCCAAAATCTCCCGACTGGTCTCTTGTACCACTGCAGCTAACTCGGCTGACTGGGTTTCTAGAATTTTGCTTAAGCGCAGCTGGTTTTTCACAGCAACTGACAAGGCATGGAATGTAGAACTTAAATCATTCACCTTTCTCTTGGCAGGTATAGTGTATACGCTTCCTCTTTGCTGGGATGGGCCCCAGTTATGTGCTAGAAATAAATCCCTGCACTGCTACCAAGACCCCATCTTTGCCTGGTGGTTGTAGTACCACTGCAGTGCTCTACCTGTTAATGAGAATGGGAATAACCATTGCTTTGCCCTTCCTGCTAGTCAACTGCATATTACTGAGAAATGTCGGAGATGTTCTGCTGCATCTGTTATGGCCTTTCCGTTAAAGGGCTTGGCTTGCACCATGGTGATGTACGTTGAATCGATAATGAGAGTTTCAGTTGCCATCTTGGTGCAAAGGTACTTCGATTTCAATCGACAGAAATTGTAGATTCACTTTGAGTTCTTCGGCGAACCGATGATGTACCTTCTGTTCCATACAAAGAGAAACAAGACAAGGGTAAACCTGTCTAGAGATGGTAATTAATTGTGACATAAGTTAATACAGAGGTTAACATATTCTTTGACCAATGCTGTCCCCGGCAACGGCGCCAGAAATGCTTGTTGGCATTTCTTAGCATCACCACTACTAGAGTGATGGTACTAGAGATGCCTTAATATAGATCTTAGCGTTATACAAGTTCTGCAAGCGCACAGAAGTACATTGTAGCATTTCACCCGGGAGTATTCCAGAGTATCGTATTTATTTCCTCAGGGAAAGCGTATGGCAAAGTAATATATTTTCCAATGTATTCAACTATATCATAATTAATATACCAGGACTAGGCCAGGGGATAATAGGATATGAAAGATTGAGTATGTTGACACACAGAAGATTTCACTGCTCATTATATAAGTCTAGTTAGTATGAAGATCCTATGAGAGAACTAGGGATTCTATGTACTTCTTACAAATGGGTTACATTCATTACAAGTGTATCCTATACAAGCTTAGTAAGTGATACATGTTAGAGGACAAATCGAGGAGTCGTGGGATCCCCTCATCCAAGGGTACTGTCACGATGTTTATCACTAAGGCCTGCAAACGCCCAAACCCGAATGGCGAGGATTACAAAGGACGGACAGGGCTGTCACCACCTGCCGCCTACCTCTGAATACGTGGAGTAGGGTATCCCCAATGGTATTCCATAACCCAAACACCATGTTTGTAATATGAAATACATCTTTACCAATTGTACGGAAAGGTAAAGAACAATCATAGAGATTCATTGGGCCATTGCCATAACATGCACCATCCAAACTAAGGTGTAAGACATACAGCTCATATGATGAACACACAAGACTATAAGTCAAGTAACAAAGGCAAGAAAGTAATTCCATTAAGGCTCTAAGTCTTACAAATAAGCTAAGGATACAAGATAACTGAGCTCTAGGCTTACCAAGACTCCTTCGGAAACCCGTAGAAGCTCAACTCCTAGAACTACTTCTCTACTAACTAAGACTATGACTTGTAACACTTGGAGCTCTTCCTTTTGGTGTGTATTGTACAGGAGGCATTGGCACCTATTTATAGTACTTAGGGATGGTTTAGGGTCGGTACAAGGCGGTTGAGGGCGAGTGGGCCCACCCCCGAGTCGGCCGATCCGTGGGCGTCGCCCGACCGTCAGATGAACCGACTGAAGTCATACACGATGTAGATTTGCTGCTGAAGACGGTGTGGATACGCTAGAGAAGGGAGGACCGCAATGGCTGCAAGACTGGGTCAGCCGACCTGGCCAGGTCGGCTGACCTGGTCCAGGCACGTTTTGCCTTGATCTTCTTCTGAGTCGCTGGAATGTGGACCTTGGTACTCGTGGTAGATGGGTATGGATCCTCGGAGTAACTGTTGATTCTCATGTGGGCCCATCAATCCTTGTAATCCTTCTTATCCTTCTTGTTATCCCTTGGATATAACCGTCATTGATTCAACGTTCTGGATGACACTAACTTGTGCTTCTTCTGCATGGCTAAAGTTAGGCTTGGATGGACATTAGGCCAGGTCGGCCGACCTGATGGGGCCTGGCCCTGTTTTACTTCATCTTTTGGCCCATATCTTCTGCAATCAAATAATCTCCATGTACAAGTGGAACTACGTTATTTGAAATAAAATCCTATTGGTCATTACTAATTTATTTCATTTTATCATGTTGGCGTTACAAAATAATCATGACTTAACAAACGCCAACACTTATCCTTAATCAAGGTCCCTATCCATAGGAATCCTCTCTGCCCTTGCCATCATTTCTCTTGTTGTCCTTAGACGATATAGTTAGAAGATTAGTACACATGTTCCCTGTGGATTCGATACCCTAAATACTTCCAGGTGAAAGCTACAACAGTATCCGTGCGCTTGCGGATTTATCTGCGACCGTAAGAAATACCAAAAGCTTTCTGGCGCCGTTGCCGCAGAACGGTTGTTGTATTATCTTTGAACCTTGTTTGTCCTCGTATCTTTTTATTTTCCTTTTATTTATTCTTACCAGTTACCTCCTCTACCATGGAGCAATATTCTATTCTAGAATTTTCTGCTCCAAGGCGTGAGTTCTTTGAGCTACCACCTTCTGATCAACCAATCACCACATTTGGCTTTGAACTCCGCCCCGGCTTTATAGCAATGGTTCGGAACAAATCCTTCTCAGGGACCAACAACGAAAATCCTTATGATCAACTGCGAGAATTCGAGTTGTTGTGCTTATGTCTGAGGATCTCAGGCGTGGCACAAGAGACCATCAAATGGAAGTTATTTCCATTCTCTCTCGAGGAGAAAGCAAGAAAATGGTACTACCATACCGTTAGGGATGTAAACGGAAATTGGGGAAAACTACGGGACAAGTTTTGTCTTTACTTCTTTCCCATTCACCGTGTATGTGCCCTTCGGAGGGAGATCGTTTCCTTCTGGCAGGGTCAGAAGGAAACTCTAGGTACGGCTTGGGAAAGATTTGTTTCACTAAACAAGTTTGACACAGACTTAGGCATACCCGACTTCATGCTCATGCAACATTTTCGATCGGGCCTAAAAAAGGAAGCTGCTTTCATCCTAGATGGTGCTGCCGGTGGTTCGTTCATGCACGTAACCTTGGATGAAGGGAGAGCTCTTCTAGAAAAGACTCTGGAAAACACTCCCTCCACCGAAACACAACACAAACCCCAGCATAGTTCTAAGACAAGATCTGAGCAAGATGATCCTAGAATGGTCGTATCCAAGGCAAACCTATTCACCTCGCACGATCTAGCCTTAGAGCCCACTCCTGAACCAAAATCCTTGAAGGAAGAAGAGATTCAACCTTCAGGATTCAATTTAAAATTCGAGGATGATCTATATGAAAATCATGAAAACATCTCAGACTACTCTTGGCACAAGAAGGCTACGACACTTCCTCTTTCTCATCCTCCCGATCCTCCCAACAAAGCATTTCTCGTGAAAGCCATAACGGAGGAGTGGTCGGATGGAGGGAGGCACTTTTTCGAAGCAATTTGGAATAGTTCACCTTCCATAATCCTTCCATGTTATATAAAGAGAATTGTCTAGAAGCCCATTTCAACCCCAACATGGAGATCAATGTCATGCCATGGCACCTAGCATATGCTCTCCTGGGAAATGTTCCGCTAAGGCCATCCGACACGGTTCTAAAAATTTGTCCTTTTGGACACATCCTTCAATGTCGGGGGCTGCAAGTGCCATGGCAATCACTGTCAGATTTATGGACCCGGCAGTCCACACAGGGTAGCCTACGTGGTTGATTTGTTGAGGGATAGATCGAGGATCAGAAGTCGATGGTAACACAAGACGCAAGGATTGAACAGGTTCGGGCCGTCAAGATGACGTAATACCCTACGTCCTGTGTTGGGTGTATGGATTGCTGTGTATGAAGTTCCTGAAGGATCTCCGTAGTTGAGTTCTGTCCTAGGTTTTGTATCGTGGGTTGTAATCTATCGTGTTCTGGAGGGGGTCTCAAGGCGCCTTATATAGTCCGGCTGCCTTGAGTTACAAGTCGGCTAGAGATCGTAACCTACCCGAAATACAAGGATGCGATCCTATAACGATTACAGATATCTTTCCCTATAATTCCGGCTAGTTTATCTTGATCTCCGAGCTTCTTGCGGATACGCCGCCTGCTTCCTTGCCGCGCGCGCCGTCGCGCCCATCCGGCTCGTCCGACTGGTGGGCCTCCCGACTGGTGGACCACCCAGTCAGACAAACCGATCCAGTTGCACTCAGACCGGGCCGCCCCTTGCTGGTTGGCCCAATCCGCCTTCTGGGTACCCCTGGGGGTCTACCCCTGACAAGCCCCCGAGTAGTACGTGGTTGAGAGACAAGTCGGCGAGGTCGTGCTGTCTGATGAGCGTCGAGCCTGCTGCAGTTGGAAGCGAAACCGCGTGATACTGGAGAGAAAAGAGCCGTTTTCCAACGGATGCGCCGCGAGGTGCGTCCGTTGGCCGTAGCCCCCGAGCCTTGAAGCGATTCCGAAGGAATCGGTCCAAGGGTTAGTAGCCTTCTTCTGAGGTCACCGAATGATCAACGGATGCGCCGCGAGGTGCGTCCGTTGGCCGTAGCCCCCGAGCCTTGAAGCGATTCCGAAGGAATCGGTCCAAGGGTTAGTCAAGGAGCATCTGGCTAAATCATCCGGCGTTAATTTCGGCGTCCAGCCCCCGAGCGTGAGGTCCGGCGGAGCCCTGCAGGGCACGCCGAGTAGTCGTACCGGCGCCAGCCCCCGAGCGTGAGGGCTGAGCATGCCGAGTAGTCGTCCCGGCGCCAGCCCCCGAGCGTGAGGGCTGAGCTCGCCGAGTAGTCGTCCCGGCGCCAGCCCCCGAGCGTGAGGGCTGAGCACGCCGAGTAGTCGTCCCGGCGCCAG